>JABSTQ010010761.1:0-469857 GCA_013358835.2 Ixodes persulcatus | reverse complement strand
GTAGCCTCTTGAGGTGCAGCCCTTGGACAAGCTGAGAACAGGTCTGCAAGGTACTCTCTGTCATCTACAGTATAACCAGATGTCTTCGGAGTGTAGACAAACTGGCTCACGCAGACCATTCGGAGAGCATACTTGAAGTCGTATGCGCTTGGCACTGGCTTCTTTATGCGGATAACAGAAAACAAATTCTCTAAACAGTCCTGCGTCATTCTTCCCGTGAGCCGATAGTCATATCCATGCTCGTTAAGCAGTTCTTCTTGGAGCTGATAAACCACAGTTGTGAGACGGCTTCCAGTGCGCCGTTTCACCCATGTTCATTTCGCGGAACGTCCGAGCTGCGAGGTCCAGCTTCTGAATGGCAGCACGGTATTTGTTGCCGTCAAAGTGACTGATGGCCACAACTGGGTGCCTCGATGACATGAGGGTAAACCAGCCGAAGACAAGCTCACAAAACCAAGCTGTGGTTTCTGCCTCTGGTGGTAGTTGGCCTTGGCTCACCCTGTACCGTATGGCGGTTGAAGCCTCTCGAAAAAACTGTATGGCAATGTTAACCTTCATCTTTGTGAAGTGTCCCTGGCTCACATGGATTTCCGACAAGCCTGGGGCAACTTTGAGTTCATTCTCTTTGTCCATGTTTAGTGCTGTCTCAAGGTACTCCAGCTTGACCCTGGCACTGGGCAGCCCATTTTCTTCCATGGTCCGCTTGCTGAGAACAAAAACTTCAGAGCGAAGGAGTTGGCCTCGAATGTTCTTGATCAAATGTGCAACGTCCGCCATAAAATACAACCGGCGTCCTTGCAGGTGTGGGTGGGGAATGCTACAAGTGGTATCCTCGGTTCTCGTGCTGATGAGCCCAAGCTCACGCACGCCAAACGTACGCATAGAAAAAGTTGTTGCTACACTGGCACTCACTCTTGAGTTCTTGCTCGGAGTGAAGTTTTTTCTTCTGAGTGCGGCTGTCCATTCTTGCCGAGAAACTGCATGGGACGGAAACTTGTGGAAGCCGTAGACGTCGCAGCCGCACTCGCTTCTTAGGCAATAGTGGGTGTCCAAAAGAACCCTGCGTTTCCTCTGGTTGTTCGTACAACCAACAACGGCACAGTGCCGTCCGGACGAATTGCTCTGATACACAACAGGCCGGTAAACAACATCGACGCCGGCAACGTGCTAGTACTGGGAAAGGACGCGGTTTCGCCCCCCCCCCCCCCTCCCACCCACACACACACACGCTGCGAGCGTCTGGGTTCGAAACTATTAATTGCCAGTTCTAAAGGATGGCACTTACTTGAAGTGGGAGCTGGAATTCTACGAGGTACCAGGAGACACTTACTATCGTCTGACTATCGGCAACGAAGCAGGGTGCCTGTGGGGGCGGAGTCTAGGAACGCTACTGATTAATATTGTGACAGGCGATCAGTTATGATAACAGACGAAACTTCGACTCGTTTGTTCAGAAGTTCGCGGTGATATTTTATTAGCCCTCGTTACAGCACACCAAAGATCTTAGGCAGTGAAATTCACATCACGCAGGCTCGTGCGTCGTAGTAAAATGAGCGCGGTCGACGACGAGGTGTAATGAGCTACTATACTCTGTTTCACCTTGTGTTGTACCGCAGGAAAGGCTACAAGCGCGAGCTCCTTGCTCTAGGGCACATCTCGGCGGCACAAGCTCTCGTGCACCAAGTGTAGCTGCCAACGCTATGAGCTCGCGCTTCTAGCCTCCGTTGCGGTACAACATAAGGTGAAACGGAGTATAAGCTTCACAAGGAAAATGCGCGTGAGAAAGAGTTTTGAGGCAGTCCAAAACACCGATCCAGCAGACGCACGTACGTACGTTTACTCCGGACTCCATGAACCCGACGGCGCAAGATCAAAGAGCACCGCCGCCATCGCCACCCGGTTTTCTCTGCACTTTGCGCGACAACGGCACTGCAACGGAGGGCACTCGCCTCGGCGTTAACAATCCGTGAAATAGATTAATTTCCCACTCTTGAAGCCATTCCAAATGATAAATGAAAATACCTCGGCGTTGTAGAACATCTGACGACATTAGCGCACCCAGAATTTTTGCCTGGGGGGGGGTTGTGAAATTTTGACAACCGATGGGAGGAGAGAGGGGTGGCCGGGGGGGGGGGGGGGGGGCGTAATTTAACCCTTTTTTTATGTCCGTTTTTTTTTCCGTTTGCACGCGTCATTGCGAGATTTTATTTGCACTGCGCGAATTAATTTTAATCCCATCGACACGATTGCTTTCTTTGGTATGTGCATTTATTTATCCAAAACGGTTGTTTTATATTCATAGAGACGGAAGAGCAGTAACCTTTTTGAATTTTTCCTACATCGCACCCACGTATAATCAGGCTTTTTTTTAAATGGTAAAAAGTTGGGGAGAAGTAAGTTTTGAGAAAATGACTTTTCTGATACTTGGACATAGCCACCCAGCTCTATACAAAATATTATTGCTCTATCTAATTTTCAAATATGAAAACAAAAAATGAAGTCTTAATTTTCTATGAACATTTGAAGGTAAACGTCCGGCAGCCCTCTGCCTGGTTTGGAATAGACATATGAAACGAAAAATAGGGACTATGACCAAAAATAAAATTTTTGGTTACCGTCCCTATTTTTCGCTTCATGTCTATGAAGATTCGGTACAAATGCACATATTTCAAGTGCTTTTTTCTCGCTTCACACTTCTTTCACAAGTCAGCGTTACCGTGACTGAGAATGTCTCCTCTGCAAAACTTTGTTGCTCAACATTACACCAGTGGAACGAGGTAACCTGTCATGCAAATAATGCCCGACCTGTGCGCAAGCCATCCGAACAACAGCAGTAACGCAAAGGAACCAGCAACGGGACAACGGGAGGAAAAAACGTGACCGAACCCGTGGCATCCTGTCCTAAATACATTATTATTTTCGAGTTACGAAAATTATGAAAACAACATTCATGACTACAACCACTTCCACTCGAAATGTTCTCATTAGATTATTTGATTACTTGACACGAAACATAATTGAACGTCAATCCAAAAAAAATACCATTAATTTTCATTTTCTTTTCGTGTAACGTGATTATTGCGTCTCGTAGTTTTGTTTAGTGTGCCAATGTTAAGAAACGTAACAGAGTGGCTCTCAGCACCAGTTTGAGTAAATACATGTAAATCTAATAAATAATAGGTTCTGGCAATCCAGTTAAGTAAAATATGCAAATCATATTCGCTTAAATAGTCTCAAGGAAGAGTCATAAAACGATTACGGCATTGCTTTTGTTAGTCAACAATGCACAATGAGCAGTACCAGTAGAGTAGATGCTCTAAGAAAGATAAAAAACGGCAGTTTGTTGTGTAGCTCGAAGCCCGGATATCACTCCTGATGTGAGGGGGTGGCGCGCCGAATTCAATCGCTTCTGTGAAGTGCATGAAATGACGGCCTGGCGGAAAGGAACAAATAAATAGAAAGATAAAGAACGAGACAGAAAAGAGAAAGAGTAAGAAAATGCACAGCAAGAGAAAGAGAGAAACGTAAAGAAAACACGGAAGAAAAACTTTACGCCTCCTTCCTCTCTGGGGACGGCCAACAAATCATTTTAAAACACCCAACAGAGCCACAGCCTACAGGGTGACCCCCGTCCAATGGCCAATTGCAAAGGACACAAAGTGACAGTTAGGTAAAGACAAATTACTCTTTTTTTTTTCTTTTTTTTTTCTTTTTTTGTCGGTTTGTGTTGAAGCGGAGCTGTATCGTCGGAAGGATCGCCCCAGGCGGCGGGGGAGTACCGGTTGGAGGGAGTGTCACGAGTCACGACAATGTCGCTCTCAGGGGCGCTTCGAGCGGGCGTCTGCCTAATTGGGAAGCACGGGATGCATGGGAGGCTGCCGGGTGTGGTCTCGAGTCGTAAACCGTACCAAACATATCGGCTTTGGGTTCATTGTGTGAGCGGGCCGGGTTTGTGGGAGCGCCCATCTCCACGGCACTTTCTTGAGATGTCCTTCGAGGAGAGCGTGGGGTCTTTTGTGTTTTATTTTGGTTGTCCGTGTTGTTCTGCTCGTTTGCTTTTATGACCGACCATCTGCCAGAAAGAAAATAGCGTGGGAATCTGGGATCCTGTTTGGTTTTGGAGGACGGAAAGTGCCGGGCGGCGACATCTGGTCGCGCCCAACACTGTCAATGTACTACGAGGGGCGTTCATAAAGTTTGTATTATCGGCACAAAAAAATAAAGACAACGGAACAAAACAGGCATCAACATGAACGCGCGTCCCTCTAGTTTCCGCACAGAATAAACATCGTCGAAACAAAAATGGCACCGCCCGTCGGTGCCAAGCACATGCAGTGATCCGTTTTTTTTTCATTTGAAGGAAAGCAATGCCAAGGATATTCATTCCAATCTGGGAGCGTTGTTCGGGGACAACGCCCCAGTTTACGACACTTTTGGTTAAAGGGCAGAGACGCTTCTAGTGTGGCCAAATAAGAGGAAAGCATTTCAAGGACTGTGACCAAGTGATTGCTGAAGTGGAGCGATTCCTGAACGCTCAAGATGAGGAGTTCTATGACAATGGCCTCCGGCATGTGGTGCATCGCTGGAAAAAGTGGGTACCTTTTGGTGGTGAACATGTAGAAAAAGTCTCAACTCCTACTCGAGTTTGATTGCTGAATCTCTATTCCTTCGTGACAATAATACGAACTTTATGAACGACCCTCTATGTTAAATAAATCTATCTAAGTTAAAGTTTAATACCACCCTACTGAACTTCACTTCGCAACGTGTTCGTCATCAGGCCCATTGTTGCAAGTGGCCAAACACTGTCTACATCAACGACCTTCATAGCTGTGACACTCCCGTATCCTCGGTAGTACAACTGGCCAGAGCCTACTCGGCGCCACGCCAAGTCCGTTCACGACAACTACCGTACTTCGCACCTTCGTAGTTTCGCTAGTGCTCCGGTCCGCCGTCTCGACGGCACCCAGCCACGGCTCCTCGGCAGTCACAATAGGTTGGGAGAGGAGGCGCCGGGGACCAGCCTATCTCCGAAATCCAAATCCTTCAAACCCTTCACAAAGCAGGCCCGCCGTAGAAAAACATGACCCCCACGAAGCGAAGGCCACAAGCGCGAAGTGCGCTGAACTGAACTTATCACCTTCAAGAACATTTCCTGCAAAAATACGCAGTAAATGTATAACTCGATCCTAGATGGTTCGAAATGTGATGACGCACGCAGTCCATGCAATCAATTCATACAGAATCCTTCTGAAAAACCTTTTTGGAAACAAATATGAAAGTTTGTGTGCAACGCATATCTCAGCTTTTTTTATACAACATCTACCCGCGCTACACAAAAATGAGAAAGCGTTATAATAACCTAAAGTGTGGAGGCTTTTTCTCTAACAGTTGGGGACAGAATGCGATTCAAAAACGACACAGCGGTTAACTGCTGGAGCCCAACGTCCCACTTCGTCTTTTGGGGGAGTTTATTTCTTCAAATAAGAAACATGTCTGAACATAGAATTAATAATGATTTTATATCTCCTACAGTAGATAGAGAAATTCAAGGAAAATAAAATATACGAATGTACACACCGCGATACCGGCAGTATTTCATTTTGCTCCAACAGCGTGTCGAGGGACGCAAAACTTTAACACATAGGTTGGGGCCTGAGATGAGCCCATTTTACCGCGTAAGTAATTGCGAAAATAGTGTAATTTGTTAATGTACTTACAATAAAAAAATCCGGAACTGACTCCTTCGTACTAACTCTGTCACGCCGTTTGCATCATCGTCAATGCAACGGGGGCGAAGGGGTTCCGATTGACCACTACAGAACTCGGGGGGGGGGGGGGGGGGGGGGGGTTAGAACCCTCAACCTTCCCCGCCCCCCACCACCCTCCCGTGGGTGCGCCACTGCGGGAGACTGTACAGACCGCGACACTGTTAGCGTGAATACGATCATCGGCGGTTTTTGCATTTTGCTCGGACAGTGTATCGAGGGGCGCAAGGTTGTGGCACCTAGATTGGCGCATCAGATGAGCACTTTTCACGTACCACATAGATAATTTTAGTAATAGTGTGTCATCTGTCAATGTAAGATTGTATATTACGGAAATGACTCGCTCGTGCCGTGCACATCACCAGTGCAGCGACAAGGGGGGAAGGCGGATGGGAGGGGGCGATGAATTTATTTACCCTTAAAGGTCCTCGTTGCGGACATTACATTAAAAAAATCGTCAGAATATGCACACAAAAACAAAATTTTCTCATAGAGCTCTGGGGGGGGGGGGGTTATGACCCCCCAAACCCCCCCCCCCCCCCCCCCGTGGGTGCGCCACTGTCTGACGACACAACGGTGCCGAGCGCTTGCTCGGCATCGTCTTGCTCGTGAAGGCCTGCTTATTTGTAGTTGAGACGATGATTCCACATCTTTCGTGCCACTCGTGGTGCTTGCAATAACTTTGAAGGGCAGGGGAATCTTCTCACGAGGACGTTGAAGACACGCAACACCGGAGCCACCAAAGCAATCGTACAAACCGTCGCCATGTTTGCTTTTTCTTCGTCACTAGCGGCGCGGTCAACTCGTCGCGAGATGTTTTCTGGCTCGGCTAGATGGAAACCAACAGCGGCAAAGTGGCGTATGGGCAAACGGCTCTCACATTACGGGCACTATACTCACATGCCGTGGTAAAGAGGACCGATGCCGGCGAAACGGCAGTCGGCACACCAGCGAAGAAGCCTACCGCGGGTAGCAGCGGCGCAGGCCGACGCAGCCCCCCTGGCCCCCCCCCTCCCGTGAGCGCCTGGGTTCGAGATTATTGATCGCTTTTGCTCCTTGCGGTCGAGGCTAAAAAGAGCACTTCCGGACAAAGGTCTATAGGAGTGAAGCCGTTTTCTTTTTCAAATTTTTTTTCTCAGGTAAGTTCGCTCTTTGCAAATTTTATAGAAAAAATGCACCACCTGTAGGCAACCCTGCACAAAATCGTAGCGCGATAGGTCAAGAACCGATGTTTGCGGTCGATTTAAAGAAACTGGTCGCTATTTGGTACACCCTCTAGAACGCACATAAACGCGACAGGTATTACCTTTCGTCGTAAGATGCGCACGTTTTATTACTTCAGAGGACTTTTCTCGAGCGACGAGGGTCGAAACGTGTAGCACGGACGATCATGTCAGCTATGCGATCACGCTAAAAACGTCGAAGATCACGGCCTTTTATTTCACTACATACCTACCCGCCTGCCGATATTTACCTACCTACCTGCCTCCCTACGTACCTACCTACCTTCCTACCATTTCCTGTGCACCCTACTTGTTGTGTAGAAAGAGCTGCAGTGCTTAGCAAAGAAGCAGCGCTGCCATTAGCGGCGGTGATTCGTCCATGCACGCTGTCTCTTTCCTCGTACCGGCAGGTGAAGGTTAAACGAGCCGTGAGCGACGCTATTGCTACAAACAGGAGAAACCGGAAGAACGCACCGCGCAACGCAACTTCCGGCAACCCCTGATTGTCTCGCGCTGGGAAAAACGCATTGCTGGGCGATGACGAATGCTCTCGGACCGTTCCGAAAAATATCCTCCGATGACGTGCGGAAAACGCCACCTGGAACGAAAATACGGTCGTCGCGGAGGCGGATATGCCCTCGGGATTCTCAAGTCTAAACGGGCCATAACACAACAAAGCGAATGACAATCCGCACAGAGACTCTAGCGATTTCGGCATGGTTTCCTTTGCGGGGGCAGCGGCGGAATTTCTATGACTGATGCAAAGGAAAGGAAGCACCCCCCCCCCCCCCCCTTGCCTAGGCCAGTGCTTAGGATTTTCAGGAGCCTTCTCGCTTTAGGGACTCGGCTTCCGTGTCAAACAGAATAGCTTGAACACCTTTCCGACCTGGGACCTATAGAAGCACGTGTCAGCGGCCTTAGAGCACGTGGCCAAGAGCGCTGCTCCTCCGCTTCTTCTGATCGTTGTTTACGTTCTGTTTTGTGGTGCGGTGATCCACCACAGCTTCGTGCTAGAGCGGTGGTGATTCACTGTATAAAAAGACGTCTAAATTTTTTACTATTGAAAGATGATCATGCAAGTACTTGTTCAAATGTGCAATTGAAAGTTGTACGATTGTTCTTGGGAAAAGATATCACTTTAAATTTCGTCAGGGCCATTTTTACACCAGCTTGTCAGTACTGTGATATCATGTTGCCGTTTGTCGCAGGCAGTAAAATCAACAAGGGCACGAAAATGTTTACATGATAGGCGAATCGTAGCATCGTCAAGTTATTACTTCTAAAGACTAATGCACGCGCTAAAATGGTTCACACATTGAATCCCGCGGGACGCCAAATGTAGAGCGGTGCGGAGAAACCTTAACACCACCGCGTGAAACAGAATTCCGTCGATTAAACCGATAACTTTTGAACCAGTCGCAAAACAACGCTGAGAGACCAAAGATTGCGACTTTTTCTTTTAACTAGCAAAAAATGGGTGCCAGGCCATGTTATATAAATATATATATATATATATATATATATATATATATATATATATATATATATATGTGTGTGTGTGTGTGTGTGTGTGTGTGTGTGTGTGTGTGTGTGTGTGTGTGTGTGTGTGTGTGTGTGTGTGTGTGTATGTAAACCGGGTCAGATGAAAATGAGGGGATATTTTTTATACCCTTGCAAAGAAATATATACGTGAAATTTCACTATAATTATAGGCAGTATAGTGCTGACCCATCTGTGTGTATGGGCGAAAGTAGTGAAAATTTCCAATAAAACGAAGAACCTATCTTTAAGAAACTGACGAAAAAGCAAGGTTAAATACGCAGCTAATATGTCACCGCAGCCTTTGAGTGTGAAAGAAGCGATTCCATTCGATTTCGATGCTAACGCCAGAATTGCCGTCAAAACGTCGTCACTTTTTAGCTCGGGAGTCGATAAGCAACCGTTTTCCTGATCACGCAGTGTGCAGTTCTGAGGCGTGCTTGCTGCGGAATTTAAAACAGAAAAATATATCTTCGAAAGCTTCGCAGAACGTCATTCGGATTGCTAATATATTTAGAACAAAAAAAAAAAAACATTTTTATCATTTCTGTTGTTTTTCTTTTCTTTCAAATTAAGAACAATTTGGTATATTCACAAGAAACTGGGTTTTGGTATAGGCGTGATTTAACCACGAAAACCAGGTTTAGGCGTGGTTTCCGTGGTCACGACGGTACAGGTGGTTCGTGAAAGTGCCTTCTGATTCAAATATTTCGTACCATAAGAGTTTGTTCTTTGAAGTAACGTCTATGATCGCGCCTAAACCTTTTCTTCTGGTGTGTTTCAGCCCCGCTGAGAACCAGTGCGGGTATGTGACCAGAAACACGTTCTAGAAAACCGGTAAAAAAATGTATCCCAGCTGACTATATTTGTAACTTTTTGATATTGATATATATATTTGAGCTAAGGAGAGCCTCGGCGCCACAGAGAGTCAAGTCGCGAATACCGTGTAGGCCTGCGGTGCAGCGTTTAATGATGATGAATGGTATTTCATCATCATTATTTCATCACTATTCAACAGAGAAGTATTTCTACTTCCCTCCTTACGCCTACGTTTGCATAACATTTGTTCTACGTCTACGTTTGCATAATATTCACCGTCTTGGCCACTCTACGCTTGCATAACATTTGGAAAGTATCAATCAATCTACCTTTATGTAAAAAAGAAAAAAAAAATCGGTTACGGAGAAGCTACTTCAAGGTTATCATGTGTATCCTAAGTTACCTCAAAGGGGATCAATCGGAATGTGCGGGGCGCTTTCTTGAAATTTACACTCGTCAAGGTTTTAGAGAACAGATCTAACAATTTACCGTTGTAGTTCACGAGAAACGTTTTCAAAAACAATTCCAATTAAGTCACGAGTTCATACACTCTAAGCCCGGTCCCACTTAGTAAGAGGGACATTTCTTCGATTTTTTCTCACTTAACTTTAAGGGGGGCGACAGACCTCTTAATATTACATGGGGATGCTCCCTCTGAATTAAGTGAGACACCACCCCTTTTAAAGTAAGCGATACGGCGTCTCCCTTAAATTCGAGGTCAGTCCCCCTTAGTAAGAGGGACATTTTTGAGATATTTTCCCCCTTAAATTTGGAGGGACGGTGGCCCGCTTAAAATGCAGGGGTATAGTCCCCCTTAAAGGGGCGGTGCAACGATATTCAATTGGAATGTTTTTCACTTTACACAAGCTTACTGGCACTAGTGGGACTCAAGGATACTCGCACGCAACGCCACTGGCCAAGAAACTCCTTTGTTGCACTGTAATTTCGAGGACAAAGCCGAGTGTTTTCATTCAATCTCTCCTTCGCAAAACCTGATGACGTAGCTGGGCGGTAGCAGTACCGCCCAGTGACGATATTTGAATGCGGCTTATAGATTGGACCCGAGCATGGCGTGGACACTCGATTTGGGCTCGTGATAATCGATAGCTCGAGAAGCATTCGGGTAGTGGCCCGTGTCCAATCGCTGCAACGACGACAACAGCCGAACCATAACAATGTCTGGAACTCAGCGCGTGTCCTGTGCCTTGCCAACCCCAGCGCATGGCTATGATCAACATTGGCGCCATATAATCGGCTCCAGATCACGTGGCCGCTCGTTCTGGTTGCGAGTTGAGGGGGTTAACTGTGCTCGTTTTTCTTTATTTTTTTTCTGCGACTTCGATTGCGTGTGGTGAAAAACGAGCGGGTATTTCACAGGTCATTAACGTCAGGGATCCGTTCTAAAGCGTGTTTCACATGCAGCGGTTTTGGCCCTAGAGCGGCGCGATTTCTGCCGTCGCGGCGCTCTGGCCAGCACCAGCGGTTGAGCGGCACGAGCCCCGCGACGGCAGAAATCGCGCCGCTCTAGGGCCAAAATCGCTACATGTGAACCAGGCTTAAGCGGTATTTGCGCAATATACAAAAATCGTTGCATCGCCCCTTTAATTGGGGTCACACTCCTTATATACATCATGAAAGATACATTCTGCAGACATGTTCCAAAATGAGTCACCGCGACACCAGTGCTTCGTACGCCACGAGGCAACCAGTTCAAGAGGTTGCTTTGTCACGTGGCATACAAAGCACGGATGTCGCGGTGACTCGTTTTGGAACATGTCTGCAGAATGTATTTTGTATGACGTATAGACGCTTTACACACGCGCCAGATTGAGCCGCCATAGCCGCCCTTCTCTTGTCTTACCGAGATGCCGAGCCACTGAGGCGGGCGTTGACGAGTCTCCACAACGGCCTATGCTGGGGGGAAGGACACAGTAACACTTAAAATGGCAATAACCTGTCCTGCTGTGGAAATGATGAAGTCAAGCGAACGGAATAAGAGGGAACAAAAACTGAAGGTCAGTTATGGCGGCGCCCGTGCACAGCTGCTGTAAAGCGTCTATAAGCAGTGTGACCCCGGCTTTAGGTTATCTCTCTTATTGTATCGTAGAATTTCTACTCCTTCGTGTTTCGACTGTCAGCTGACATGCTGCACTGCAGTGATGCAGTTCTCGCACTTTCGCTGTTATTGTTTAACCAAAGTTATTTTGTGCTGCGTTACTAAATTGAAAACTGATCTGTATACTATGATTGATAAACGGAATCAATATGTCAAATAAAACAGTAACAATCTTTAAAAGTGAACATGTGTTTTATTTGCCATGACACAAGAAAATATATCGAAATGTCTGTACCAAAATAGTAATTTTATAACGATGTTCTGGTAGCTTATACGGATAAGAAAGACATTAGAACGACGCCAGAAATCGGCGTTTCTTGGAAGCTATCACACAACAAATTTCTTGCTGCAAAGTGACTGCTTTTGCCTATCATAAGCAATAACAATGCAACCGTGCTGCATTTTTTTTTCAGCGGATGACACAAAGAAGATAAGAGTACATTCTAAAAAAAGCCCGTGCGCCTACTTTCCCGCACAACACTTAGAAAGACAATCACCATAACTGACAGAGGCAGCTCAGCGAATGTAGATGCCGAAACATATGATTATACCAAAAAATATGCAGTCTGAGTTGTGACACTAAGCAATACAAGCGTGACGTTTTGCATTGCTTAATGTCACAACTCAGACTGTTTTTGTTGTCTAATCACATGTTTTGGCATCGTGATTCGCTGAGCTGCCTCCGTGAGTTACGGTGATTGGCTATCCAAGTGCGGTTCAGGAAAGTAGATTCCTGTGCTTTTTTTTTAGAGTGCAGTTACCTGCTTCATAGCATTAAAAACAAATTACTCGGCGTTTCTTCCCATCAACAGAAGCTCGGAATTTTTGTTGTTTTTGAACGGCCATAAGCAATTTTCTGAGCTTTTCCGACATAAACTGAATCGAAACTCGTCATTTTCAACGAGCAGACACTGGAGGAGTCCAGGGGTTTGTCCATATGCCGCAGGGTAGAAGAGTCCCGTTATGTAATACACCCATAAGCACATGACTAGTGCCTTCTCCAGAGTCGTGCTAGCGGAGAGTTTCACTGACCGGTTCCCAGAAACGATCTGTTTCTCCGAACCGAAGAAAGTCTTGGGGTCCTGGAAGTCTTTAGTCAGGGGTACGGTCGTCCTGCAAGCAGCAATTGTTCAAAAATTGCGTCGGCGTCAAAATTACAGTTCTATTTTTGCATCCGCTTTTTCACGTACCATAGGTGATGAGAGAACTTCTGGCCAGTCGAGAATGAAGGATGGTCTTCAGTGTTCAAGAATGTTGTTGGGTTGTCTCCGCAGAAGGCCCTTTTTACCTCCTCCAGTTTTCCCAGCATGGTGACCATTGTGTTTTGGAACCAAAGCTGTGCATCCACCTTTGGCTGAATGAAAGACCATATTGTTTTCCTTTAGATACAGAGGGTGGCAATTATAATGAAGGTAATGAAGCGCTTTCACCTGTTTTCAAGCAGGCGGTGGGAAACAAATGCGAAAATAAAGCGCAAACAGTTAAAATATTCGAAACCAAATCCGTATACGATGAAATAGCGAGTGACATTAGCTTATGGCGTAACTTCTGCGACTGTTAATATTTGACACGAGAATTGACTGCTGTTTTAAGTAATTTACGAGAATCGATTTTGTATTACCCAGACAAAACGAGAACGCATTTAGTAGTGTACATTAGAAGCCCCATGTGCTTTGGAAAACATGGATTCCATTTGCGGCTTGAAGCTGCAGAAGAGATCTGATGCATGTTTTACAAAGCAACAAAATCTACTAAAAATATATATATTTATGTAGACGTTTCGGCGCAAGCCATTCATTTCTTTTTTTTTTTTTTTTTTTCAGAAGCAACGCATTTGCCAACAGAACGTAAATAGAGCTTTTCATACATACCAGAATACAAAAAGTTAATAATTACCGAATTCATTGTGGGCAGTGTGCGGGTGGTCGCAGTTAGCACACAACTCTGGGTGGTGCGTTCCACCACGCAGAGGGTCCCGGTAGAGCTCCTTACACGAGCAATCAGTGCAGAGCCCGTCTCATTCCCTTCATGTCAACGTTCGTAGCGATTGCCTCACTCTGAAAACAATATTTTAACGGTCATTTAAGGCCCATAGTCAACCTATCCCTAAAACGCCTAGAAATACAAAAGAAAAAAAGCAAACTTCTGTTTATACATTTTTTGCAGGTGTGCGACACAAGGAATTCAACCAGCCACAGAAAACAAAGAGGATAATAAACAACATACATAAAACCTCCAAAAACAAAAACATGGTCGGCGCCGAAAAAACAAAATGACCGGTAGTTTTGCCGGCTCGATAGTCAAATATAACGAACAAAAAAGTACGCCAAGGAAATATATAAAAAAAAATGCATTCCCGGGCCACCGCTGCACCCTTCCCCTCTTTCCGCAGACGGTACGACACCGACGCAACGCGAACGCGCGGAGGAAAAAGCCTTTTTTTCTTCTTTTTTTTTTCTGTGGTTTGAATTATACTCTGTTTCATACATACATGTACGTAACGCGTTACAAGTTACTTGTACCTAGTTACTATTTTCGGTAACGAGTAACGTATTTAGTTACTTTTTTAGAAAAGGAACGAGTAACGGTATTTAGTTACTTTGAAGGCCAAGTAACGAGTAACGGTATCTCGTTACTTTTGAGGAGTAACGTGTACAACACCGCTTAAACGGCCTTGTTTTTCTTCTAACCTGAGTATGCGTCTATTGTGACAAAGGCAGATGGGCAACCCGAAAAACAACTAACCAGTATGACAGTACAGCAACGTATATCGCTGAACACGTCAGTCGAACGGTTCGACTGACGTGTCCAGCGATAAACGTTGCTGTACTGAACTCTAGAGCTGAGAATGTCCTTCACCCAGCGAGCACAATCAGGTTCGTTGGTTGAACCTTCTAGAAACGGGTACGGACCGAATGTAAACCCGGAGGTTGCAAACACGGGGAGGCACATAACCCATTACCCGCTGTCCTCAATGAAGGCGCAGTTCTCGAAGATTCACCAGCTCTTCCTGAAGCACAACACCGCCGTTCCTTCGAGCGCGTCGGTAGAACGACTCTTCAGCGTCGCCGGAGATGTATTTTCAAGGAAGCGGGGAAACATAACTGATGAAAACTTCTACAGGCAGCTGCTGCTGAAGGGCAATGACTACTAAAAAGAAAACAATAAACCATGAAACAAAAACAGTTGTGTATTTGGTCGTCAAAGTAACGTGGAAAGTAACTCGTTACTTTTGAGGTAACTCACGCGTTCCTTTTGAGAATCGGTAACGAGTAACGTATTTAGTTACTTTTTGAGCGAGTAACGAGTAACGGTATTTAGTTACTTTTTTGGGGTAACGTGTACATGTCTGGTTTCATACTTAGCGTGCAACGCTGTCAAAGCTACTGGCGCGAGCGCGTGGCTTCATCTATGGTTTTGTTTGCGCGAGAACGCGTGCAAATGATCAACGAGATCAAGCCCCACGCTCGCGCCAGTAGCTTTGACAGCGTTGCACACTAAGTATGAAACAGAGTATAGAAGCTCGTCCACCCCCCCCCCCCCCCCCCTCCCCTCGCACACAAACACACACATTATGACGTTTTGCTCGCTTCTTGAAGCAAAAGTTCATAATTACTGCAACGTTAACGATGTCTACAATATAACGTTGAGGTGTAAATTGCTTTAATGACTTCTAAGGGCAAACAAACGCAAAATCGCCAACATTGTTTCCGTCAATCAACGCACTCGGGCAGTCAACCGCAAGCATTTAGAGTACACACCGAAAAAGAAATCGGGCAATCGGCGTGCCAAGCTTGCGAACACTGACTGCCCGAGCTAGGGTGTCTTTATGTTCACTTTGTCTTAGGGAGGGTGATGCCATCCTTTGTAGTACCCGATGCCGACAGTGCACGCTCACGGATAAAATACAAGGAAATTGTCCGTAATAAAATGCCGGCGTAGCAGTGCCAAAGCTAGCAGCTCGAGCTGGGGGAAGAACGAACGCGCGTTCAAAATTAAAAAGTAGACAAAAGCGTCGGACAGAAAATGGTTTGATATCACCAGCCTAAGACAGACGCGTACAGATTGGGACGCCCTAGCGCACTAAAAGTGTTTTGTGCGAAAGACAGCCCTGCGGCTCACGGCAGTTCAAACGATTAGCTACGCTTTGTCTTGTTAAACGAGCAGATCAAGGAAGCGACCGCGGACTAATGCAGTCAGGTGAAAATCCTCTCCATGCAAAGCTCGTGCATTTCACAGCCAGCGTGAAAATATTGATGGCTCGTTATTTCCACCCCAATGTACTCAAAACAAAGCGTCAATACAACAGGACTACTCACCCGAAGGAAGTCAAACAAGCAGCATGACGCTTGCGACTCTCCGGCCACGACCGTTTCCAGCTCTCCGTGAATTGGCGCGAAGCCTTAGCACCGTCTGAACTCTTTGCCGTGGATTAGTGCGCCTGCGCCTCTCCTCTTAATGTAAAGGGACACGCGTGAAGTTTTCTGTCGGTCTTTCCTACTCAGAGGGACCAAGGAAACGGTTTTCTTGGTCTCTCTTAATATGTTGGTGTCCCTCTAGATGTTGCTATTTTATTTTTCCTTTTCCCTCTTAAAAAAGAATTGTCCCCCTGAAAGCATCGTTGTCTCCTCTAAAATCAGAGGGACAGCTTTTTTTTATGAGAGACCGGTTTTAGAGTGTATAGATCATTGGCTCTCCTGCTATTCCGAGTTACGTGGGATGTACGATACCACCGTGTCAGTTCACACCAGAAAGCCCCAAAATTTCTAATAAAAGACGTAACTTTTGAGAAGTCTTTTGCTTGCAAAGAGTCGTTAGTACACGAAATAATTGTAACATTTCGGGGGGATAAAGTAATTTCCTGAGATAACATTCGTGCGTATGTTAACACTAACCGCAGTCCACACAGTTTTCACGTAGATTTTCTTGTCAGGCCTGCGAAATGTTTTCCAAATAGCTCCGGATCGCAGTGAGCACGTCACCACCATGTATCGAGTCGTAACTTTTGTAAGCTCAGTCACCGCGGTGAACTGCCTACTGGGCGGTAAATACGCGGCAAAGCAAATATCCTCCGGCAATAATTTATTTCAGTCATACAGTAAATCATATAATATGTCACAATCAGACACAAAGCAACTTTGTATCAACATCACACCATTTTATATATATCTACGAACATGTTCAAAATACAGGGAAAGTTCGCGCGCATTGTTCACCGCCATTCTCATACTGTTCGTTAATTTAATAAATAATGCACGCTCTACTTGGTGGACCGTGGAACGGCCGATAGACAGAGTCCTCAGGCCACAGTTCAGGATCGCTGGTGACGTGCAATTTGCCATCATCTGGGCTCTACCGCAATGTGTAAAGGTGAATAATTGTCACACTTACTTTTTAGCCTTGTACATTCATAACGGGGTAAGCTTATTAATGGAAGTCAGCGGTTCACACACATTCTCAAATGAATTTTCTCGGAGAAGGATAAGTCACAAACAATAAATTTCGCGGGCGCTGAACCGTTGAAATCGTCGACGACGTGCATTTCCCGGCTCTCGCGGTCTTTCTCTTCCAGCAAGCTACTGCGTAGCCGTCGTCAGTTTTGTCCGTAGTAGCTCGGTCGGTGTCGCTCAGCTGATTCCTCTCGTCGTGGAATCCAAGAGGTTCGAGATTCAAAACTGCTCGTACCCTTTCCTGGAGTCGCAATTAGTTGGAAAGTGGCGGTCACCTTCCTCCTCCCGACGAACGTTTGTATAACGCCGAAGAACGTCGCTTGGTTTTATTTTTTGTTTTCTTGGGGACAGGGAAAAGGGTTTATCATTCGCAGCACGGAGCTGGTTTATGGCGTCCAACGTTTTGCTCGCATTAGCTCGCAGTTTGTTATTTTGATCACGTAACGCCGTAATTACTTCCCCCTGAGACGACGCTACCGCTGGTAGCTTGCCAACTTTCGTGAGGAATCGTTCCACCCTCCACGGAGCCGAGTAGTTTGACTTTATTCTGAGCATCGAAAACCTCTTTGTTTTTTTTGCGGCCGGCAACTTCCTTTTCAAGAAGGGGGCGTGGCGGTTATCGGACTTCGCCCTTGAGTGCATGATTCGCATTTGTATTTTCTTCGTCCGCTAATCGTGTGTACGCTGGAATCCTGTGTGGTTTTATTTACACAATATCCAGTGAAGCCTTTGGCAACATTGACCGTAACATTCGAGGTATTGCTGCCTACCGAAACTGATCTTTAGAGCAGTCACGACACCTGTCGTTCTTCCACGACATCTTGCAGCAGATTTTTGAATATGAGTGTTGTAAGAAATAAAAAAAAATGAAGTTAACCCTATCTGCTCCTGCGTTAGCACTGCAGACTCAATGCCAATTTAAAATAAATAAAAAATGATATGTGTACCAACTAAAAAAAAATGTTGTTTTAAAATGCGAATTATAATAAGAGGAAAAATATAGCTGATGAGACCTCAGTCGCAGAACAGGCATGGTCCGGTTGTTAATAAATTCAATGAAAATTGCACCTTCCTTGTCTTGCTTTTGTTTTTCTCCGGCTGTCTTGAGCTTGGTTGTTCCGATGTTTGCTTGCTTGAATTTCAGTTCTTTGTGTTCCGAGGAGCGGTTTTAGTTTGAAAAAGAGCTCTTTAAAGAATTAGCTCCCCCCTCCTCCTCCCGGAACACTAATTATTTTAGCTTATATATATATATATATATATATATATATATATATATATATATAGAGAGAGAGAGAGAGAGAGAGAGAGAGAGAGTGATAATTGAAACCAGCAAATGCCCTTTGTAAAAAAAGGTCTTCTGTGGCGCGTTTCGGCTCCTCGCAGGTCCTTCCCCAGTCCGTGATAAACCTCAATGAACTTTGGCTTTTTTTTTTTCATCGATAAAAATCGTCAAGTGAAGAAAAAAAAGTAAAAAATAAAAACAAAAAAAAAACTTACGACATGAAAAATAATTACTGAATAAATTTCTCGCCTAATGGTTTGATACTAAAAAACTAAAGAGTCAATTCACCTTAATAAATTGTAAACAAAAGTAGTTATTCTAGGTAAAACCAGTCTTGGGTCGTGAGGCTGGTGTGAAGTCAACAATACCTGGTGTCATAATATGTTGATAATAATTTAATATGATCCCTTATTTTTCCTATCTCTGGTGGTTCTAAACCTTCCTTGTAGCATAATAACCCTAAAATCAGAAACTCTATTATGTTCCTTAAATTACGGGTGATGACGAAAAATAGAAGGATTTACGAAGGCACAGGTGGCCCTCCACAACGTACCCGTTGTGGAGGCAAGCCTTCCGCAGGTCGTTTCGCTGTTCTTTTACCTCTCCAACGCAAGCGAGGAGGAGAGGAGAGGACTTCAGGAAGCTTCGCCTCGACGTCGTTTTATTTCGCCTCTTGGAAACCAGTTAGAGGGGCGTCCTCTACGCACTCGTTCAACGCCACCTGGACGGCGTACGTCCTCGGCAACGGGTGATACCAACCGCTCTTTTTTTTTTTTTTATTGCCCGACTTCCTTTCTTTTCTTTTTTTTTTTTTTTGTTCTGCCTCGTTCGAACGTAAGACGCACTGCAGTTTTTCTCCGTTCTCCCCGAAGCAAGAGCGACTTTGCCCGCGTCCACAAAAACATACACCGCCGTGCTGAGAATGCGCACGTCCACGTTACGACTCCATGCAACGGTGCTGCTAAAGTTTCTCTTTTTCATCTTGTGTCGCTCTCAAATTACACGAAACCAGGGGGTCGACTCCATCGAATCCCGCGGCAGGCTCCGATTCAACTTCGACACCGGTTTCTTCGACACCGGTACACCGTACAGCCGGCAGTGGCGTGACAGCCGGGGACGCTTCCAGAATCGTTACGGATGGGGCGCGGTCCTGTCGGAGTCCCCACATGGCTTCTTGCAGCGGCCTGCTACGACCGGCTACCGCAACTTGGCACGAACACCCAAGCCGCAGCCTAGCATTTATCCAGAACCCTATCTTCCCAAGACCCGACCGTTTAACAAGCCACAAAACTTCGAAGACGTCGCCCAGGACGAAGGAAACTATCGCAATGCACTCGAGGACTTTGCTGGACCTGGCGGTGCATTTAGACCCGGAGGCTTTGTCGGACTCCCTGGGAACAGGCTTGCTGTGAGCGTCGGGCCGTCTATCAAGCTACGAAACCTTCGGAAGGATGCCGAAGACAAAGGGAACTACCGCAATGCGCTCAGTGACTTCCCCGGACCTGGCGGTGCGTTTAGACCCGGAGGCTTTGTCGGACTTCCTGGGAACAGGCTTGCTGTGGGCGCCGGGCCGCCTATCAAGCCACGAAACCTCCGTGATGATGCTGAAGACAAAAAGAACTATCACTACGCTCTCGGGGACTTCACCGGACTGGGCGCTGCGGTAAGATCCAGAGGCTTCGTTGGATTGCATAGGAACATGATTTCTCTGGGCTTCAGGCCATTTATCGAGCCAGGAAAAGTTCACAACGATTCTGAAGAAAAATGGAACTACCGGAACTCACTCGGGGGCTTCGCCGGACCGGGCACTGCGTCCAGATCCGGAGGCTTCGGCGGACTGCCCGGGAAAAGGCTGGCTTCTGTCCAGCCACGAGACCTCCAAAACGATGCTGAAGACAAAGCGAACTATCGCAACGTGCTCGGGAACTTCGCCGGACAGGGCGCTACGTTCAGATCCGGAAACCTTGTCGGGCTGCCGGGGAACAGGATTGCCCTGGGCGTCGGGCGGATAAGTGTGAGCGCGGTGCGTCCGGCGGCTGTTTCAGTGCCGACTGCGAAGAGGCGACTGCCATTTTTCAGAAACTCCGGAAGATGGTCCTCCCGTTGAGGTGCCGTGAGTAAAGAGTACAGCTGAGTTCTCCCATCCAATACAGTTCATCCACTAGAGTCGGTGACAAATTATGAATGAATGAAAAATCCTCCCATGTCTTTTTCCTTTAGCAGAACGAACGCTGGAGAGGAGGCGACCTCCTCTCCCGCGTCCGCTCTGCTAAAGTGGAAAGAGAAGATTAGAGTTCCCTTCGAACTCTTTACCCGCCACCGACGATCGAGTTTTGGTACCGCTAAATAGTAAAATATAGGAATTTTAGCGCGAATGAATGTGCGATGTGATTCTTACTGGGCAGCGGCTACAGGTTAGAGAGCCACGGCGCTGCCCGATCTCCGCGTGCGTGTCAAAAAAACAAAAAAAAAAAACTGTACTTTGCAAGTGACGGAGTGGCCCCAACTGCTTCTGGTGAACGCCCGAAAAATACTATGCTGGCGATCTTAGCGGCGTCCTAGCGATATTTTTATTGGGACTAAGTTTACCAACAGGCGCCACATATAGTCGTAGTTCTCACATACACCGAAACAAAAAATATGGACATAATTGATCACGCACGACAAAGGAATCGTGACCCTGGTGACTGCTCCACCGCCTTATATAATACACAATACAAGGACATTCATTCACAGGGGCACCGCCTTCGTGTAATGGAAGGTTCACGAATATTAAACAGCAAACACGAAGGACACACCCAACACTGTCTCAGACACAGCTAAAATGTGTTACGCGGAAGTGGAAAAACAGCAAATTCTAGTATCAGCAAAAGGGGGACCACCCATCACCGATATCTAATCACAACCTACGAAGCCAATCACAACGAAAAAAATTGACAGAACAAAATCTAAAAACTACAACAGCAAAAACGACCGCACTTTTTTTATCAAGAACAACCGAAGGAACGCTAACACAATTCCCTGCTGACGTAATCCTAATTGTTTCCTTCATAACACGTTTAAACGGATTCAATTCTTTGCAAACTATCTTTGTCAATTTCCATTCTGGAATGCGATCGTTTCACTCACTTAGATGCTTGACTATTTCTGAGCTGGGCGACTTTCATAGCACTGCCCTTCTGTGCTCTAGGAGCCTCTCATTAACACAACGTCCAGTCTGCCCATCATAAGAAAAGTCACAAGTCATAGGAATATCATAGACGACACATTTTTTGCACGCTATGGCTGGATGTTTTTGCTTTTTGCCACACTCTTCATGTCCTTCCAAGAAGGGAGTCAACCGACTCAGGCGAAATTCATTTTTGAAAACTACTCTAACATCACACCGCGCAGCCAAACCTTTCAAATTGTGAAAGATGGCGAGAAAAATTACACCATCTTCCCGAGGGGAACCATGGGGTGATGCGGAGCATCGTGTTGGTTCCGAGGAAAGAGTCAGTTGCGTGCTGACGTCGAGAGATGGCGCCACCGACTGCCCTAGCGTTACCCCCTACGCGAGCCTACGTCGCGGCTCGCGGCAGAGAAACTTGGAATGCTCGCCGTTTATTTTTTTTTCACACTTGAAGGAGAGGAGACTAGAGGAGGAGAGTTGCGCGTGCGCGCGCGGTGTGAGGAGAAGCGAGCGCACGCGCAGTGCACGCAGCTGGTAGAGAGAGAGAGCGGAGAGAGTGACGCGCAGCTGTTGGAGAGAGGGAAGGAGGAGAGTTGCGCGTGCGTAGTTCGAGTGCCGACTACAACGCCTACGCCGCGGGACATAGACCCGAGCAAGAGATGCTCCGCATCTAAAAACGGAAAGCACCGCTTCCTGACTTCTCTCTTTTCTCTTCTCCCGCCATTCCAAGGTTACTGAAAAGTTTTCTTTAGACACTCAAAATAAGGCCTGGGTGATACCCTGACCGAACCAACCGCGAGGACTGGACCAAAAAGGCGTTACCCCCCCCCCCCCCCCAAAAAAAAAAAAAAAAAAAAAAATGACCGCAAGACTTTTCCATGGCATTTCGAAGGAGGGATGACACTACACCCCCCTTGACAGTCTTTGTATGGCAACTTCGGTACGGCTAAATCGGTTTTGGCACGTCTTTCCCGTAGCGCGAGCACGACCCACCAAAAGAAGAAAGTTTTAAATCCATAACCTGAAGAAAGCCCCTATCTGCCCTCTGCAGGGTGAAGTCAAGTTCTGGAGCCAAACTTCGGATGAAAGCGATCCACCCATCGACGCTCAGTCCTTTGAAAACGCAAATAAAAATATCATTAACATACCTCACTGCTACCGCGATGCATCCAGGTGGCAACGACTGCAATTTCGCCATCTTCGGTGCACCGATCGCCCCGGGGTACGTCGGGCACACATCGAAAACGGCCCCTTTCCCTCGATCCAAAACACCAAGATAAATTTCTAACAAACCGGGAGACAACGACGACCCGATGCAAAAACATTGGTTCTGCGCAAGAGTGTGCCCATCCACTTTGATGGCCAGTGAGATGCTACTACCTACATCAATGCCCGTCAGTGACTGAAGCCTAACCAGGTTTTCTTCCAACCAATATTTTACCCTGAAGGGGTTATCAACCTTCAGAACATTCAGACAAGACTGATGGAAGTTAGACAGAGTACGCTGCCACGTACCACTCTCATTAACAACAATCCTAAAAGGCAGTTGCAGTTTATGATTCTTTAACAAAAAAAATCTTCACAGACAAAGCCGTTTTCGTGGCTCCGGTCACTTTCGTAACTACCGCTTTCATTTCACACTCCTTCAGCATGTTCACAACACACCTCTTAAGCTTTTGCAAATTTTTAGTACAAGGCTGAATAAGGACCACCTACGGCTGACTGAACTTTTTCTTCAAAACACCGCAATGTTACCCGTCTTATCCGCCTCGAGCAACACCAGCTTGCTTTCCATCAACTCCGATTTTAACTGTCTAGTCTTTCCGAAATTTCCTGAATCAAGACGGTACGAAGCGTCCACTAAGCTGTTCATGACTTTCAATGCCTGGTTCCAAAACCAGACCTCCTTTTCACCATTAATTCTGCTGGCTACAGCATTCACAGCAACCACAATGTCCAGCCTGGAAGTCTTGATAGCGGGGCAAAACTTGTGACCACGCTGTAAGATTTCGTGACAAGATAAAGAGAATTTCTCGTCAGGCAAAATCACTACATTGTCCTCCGAACATTAAACAACGCTGCTCTGCTCTCACCGGCTCGCCTGTGCCCTAACTCTTCTTTCAGTCACACAAATGTTGCTCTGTACAAGGCAATATTTCGAATAATAAATAATGTATCTATGGTTAAGGAACGCATCTCCACGTAGAAGGTATTGGTAGAGGTAAGAACTTTTCGCGATCGTCGCTAGAGAGTTATTCATATGGGATGCTTTTCGTGGAGGGATGTGCGTGACGTCGGTGATGGGTGGGATCAACGAGACTTTTTCCCCGACTCAAGCGTTCATACGAACGGCGGGGAGCCAAGGGAGATGTCAGTGTTATCAGACGCATTTAGCGGTCTCACTCTCGGCAACAGGGCTCGGTGCGAGCTGACGAAAGTAGAAAAATGGAGGAATACATGAAACGGCGATACACGATTATGGCAGCAGCCCTGTTGGATGCAGAAGACGAACTGCTTCCGGCTCAGTGGCGTAGCTAGACCATCTGGCACCCGGAACCCTTAAGTCTTTTGTCACCCCCCCCCCCCCCCCCCCCGCCCCCCACCCCCCACCCCCCCCGCTCCCCGAGACCGCAAAGCTAAAAGCCATAACCGCGACGCGAGGTCACGCAGCGATAATGAAATAATAAATACAGGGTTAGCCAGCAAACAGTTTTTTTTTATTTAACTATGTACACATAATGAGGACACATGAAGTTTTTTTTTTTTTATATTGAGCATTTGTGCCACGAAAGCTGAACATTCAATTTCTTCATAAGTTCTTTCGCCGACACTTGGCTTCTGCAAAGTTATTGATTACTGTTGTAAAATTTATGTTTTTGACACGTTCTTTTTCTATGGACAGTATCGACAGGTTTGAGAGCCTTTCATCGCTCATGGTGGAGCGCAGAGACGTTTTGATTAGTTTTAGCTTGGAAAAGTTCCTTTCGCATGAGGCAACTGAAGCACAAATGGTGAGGAACAAGCGAAATATAACAGTCAGGTTTGGAAGGGTCTCGAAAAAGCTCCATTTGGCAATAAATTCTAGAAACTGCTTTGCATTCCAAGTTCCAGCGCAACACCACGGAAGTACAGCGCATTCGTATGCATACCTACGCTTGATCAAACTTGAACCGTAAGTATGAGCGGAGCCGAAGCTACAAGCGCGAGCGTGAAGCCTTGGGCTGTGCATAGATTGCACGAGTGCACGTGCAAGGCAGGGGCGCATTCTGGATTAAAAGGTTAAAACAGCGCAAAGATACGGACAAGAACGAGCTAGCCCAAACTTCAACGTTAGTCAGCACATTCTAGCTTTAACTTCGCTCGGACATTATACTCCGTTTCATACTTAGTGTGCTACGCTGTCAAGGCTGCAGGCGCGAGACCATGGCTTCGTTAAGCGTTTCATTTGCACGCGCTCTCGTGCAAATGAAACGCTTTAAGGCTGAACTCCATGGGACGAATATGCTGCGAATAACCGACGAATTTTAGCCGGCGGCTTTTGCTCTGCGCGTGGAATCAACACAGTGGCTGCTACGTCGCGCGCAAAACGAGCGTGCCGTCGGGCGGCGTTCGCCAGTTATTCGTCACATAATTCGTTCCATGGAGTTCAGCCTTTACGGGTATTATAGGTCACATTCAACTAATTTATGGACACGATAGTCAAATTTCAATTTTCATTCCAGTATCCCTTTAAAGACATGCGGGTAGCACTTGGCAGTAAAATATTTGAAGCAGTGTCAAAGCGCCATCGACACCTCGTCGGCTCCCTGATACCCCGCGACCCCCAGACATCGTCCTGCGACCCCCCCTTTGCACACCTCTGGTCTAGAGAACGTGAAGGCTCAGTTTAGAGAAATGCGGTCTGTACGCGGCGGCAAGCTAGGCTTCCAAACAGACCTTGTGGTCACCCTCGGTATCGCTCCGGGAAAATATGATACAATATCAAGCTCGAGCGTGCACCGCCAAGGGTTCACCGCTAACGATTCGGCAAGCAACAGCATGCCGGCGGCCGCCATTTTCTCTAAACAGAGTTTCGAGGCAATTCGGTAAGATGTTGTCGCTAAAACGAGCCTCTAAACCGCACGCCTTAAAATGGAAAGTAATGCAATCAAACAATCGTTGGCATACGGTACACTGCGGCGCTGAAGCCAGTCCGTCCACGCAGATTTCCGGAAGCTCGACGGTCTCCAGTCATGGCACGCTGTCGCAACAGGGAAACGCCGTCGCCGTCACAACATTACGAATTCACTTGCCAGAACACTACATTGTGACCGCCTCCGGACGGCGAGCGACGCGCTTCTAGAACTTACGGCGGGGTCAGAGAGCGAGGGAGCTTGCTGAGCAGAGGCCTTTCGCCAGCACCTCCTCTCGGCACTTCCCCCTCGGCGCGTGGTGCGGTGCCGTGCACGGGTGGACAGCCATGGGTGCGTGTCCGGGGTGAGGGAGACGGCACGTTGAGAGTTTACCCAACAAGTTTACCCCCTCCCCGCGACTCCCTTCGTGTAAGACCTTCGTGTGATTTCTTTCTTCTTCGTCTGGCGCCTTCTCTTGCTGTCTCGGCGCAGTCCGGCCGTGGTCGGCGCAAGCCAGCGTCGTGTTGCGCTGGGTTTGGCGTTGACTATGTGGCGTTGGCTCGACGTGCCCGGGCACAGCTCTTTCTCGAGTGCTCCCGCACTTCCCGCGCTTGTTTTTTCCGCCGGTGCGCGATGACTTTGC
This sequence comes from Ixodes persulcatus, assembly GCA_013358835.2. NCBI lineage: Eukaryota > Metazoa > Arthropoda > Arachnida > Ixodida > Ixodidae > Ixodes > Ixodes persulcatus. Next base: position 443,733 of record JABSTQ010010761.1, on the reverse strand, counting down.
GCGAGCCAAGCCAGTTTTGCGACTCTGCACCAGACACCCCCGCAGGGGGCACCTGTGAAAGCAGGTGTTTGGAGAGTGGCGTCTCCACGGACCCCGAGCCCCGCAGGGGGCGCCTGCACCTTAGGTGCTAGGTGCTTGGTGAGTAGCGTCACCACGGACCCCAGCCACCTTGCGACACCACAGACCCTGAGTAAATAGTGGCTAAGACCCACCCACGTCTGGCTGTGCGTGGCTTTCCCGTGTCCGGGGAAAAGGGCATCCTGGTGGTTGAGCCGAACCCGGGGTAGGTTTGGACCCTTCGGGGCCCCCCGGGTGAGGCAATACACCACTTCGGCCCCCGCTTCCCGTAGACGGGTGTCCTGGCTTGGCCCGACCAGGATGATTCAGTCAGTCGCCACTTCTACTATCCCCTCCCTTCTTTTACCTTTGTCTTCTCCTTCTTTTCACTCTTCTCATTTCTCTTCTTTCCTTTTCAACTCTTTTGGCGGCAAGGGCTAACCTTGGGTGGCGACAGACCCCTTGTCCAGAACCACACTTGGTTATAGTACCTGGGCAGTGCTAATAGTGTAACGGTTCCAGCAAAGCCCTTTTTGTTATGGTCCGTTAACTATTCCCTTGTTGGGCTCCGTGGTGGGCGGCACACCACAGGTTCTGAACACTTTCCGCCTCTTATGGCTCCCTCTCTCTCTAAACCCGGTTCCAGGCAGGCATCCAAACGGCCCTGTCCGGAACAAGTCATCGCCAAAGCATCAGAAACAGAACACTTTGTAAAGTTTTTTGTAATTCACTCTGAAGACGACCAACGCCCTGCCGCCAAGCTGTCTCCTTTCATTGTTGCCAAAGTTCTTGAGCACTTGATCGGACACTCCTACCAAGCAAAAAAGCTGCATTCTGGGGACCTTCTTGTTCAGGTCACCACGCAAGCGCAAAGTGTGGCCATTCAAAAGATGAAAAGCATCGTCGATACCTCCGTCACGGTAACGCCGCACAGGACGTTGAACACTGTGCGTGGTGTCATCTCCGAAGAAGACCTCCTAGGTGTAAGCGAGGATGAGATCCTTGAAGGCCTACAAAACTCGGGTGTCACTGCAGTAAAGCGAATTATACTTCGACGCGAGGGTCAGGAGATCCCCTCAAAACATCTTATTCTTTCTTTTGAACGGCATAGTCTTCCAGCAACAGTGAAGGCAGGCTATCTGAACTGCCGTGTCCGTCCGTATGTGCCGAACCCCCAAAGGTGTTTCAGGTGCCAGCGGTTTGGGCATGGGTCTAGGAGCTGCCGTGGAAGAGAGATCTGCGCCAAGTGTGGCAGCAACGAACATGTTGCAGACATCTGTGAAAACACTGTGTGTTGCTCCAACTGCAAGGGCACCCATGCAGCGTACTCCCGTGTTTGTCCCCTATGGAAGCAGGAGAAGGAGATCTTGAGTTTGAAGGCTAAAGAAAACATTACATACCTTGAGGCCAAGAAACGCTGGTCATTCCTTGCACAAGGCTCGTATGCCGACGTGGCGCGCCGGGGTCCTGCGCCACGTATGGAGTCGAGGGCGACCCAGGTCTTGCTCGAAGACCTGGCTGCCGCCCTCAGGACCCCAAAGCCTACCCAGGGGCAGCGTGCTCCCTCTCTTCGCGGAGGGGGTTCGCCAGCTGCTCCCACGTCCCAAGACAGGCCAGCGCCTGCTGTGCCTGTACAGTTCGCGCGGTCCCCTACCAGGGAGAAAAAGCGAGGCCCTCGGCCTCACTCTCTGGAGAGACCGCCAGCAACCAAGGAGCTGCATGGTCCTCATGCAGCTTCTGTAATGCAGAAGGAGGCAGAGCAGATGGACGGGGTTGAATTCCTCCCAAGTACATCTGCCACCCTCCCGTCAGGTTCTGGTCGCGGCCGCGGGTTAGGTTCTCGCAGCTCCGACCCTCCCAAGCCGGCAAGCAAGCCTGCTTGCGGAGCTCGGGAGGGCGGGGCTCCTGCGCCGTCCACTTCCCCATCTACCCCTGGGTCTGACCAGGAGGAGATGGAGTGGCAGAATCCAAAGACCAAACATAAAACTAAAAAACCTGTGATCCCTCCGAAGTGATTACACTTCTTTCACTCTTCACCCGTGTGTTCGTAATTTTATCTTTATAATGGTTTCAGTGCTTATGCAGTGGAACTGTCGAGGGCTCCTAAGTAACCTGGATGATGTGGAGTTTTTGCTGGAGGAACACAAGCCACGTGTGCTTTGCTTGCAGGAAACTCATTTAAACCCCAGCCATAGCAACTTCCTCAGACGGTACCAGGTATTCCGGAAGGATCGTCCGTGCTCAGTCAGTTCTTCTGGAGGAGTTGCGGTGGTTCTCCCGAGAGAAGTCCCCTGCGTACAGGTTCCACTGTCTACCTCACTGGAAGCAGTGGCTGTACGGTTCATGCTTCACAAAGCTCTGACAGTGTGCTCTTTATACTTACCACCATCATTTACTTTGAAATCCTCAGATTTTAATTCGTTTTTAGACCAGCTTCCTGAGCCATTCCTTTTGATGGGCGATTTTAATTGTCACAACCCTCTATGGGGGAGCACACGTCGTGACATCCGAGGGAAAATTATTGAGTCTGTCTTATTCTCGCGAACACTTTGTCTTTTTAACACTGGTGAGCCTACCTTTTTTAGCTGTCAACATCTTTCTTCATCATGCATTGATCTCTCTATTGGGACTGCCACACTTTTTCCTAACTTTTCATGGCATGTGGATCCTAACCCATATGGTAGCGACCATTTCCCCATTATTTTAAAGTGCACTGCTCCTTCATCCTCTCTCATGACACGTTCGCCACGCTGGAAAGTAGACCAGGCAAACTGGGCCATGTTTGAAAGTTCATCTGAGATTAACCCTGAAACTTTAGTTGGCTTGGATGTGAATGATGCCTGCAAATACCTTACTGCCTCTATAATTGAGGCAGCTCAGAAAGCTATTCCACAGACTTCTTCACGCCTTCCTGTTAAGCCGAAGCCTTGGTGGACTAAGGAGTGCAGTGAGACTCGAAAAAAACAAAATTGCTCATGGGATGTGCTACGCCGGTACCCGACCCCTCCTAATGTTTTAGCCTTCAAACAGGCTCGGGCGAAGGCTCGATATGTTCGTCGTCAGTCCAAAAAGACGACATGGAAGAAATACACCTCCTCCGTTAATAGTCACACCAGTGTAAAAGTTGTCTGGGAAAAAGTGCATAAGATTAATGGGGATTATCGAGCCTTCTCCATACCGCTTTTTGTTCTGCCAGGTGGTGTACTGCCTAACCTTGAGCAGCAGGCCAATATTCTAGGGGAGCACTTTGCATCTGTGTCAGGTTCATCGCATTACTCGGCAGCATTTTTAAAGCATAAAAGTGCTGTAGAGAAGAAGAGAATAAATTGTTCTGGAGGACTACGAGAACCCTATAATAGGCCATTTACTTTTCGAGAATTACAGGCAGCGTTAAATAAAAGTAAAAATACGTCCCCGGGACCCGATCGAATTCACTACTGTATGCTCAAGCATTTGCATTCCAATACCCTGCAGGCGCTTTTAAACTTTTTTAACCAGATCTGGAGAGAAGGTGTCTTCCCAGATTCTTGGAAAAGAGCCGAGGTTATCCCGCTCCTCAAGCAAGGAAAGGATCCATCATTACCCTCAAGTTACCGGCCCATAGCCCTCACCAGTTCCTTGGGGAAGACCTTTGAACGGATGGTAAACTCAAGATTGGTCCATTTTCTAGAGGAAAATAACCTGCTCGACAAGTTTCAGTGCGGTTTCCGTGCCCACAGATCAACGGTGGACCACCTAGTCCGACTTGAGAAAACTATTCGTGAGGCTTTTGTTAATAGACAGCATTGCGTTTCCGTCTTTTTTGATATAGAGAAGGCTTACGACACAACATGGAGGTATGGAATCTTGAACGATCTTGTCTCATATGGAATTCGTGGCCAAATGCTCTCACTCATCAAAAGCTTCTTGGAAAACAGATACTTTCACGTCAAGCTTGGTACCACCGTCTCTCGTAGTTTTGTCCAAGAGAATGGAGTTCCACAAGGTGGTGTCCTTAGCGTTACACTGTTTTTAATAAAAATAAACTCTATTGCAAGGTCTATCCCACAGTCACTTTCCTACTCTCTTTACGTGGATGACTTGCAGATCTCTTGCTGTTCATGCAACATTTCAGTCTGCGAGAGGCAACTTCAGCTGGGTATTAATAGTCTGATGAGGTGGGCTGATGCCAATGGGTTTAGTTTTTCACCGGAGAAGTCAGTATGTGTCAACTTTTCATTACGTAGGGGCATGATCCTAGAGCCTAGTCTGACCTTAAGGGGTCAGGCAATTCCTGTTCGTAATGAACACAAATTCCTAGGAGTGATATTTGATAAAAAGTTGAATTTCCGTAGTCATATACTTAACCTGAAACAGAAGTGCTCAAGGTCAATGAACCTCCTAAAGGTGCTTTCACACAAGTCTTGGGGTAGCGATCGGGAATGCCTCCTTCGTCTCTATCGCTGCTTGGTCCGTTCAAAATTAGATTATGGATGCGTAGTATATGGATCCGCACGCCAATCTACCCTTCAGGTGTTGGACCCGATCCACCATCAAGGCCTGAGGCTTTCCACTGGTGCTTTTCGGGACGTCCCCTATACCTAGCCTGTATGCTGAGTGTAATGAATATTCACTTGAAAAGAGACGATTTTATTTAGGGTTCCAGTATGTATTAAGAATTCGCTCTGTCCCTTCTCATCCAATCCAAGAAGCAATCCAGGATTCTCGCTATGAAACCACATTCCAGAACAAGCCATCTGTCGTAGCCCCTTTTACGCAGAGAATTAAAGCATATTCGCAGGCGTACAACCTTGACAGTTTCAGCCTAGTTGCTCAACTCCCACCTGCAGTAGCTCCTTGGGAGTGCATAGCACCCATAATCAATTTTAGCTCTGATTAAATATAATAAGCGGCAAACTCCTGTTGCTGCCCTCCAACAGGAGTTTTCCCAGGTTGCTTATACGTACAGCAACTGTAGGAGCTTCTTCACAGATGGTACTAAGACTGACTCTGTTGTTGGTTGTGCTGTTATCAGCAAGACATGGAAGGTTGTTAGACGTCTTGATGCTAGAGCCTCAATCTTTACTGCAGAAATCTATGCTTTAATTTTAGCTGTTGAATTCATTGTAGAAAACTCTATCCAGTATTCTGTTATCTACTCTGACTCTCTCAGCGCATTAAAGGCGCTTGCTTCTTTGGAAGTATCAAAGAATACCTTCGTTACTAGGCTCCGGAACATTGTGCACACTGCAGCAAAATCACACCTACACATCAATTTCTGTTGGGTGCCTAGTCATGTCGGTATTCAGGGAAATGAGGCTGCTGATAGAGCTGCCAGTACGTGCGTTGAGAGGCAAGTGGATATCAAGGACATTCCATACACTGATTACAAACACAGTCTTAAAAAAGCAATCCAGAAAAACTGGCAGTTAGAATGGGACACTGAAATACACAACAAGCTTCATTGCGTGAAACCTACCCTGCGGGAATGGGCAAGTTGCCGACACAGGGAGCGCTTCTTTGAGGTTGTGCTCTGTCGTCTGAGATTGGGACACACCCATCTCACGCATGCGTACCTCCTACGGGCAGAGGAAGCTCCGAAATGTGAACACTGTAACGAGTCGTTGAGTGTCATGCATATTCTTATCGTATGTCCTAAGTACCATCACGAACGCACTATTTTTTTCTCTACCTTTTTCCGCAATCACGTCCCATTTCACCCGGCATTATTATTGGGTGACGAACCTCTTGTGCCGCACCATCAAGTTTTTAAGTTCTTAGATAGCATTGGCATCCTACACCGACTATGAATTTCAGTTTGTTTTCATTTCTACTACGTTTGTCTGAAGATTAGCAGAGCATCGGTTAAATATTTCTGGAGGCCTTAATAGGGCCTGTATCTTGTAGAGTCAAACATTCATTCCCCATAGTTTTAATAGAACTACCTACTATAGGTCTTTTCAGTATTGCCTTTAACTTACCTTGTGTTTGGCACACTATGGCCTTAGTTGCCGCTGTGCCATTAAACACCTAATTTTCTTCTTCTTCTTCTGCACCAGACACGTTCGTGATGGAAGAGTGGTGACCTCATGCGTCTACACATTCTTTGCCACTTACGAACCAGTCAAGCCAGGGGGGCTTGCCGCCATAAGTGGCACCCCCCCTCGTGACTGAGACTCCTGGTACCCGGGGTCCACGCCCCCCCCCCCCCCCCCCCCCCCCCGTTACTACGCCACTGTTCCGGCTAAAAGAAATATGCTTCTTGAACGGGTGGATGCAACACAAAAGACGTGGAACAATAAAAAACCAGTTGTATAAGGAGCGGCTTGAGGACGGCATTGATGAATATCGAAGATGAATACCTGTATTGCTGACTTCCTCTCCGTGAGTGTTAATTCATTTTAAACGATGATTATTAGTGTGTTATTGACCCCCCTTGTATAATGCCCTAACGGGCCCTCAAGGAATAATAAATGAATGAATGCATGAATGAAGACTCCTCCGGGTACCTCGGCGACATGCGCAACATCGTAAGCCACAAGTTAGGCGATCCCGATGCCACCGCCGGCATCTCGCTGAGTAATGTCTGTAAAGTTTTCAGACGCGCGAACAAAATACCGTCAATTGTAAAGAGATCCCACGCCAAGGCCGGAAGCGTTTGTGCAACCCCAGCAAAAGCTCTCCCATCCCCCTGGGATGTCTACGCCAGCGCGGCTCTGCGAAAAAGGGTGACATTCTTAGCATATATGATGCGCATTACAGGGAGCAAGAAGGATTAGATCTCCCACCGTGTAAATAACCCTTAAAATAACCTCGCTACAGCGGGTGCCAGAGCGAAGAACACCCTTCAAAGAGTGTGTTCGCCTAACCTCAGGCTTCTGCACACACTTTTTACATCCTTCAAAAATGGAGTGTTCAATGCAGCAGCACCCTATTGTACATTTGAAAGGGTGTTTTACGCCAAAAAAAAAAAAAAGAGGTCCGAAAGCGTGTTGTCATCGGTGAAATTCTCTCACACATAGTTTGACTGCCTTAAGGGTATAATTTCTTAGCGTATGCCAAATGTACACGTGTTCTAGTGAGAAAGGAAAAATATTCACCAACCAATCTTTAAAGGTGAAGGAGACTTAAATTTCGGAATCAACTCGGGTCCTTCATCAGGCGCTACTGTGCCTGTTGAGAAGTAGCTTCTTCTAAAACCATGTATATGAACGTTAACTCGCAGCAGTTTCTTCATCTTGTTATTTTGCTTTTTTTTCTTCGTCCCGTTGGTGTATTCCGTGGGTAAACTGACAAGGCACGTGCCTGTTGATGTTTTCTGGTGTGGTCTGAATCATAATTTGTTAACAATAAATACTAAAGGTTCAGGTGGTGCTAATGTGCTGTTGCATTTTGAAGCAGACAGCAACCAGTCTAAATTTGACTTATGGCAAGGCATTCCTATGGGAAAACGGAAATGCGTTTTTTCTTCGCGGTCGATTATAAGAGCAAATATTGCTTAGTGTGACAGATTAAACATTCTGGAACGTTTTGCAATCGGATGTACAAACATATGTCAGGGATTTTTTTTTTTTTTTTTTTGAGAATTGATGTGGTCGAACACTGCGCTAAAATAGCTCAATACGCATGTATAATATGTGTTGACGCTGGAGACCGCTATAATAGGACACGTATTGACGCATATAGTCATTGCTATGATGCACACAGAGTGAATCAGCTTGACAGAACACGAAAACGATGCTAAAATATGCCAAATCAAACAATCAAAACAGACGACAAGAACAAAGTATGGAGTTATGTAACGAAGAACACTCACTGGATTGGTAGGAAACCGTGCATGAATAATCAAAATAATTACAGCTTGAATAAACCCTACGAAACTTTTTAATTGTTCTTTTAGCTTGAAATGATAGCTTGCATTGATATATCATGCTGTACAATATAGACCTGGACCTCAATTTTAGCTAACTTAAACATCGTTCAGTAATAAAAAAAAAAAAAAAACTTAACTAAATAAGTTACACTTTTATAAGGTGAATAAAGCTACATAGTACCCGTTACGAGTAAAGGAACTACGCTGATTTCTATTATTCCTGGCGAAGAAAAAATATCACGTACGTTTTCCCATAGGAATACACAGGAAGACTGGAAAAGTAGACTGGTTGATGCTTCAATTTGCAACCAGAAGTCCCGTAGGCACTAGCGCCAGCTGGACCTCTAGCGTTTATTGGAATAACTCTTTGTTCTGAATACGATTCTACTGGAAGTCTTAGCCGAGGGTTAATCTCAATTGCGAGGATGCATTTGTTTTTTTGTTTTTCGATGTCAGTACGGTAATATTTGAAACCGCAGTGCTCAGCAACAGTGCTGCGCACGTGGTTGAATTTGCGCATGTGTTTTTTGTGCTGACTAGTTCTTGCGAAGATGTGTTTTGTTTCGCCGATGCAGGTGGCGGGGCAGTGCGCAGAGGGAATCTTGTAGATGACGCCCTGTGCTCTTTTTTTTTTTTTTTTTTTTTGGAAAGGAGGGGGGGGGGGGGAGGAGGCGACATTTTAGCCCTGGCGTATGGCCTGCATTTCCTTCTTTTGCCGGAACCCGTGCCAGTGCTTCGCTAGCAGTTTGTATGTAGGGGACGGTTATGCGTCTGGTATACTGGGAGCCTTCTTCTGGTTGTAGGAGTCGATGAGCACGACCTTGGCGGTGGGCGGTGCGGTTATTAAAAGTTGGAATAGTCAATTTTTTTTTTTTTTAATATCGGCAATGATGCTTTGCTTTTCTGTTCGTTTTGTTGTGATCAGCCGGCGCGAGAAGAAGAGAAAGACAAGCAGCACGAGACAGCTTGGAAACGACGTTCGTCCCAGCTTTGCCACTTGGCCGTTTAACGCTTTTAGATGTATATATGTATATATTAAATATTTATGTAGTCCGCGCGCTACATATTGGTGACCCGATCTAAACGACATCAACCTTCTGCAAGCTACCTAGTCTCAGCTGTGTTCTCGGTGAGTTACTCAACACATTAGAGAGTTTTAGAATAGGGGGCCCCAACGCTTTGGGGGCCCCAACGCTTTGGGGGCCCCAACGCTTTGGGGAACCCAACGCTTTGGGGTACCCAACGCAACGACACCTCACGCAGCGTGCTTATAGAATAGGGTTTGTGACGACGCAACGCGGCACGCTCGCCTTTTTCGCATGAAGCGCCATTGTGGACAAGGAACGAACTTCTTAACAGTGAAAAATTATTAAAACGGAAAGCATTTGCGCTGAAACGATTGTGGTTTGCGGTACAAATAATAGGGAGGGTAACACCAGTTCGAACGGCACAGCAAGACCCATCTGCCGACCGTCTCGGAATCAGAAGATTTCCTTCTCTGGTCACAAGAGAGTTCCCGCCCTCAAATAGCAGGCTATCATGTGCGCCAATGGAATTATCTGCGAATTCGACGGGACATTCCCCGGTCACAGGCACGACGCTGGTAAGCGTAGCTTGCTTTTAGCCCATCCTGTAGCTGAGCAGCACGACAGTTATAAAGAGTTATATAATAGGGGGTCCCAAAGCTTTGGGGCCCCAAAGAAATTGGGACTTAGCACTGCGCACGCGCAGAACCCAGGGTCTTGGGTTGGCGCGCGCCCCCAACGTGAAATTCGAAGAATAGCGTGGGGCCCCCAAATTGCTTGGGGCCGAATCCACCTCTTTCGAAATCATGGTTCCAGAGTTTCTGGTATGAAAACACATGTTCGCGTTCCATGGATTCACGAGCGGCCATGGCATGCTTTCAAGCGAGATCTCGTGAAAGCGCTCGTGGTGTGCACGCGCGTTCTCTACCCAAAAATCTCGAACCGGTGACTTCGTAAAAAGGTGGATTGCGCCGGCAAACATGGCGACGCCCTTTCCGCTCGCTTCGGAGCAAATTCGTCATGGTCGCTCCAGCATTAGCCGATTTCATTGCCAATGAATGGTGCAACCGGCTTTCGTTTTGCTTTATCTCGCCCAAGTCGCAAAGAATAAGCGGTGGGCTCGCCCCATTTTAAAGATCGTACCTGATTCTGGCCGTTCCTAAGCCTAAACATACGTCGTAACTGTTGACATGGTAACGTATTGCTACTTCGTGGCTAAAGACTCGTTCACACAGACCCGTTTATTTTTTTTTTTTTTTTTGTTACGTTACCAAAAGTCACCGGGAAATCTGTGTTTCGTATTAAACTGTGCCAGCAGCAGGGGGGCTATGTTGCGCTTTTTGGACTCCCAGGAGACTAGGGAGAAGGAAGTGACGTCAACAACGCAGCAAATGCAGATTGGATGTTGATTTTGTTTTCTTCTGTCAACATCCAATCTGCGTTTACTCTAGTCGTTGACGTCACTTCCTTCTTCCAAGTCTCCTGGGAGTCCAAAAAGCGCAACATAGCACCCCAGGTCGACCCGGTCACGGATGGCCCGCGTGGAGAAATTTCTTCCGATTGCTTCGGAGACCCTTTCAGCAATTGAAGTCCATCCCCTGGAATCCTGGAATGGGTTAGTGGCGCACACTTCGCTTAGCACATAAATGTCATCGTCGATCGAGAAGCGAACGCGCGCGGGGGCCTTCTCTTCCGCCATTTTCTTCTGGCCTTGGATCGGCCTCGACTCGTTCGGCCATCCCGCTTCGGGTGTAGCCAAAACAATCCAATCCGTAGCGCTCTAATTTGGCGCTTGTTCTCGTAGTAACATAGAGAGTTGAGCTAGCTGGTACTTAGAAGACATACCTAAAACAGCGCACAAGCACAGGAGTAAGACAACAGAACACAGGAAGGGGTGCTGACTCTTAACTTATGTATTGTGAAAGAAAGAAAAAGAGGAAGCTTCAGACATGAAGCCCACGTTGTTGTTTTTCTTTCTTCTTTTTTCTCATCTTTTCTTCGTCGTGACCTTATAATGTCAGTTTTCTCCTTTTCTACTGCAACTTTGTAATGTATCTGTTTTTATTCTTTCTTCTTTTTTACCTTTTGGGTGCGCGTGGGCTTCATGTCTGAAGCTTCCTCTTTCTCTTTCTTTCACAATACATAAGTTGGAAGTCAGCGCTCTTTCCTGTGTTCTATTTTCTTCCTCCTGTGCTTGCGCGCTGTTTTAGGTATGGCTCGTTCTCGAATTTTTTGGGCGTTTGTGTGCGCTTTGACCATCTGCAGCCGAAGATTTAGGCCTTCAACAATGCCGAGACTGAGACGAACGCGAGCGCGCATACTCTGCGAGCAGCTGCACTATTGAGATCTGAGCTGGAGCGACTTTGAAGCCTTGAAATACTTGTTTTCAAGCTGCAGGTATTGAGCCACGAACGAAATCCACTCGGAGCCACGGAGTAGCCATACGTTGCCATGTCAACGATTACCGCGCCTCTTTAGGCTTAGGAACGGCCAGACTCAGGGACAATCTTTAATATGGGGCGAGCCCACCGCTCATTCTTTGTGATTTGAGCGAGATAAAGCAAAGCGAAAGCCGGTTGCACTATTCATTAGCAATGAAATTGCCTAATACTGCAGCGACCATGACGAATTCGTTCCGAAGCGAGCGGAAAGGGCGCCGCCATGTTTGCCGACGCAACCCGGCCCCAAGCAATTGGGGGCCCAAGCGTCAACCCAAACCCCCAAACAGAGTTTGGGTTCTGCGCATGCGCAGTGGTGAGCCCCTATTTCTTTGGGGCCCCCAAGCTTTGGGGTCCCCTATTCTAAAACTCTCTATTGACTTTTCAGAATGGACGTTCGCAACGACGCGGCTTCTTCTGAAACGACCACCGTGGTACAGGCGACTGCAGCCCCTATCAAGTTTCCAGAGTTTTGGTCCTCGGATTCAGAACTATGGTTTCTAACTGCCGAGTCGATATTTCGCAAACATCGCATCACATCTTCCCTTACCAAGTTTGACTACGTGGTTGCCGCTCTTTCCCAGTCAACCGCAGCCATCGTCCGTGACATCTTGCGCTCTCCGCCTGAAGAAAACCCCTACGAAACGTTACGTACGGAACTCGTGCGGCGTACGACGGATTCTGAGCCTCGACGGATACAGCAGCTGCTTACAGCCGAAGAGTTGGGAGACAGAAAACCCACAGAACTTCTCCGACGAATGGAGCAGCTTCTCGGAGATAAGGCAGGGACTATGGACACATCAATCTTGCGAGAACTTTTTCTCCAACGCCTACCGCAGCAAATTAGGCTCGTCCTGACCACTACCACCACGGAGTCCGTCACGACACTGGCTCGCATGGCAGACCAGATGATGGACGTCTAGTCACCTGGAATATCATCCGTCCATCCACAGACGATCAACCCGACGTCACGCCTATCTGTGTCTGATCACAACGCCCAGCCACCAGCCCCGGATCTCCCGACAGCCTATGTGCGCATGGAACAGAAGATCGACGACCTCACCAGATAGTTTCGAAACATTCAACAACGACCCTCAAGATCATCGCGCACTACCGAGTCACTACTGCCAACCGTCGAGTAAATGTCGACAACCGAACAACCACCTCGTCGAGTGCCTCTACTCAGCAACAGCAGTGCTGGTATCACCTCCGCTATGGAAACGCTGCTCGCCAGTGCCGACAGCCATGCTCCTTTTCGGAAAACGGAATGGGCACTCGCTGAAGGCGGCAAACGTCGAGAGCCCTACATCATCAAGCCGCCTGTTTTACGTGACCGATCGTTTAACCAAAGTTCGTTACTTGGTAGACACCGGCGCCGAAGTCAGTGTAGTCCCTCCTACGTCAGAGGATCGCCGATATCGACAAGAAACTCCCCCGCTACAAGCGGTGAATGGATTCACAATAAAAGCCTACGGAGAAAAGTCACTGACTTTGAACATCGGTCTCCAGCGGACATTTCGTTGGATCTTCATGATCGCTGACGTGAGGCAGGCCATCATCGGGGCGGATTTCTTAAGACGATTCGGTCTCACCGTCGATTTACGGCACTACCAACTGATCGATACCGAGACGCAACTTCGCGTCCAAGTGTTGGTATCCAAGACACCACCCCTGAGTCTTTTTCTTCCACGTGCGGAAACCGACCCAAAGTGGAAAAGCATCGCGGACGAGTTCCCCTTGGTGTTTGGGCCAAATACGGTTCAACGGTCGGTACAACACAATATTACCCACCACATTAAGACCACAGGCCCCCCTGTCTTCGCACGCCCACGTCGCCTACCACCAGAACGACTTCAGATTGCCAAACACAAGTTTGAGCATATGATTGAACTCGGGTATGTGCGTCCATCTTCGAGTCCCTGGTCCTCAGCTCTACACATGGTGCCGAAGAAGGGTGGCGACTGGCGACCATGTGGGGATTATCGGGCCCTCAACCAAGCTACGGTTCCCGACCGTTACCCTATACCCCATCTTCAAGATTTTGGCGGATTACTTCAGGGTGCTATGATCTTCAGTAAAATAGACCTCGTCAAAGCATACCACCAGATTCCCATCGAACCCGAAGACATTCCAAAGACTGCAGTCACAACTCCGTTTGGATTGTACGAGTTTGTGCGAATGCCTTTCGGCCTTCGCAACGCAGCTCAAACCTTCCAGCGGTTCATAGACCAAGTGCTGCGTGGGATGTCCTTCTGCTTCGCATATCTGGACGACATCCTGATTTTCAGCACCACGCCTGAAGAGCATGCCAGTCACCTTCGGCAACTGTTCACACAACTGACAACGTATGGCCTGGTTGTAAATGCGACGAAGTGTGAGTTCGGTGTCAAGGAGCTCGATTTTATTGGACATCACGTAGATGCTCGGGGAATCCAACCCCTTCCTGACAAGGTGACAGTAATTCGCAGTTTCCCCCGACCACCAACTGCAACAAAACTTCGAGAGTTTCTTGGACTCATCAACTTTTATCGTCGGTTTATCCCCCACTGCGCCCACATGTCCCAACCGCTATACGACCTCCTCCAAAACCCAAAGATGAAGGCGACACCGCTGCAATGGACGCAGAAAGCGGAGGACGCGTTTAAGGCAGTGAGAGAGGCCATCGCAAATGTCACCATATTGATGCACCCCAGAAGTGACGTGCCCATCTCTCTTATCGTCGACGCCTCAGACACCGCCGTCGGGGCTGTCCTCCAACAACTGGTTGGAAACACCTGGCATCCTCTCGCATTTTTTTTCGAAGGGTTTAAGTGCCACTGAAGCTCGCTACAGTACCTTTGGTCGAGAGCTCCTTGCCATTTACCTCGCTATACGACATTTCCGACACTTCATCGAAGGCCGACAATTTTATGTTCTCACTGATCATAAACCCCTTACGTACGCACTAACATCAAACAGCGCGGCACATACGCCTCGGGAAGTACGACACCTTCTCTACATATCAGAATTTACTACTGACATTCGATTCGTGAAAGGTTCTGACAGCACCGCAGCCGATGCACTTTCCAGGCTAGGTGTCAACCTCTGCATCTCGGACTGTCCCGAGATATCCTACACGGAACTTACTGCCGCCCAGCGAGAAGACACAGAACTCCAACACCTACGAACATCATCTAAAACACTCACCGTCGAGGACATCCAGATGCATGGTTCTTCTGTCACGGTGGCCTGCGAAATGTCCACTGGCCGTCCCCGCCCGTTTGCACCCCTAGCATTCCGTCGCAAGGTTTTTGATGCTGTCCACTCACTGTCTCATCCCGGAATTCGTGCTACACAACGACTCGTGGGATCTCGGTTCATTTGGCCACGCATGAACACAGAAGTGCGAGAGTGGACAAGAACATGCATCCAATGTCAACGAAGCAAGGTTCAACGTCATACTGTGACCCCGCTGACCGCCTTCAACCCACCTGACGCGCGATTCATCCACATTCACGTCGACATTGTCGGTCCACTTCCCCCATCGCACGACTGCCGTTACCTGTTGACCTGCGTTGACAGTTTTACTCGATGGCCAGAAGTGGCCCCCATGAAAGACATAACGGCACAGACGGTCGCCCGCACGCTCGTCGAAATGTGGATAAGCCGGTTTGGCGTACCCGAGACCATTACCACAGATCGCGGACGACAATTTGAATCGCTACTGTTCCACAATCTGGCTCAGCTCTTGGGCACACACCACATACACACTATCGCCTACCATCCGATGTCCAACCCTTTCCGAAATTCAGTGCCATCTGGTGGTTTGTAAAGCAGTTTAGGTTTTGCCATATCAATGGCGGAAATTAACTTGTATCGGCACCGTCACTTTCGCAAGTCAACGGCACGCGAGGAATTGTTCAGTGTGAGTTCTTTCTCAATCACTTTCAGTTCGATGGTGACCAAGAACCCGCATTCTGAACAAAGCTGCAACCCACTCAGATGCCTCGAGAAACTTCTATACACCAAAGTGCTTCAAAGCCGATTGTGTACCGCCCACAGATTGACTGAATCTGAGTTATTAGAAATAAACGCTTACGTAGCTCTTGTGTTCGTCCCGTCGTCGCGTCGTACTGACCCGTCAGTATTGACCCGTCGTACTGACCCGTACGGCGTGACCTACATCGCGTCGTACTGACCCCCCAAATGTACAGGCCTCGCAACATTCGCTTAGGAGCATCTTCAACGTCTTCCTTTATCAGTCACTAGAAGGCCGCCATTGGTATGGCACAGATGCCGTTCCATAGATGATGATAGTGATCAAAGTGGCCAGACTGAATTTCGGAAAGGGTCTATTGAAAGCGGCCATCAAAGCCCAAGATAAAACACTTCCGTGGACAGAGACCCTTCCCTTGGTTATGCTCGGCATCCGGACAGCGTTCAAGAGCGACCTGAACTGTAGCGCAGCGGAGTTGGTTTACGGGACCTCCCTTCGCATACCAGGAGAATTCTTTCACAAAGCCACCAATCCCCCAATTGCCAGCGCGGAGGATTATGTTCATCGGTTGCGGCTCCTGATGCAGGACTTGCGGCCTGTACCTTCACGGGTTCCTTCCACACGGAGCACTTTCATCAGTACTGATCTCGCGAAGTGCAAACACGTTTTTCTTCGAAACGAAGGCGTCAAGACGCCACTCCAACCTCCATATAAAGGTCCGTTCCCCGTTATAGAGAGAACTACGAAGACGTTCACGATACTTATTAAGAACAAAGAACAAGTGGTAGCTATCGACCGAGTCAAACCCGCCCACCTGGACTCAACCGCAACACCGCCTTTCCCACCTCCTTCTCATCCGACCTCGACGAGGGGTCCCCAAAGCAACAATGCGTGACACTGTGGTTCTTAGCGTTAAAAAGAAAACGCTTGGCCACTGCGCCTCCAAGCTAGGGGGGGGGGGGATATTGTTGTGATCAGCCGGCGCAAGAAGAGAAAGAAGACAAGCAGCACGAGACAGCTTGGAAACGACGTTCGTCCCAGCTTTGCCACTTGGCCGTTTAACGCTTTTAGATGTATATATGTATATATTAAATATTTATGTAGTCCGCGCGCTAGTTTGTTAGCGTCGAATGTGCATGTAGTCTTCGCTTTTGAAAGGAGCATCTGAAACGCCGACGCTTTGTGACATCAAGGGTGGTAAGCTTCAAAACGGAGATAGCGTCCTGTGTGAGTCGGTTTCCAGCATACCGTAAATGCCAGATCTCCCTGCCTTTTCACCGGTATATTGAAAAACGGTAAGGGGCCCTCTTTACGCTCCATGGTAAATTTGATGGAATAGATAGAAGCGAGGTGCGTCGGGAACTGGTTCACCTCGGACTTTTCTAGAATGCAGAAGCAATCGTCCACGTACCGTAAGAATAATTCGGGGCTCTCGTAAAAAGACTGCAGCACCTTTTTTTTTTTTTTTATCGATGTATTCCATCATCAGGTTTGCCATGGTTGACGGTGATGGATGCACTCATCGCGCTTCCGCGGATCTGTTTGAGGAACTCTCCTTTGAATGTGAAATGCCTGCTGCTGAGACAGAATTCAAGGAGGCGGCACAGTTCCTCCACGCTGAAGCTGGTTCATTCGCTAAGGTCTTGTTCCCTCTCGAGGACGTCTTTCGTCGTTGCATACACCAGGGAAACCAGCCACTTCAATGCCGTGCGAGTGTCCGTTTAGCGGAGAAGAGACTATTGTGAACATTGAAAGGAGGTCGCGCTTGCCGGAGAATATCAACGAAGCTCTTTGCCTCATGCAGCTGAGGTAATAATCTGTGAGTGTGAGTGTCTTTGAACCTGTCTCAAATACACATCGATCTTGATTCATGGCCTGATTTTTATATTACGCTGTTCATCACATATTCAACAAAAGCAAAAATTTAGATTTACTATGCATGAAATTGAACGTGAGCGGTAAATTGAGTAATTAATCGATTAAAAGGTGGCGATTAATGGGTTTAACATTTTTAATCGACGCCGAGGCCTCTTTATAAGTGCGCTATACTTCGTCTCACCTTAGTATGGACTATTGTTAGCCGCGCGTGCTAAAAGCGCGAGCTAGTCGCTTTGAATGAAGCCGCGGCGGCTGCACGAGCGCTCGTGAAGCAAGTGCTCTAGTCAAGGCAGTCAAGGCTGGCCGCTCTCGCTAACACAGCTTTCGCAGTTAGTCCATGCTAGGGTGAGAAGAAATATAGCAGGCAGAAAAACAGCGGCTACTTGCAAACTGTCCCATGGAATGAACCCGCGGACACAGCCGTCAGCAGCTCGTGACGCAGACTGATCTGGCAGTTTTTTTTTTTTTTAAGAGTACAGCATGAGGGCGATCTGGAACAGGTTGACACCATATAAACAACAAGATCTCAAAACGTAAATGCTATTAGAAACCAGTTAAAAACTCAAACCTTCCCACGAGCACTGATGATGAAAATCAATAATTATTTAATAGACTATTATATATAACAATCATTTCATGGTCCCTTTTTTGGCATTGTAGGACTATCCAGATGGTGCCTACATATGCAAGGGGAGCATAAATACCCATAGGTTCTTGCCTGTGTAATAAATGAGTGCAAGAGAAGCCTGCAGATTCCCACAGTATAACTTAGAGCGTGAAGGGTTCGCCAACAGAGATTAGCCCAGCTGGTCCAAGCAACACCTCTGTTATGACGAAGCTTCAAGGACCACGTGTTCAGTGCCGCGTCGAAACACGTGGCCGACACGCGCCGACACAGATGACCGGCACGTGAGCTCTCGCGCCAGGGGCTCGTGACCGACGGACCGGGGATGCCAGACATGGTGGCACACAAATGAACCGGCCGTTCTTTTCTGTGTATTTCTGCCTACATTACTTCAACCTCCTTCGCCGCAAAGACAAACTTGCCCCTGTTCAGCGGAAGCCTTCTGTTGCATATACCTGCGCATTTCAGAAGCCCCTTCCTAATCTAGCACATGTGTCCGCACAAAAGAGACAAGGAAAGCATGATGCATGACCACTACGAAGACAGGAATTAGTGTCCGTGAGGAATAGAACAAAAGGCCTAGGTAGGCGGGCTGTAGCTCACCTTTAAGCCACTACCTCGGCACCCAAAAAAGAAGTTCTGCCCTTGATCAGCACCTGCTGTCTGCCTAGGATTCCTGCACGTGTCAGAGGTGGGACACAGGTGTCTTTGCAGAAAAGAGACAAGAAAAGGGTGGCGCAAGGCCACTATAAAGATAGGACATAATGTCTCTCAGGAATGGAACACACAACCTCAGCGGCTGCCATGGAACTCTGGCAGTCGCCGCTCGAATTCGCTGCTCGAATTCGCTGCTCGACCGTCATGGTTTTAAAATTAAAATAGGTTACACCTCTAACGTGCGCAACCAAAGTTTCAGTCACTTTTAGATTCAAAGTAATTTTAATTTTAAAAGTGCCTCAAAATTCGCTAAAAACTGTCGAATTTGTCATATATCTGGAATGTATTAAAATTGTACAGTGCACTAATCAAAACAACAAACAATCTAAGGGTTGCACTACCTTTATTGCGTGTTTATAATGAACCTCCAAAAGAGTCAATACCCGCACGGACTACGGGAACTCCGATTTGTGTAGCGAAATTAGCTCATTGAGTGACGAGCGGGTTCATCCCCTGTATTTGTATTTGATTATTTTGAGTGCCCAATTAAAGAAAAAAACAGCGCGAAAGCTCGCTTCCCTCGCACAAATGGGGCATTAAAATAGACCAATCTGGGCGCTTCATGTGCCCTGATAACGAACTTCACAATTTTTTTTCTCAATGCGCTACCTGATTGCACGCCATTCGCAATTCGCCTCGCCACGTTTGCCTCTCCAACACAGGCGAGGAGGAATCAAGAGGACCCTTCAGGAATCTTCACGTCGACGCCGTTTCTTTTTCCAAACCAGTTCAAGGGGCGTCCTCCGCGCTCTCGTTCAACGCCTCCTAAACGGCGCACGTTCTCGCCGAGCAGGCGGTACGACCGCCTCTGACCAAAAGCCCGACATGCCGCCTTTTTTTTTTTTTTTAAATTCCGTTTCGTTCGAACGACAAGAAGCACTGCATCGTTTCGCCGTCTTCCCCGAAGCATGAGCGACTTCACCGAACCCCTATAAGGATACATGGTCGTGCTCAGAATGCGGGCGCCCACGCTGCAACCCCTAACCGCGTTGCTGCTGCACTCGCTCTTTTTCATCTGCTGTCACTCTCAAGTTCAACGAACAGGGATCCAAATGGTAGGCTCCGTCGGATTCAGCAGCAGGCTGCGCCTCACTTTCGACACTGGAAACGCGTACAACCAGCAGCGGCGTGGCGACCAAGCTGGCTTCCAGAATGGTTACGGAAGGAGTGCGGGCCCGTCGAGGTCCCCGCACGGCGTCTCACAGCGGCCCGGCGAAAACGGCTACCGGCACGCGATACCGGCACCGTATCCTGAACCTAGTATCCATACAGAAGCCTACCTCCCCAAGGAGCGGGCGTTTAACAAACCAGGAAGCTTCCAGGACGACGCCGAACACAAAGGGAACTATCGCAACGCTCTCAAGGATTTCGCCGGTAAGAGTGCCGCGTTCAGACCCGCAGGCTTTGTCGGACTGCCTGGTCACAGATTTGCTCCGAGCGTCGAACCAATGGGTGTGAGCTCGGTGCGCCGTGCGGGGGCTTCGGTGATGACCGCGACGCAACGACAGCCGTCTTTCAGAGACTGCAGAAGATCGCCGCTTGGCTGAGGAGCCGTGAGCCTGAGCATACTCTTCAGATCGCCCATCTGTGACTGTTCATCCACTAAAGTATTGATGTGACAAAATAAATAAAAATTACAGCGGCTTTTGTTTTTTAAGTGCTATAATGCGTAAAATGCCGTATTTAATGCGCGAGCGTTTGAAATAATTAAGAAGGCATTAAAGTGGCATTTTGAGGTGTGAAGGACCTTTACTGTCCTCGAATTGTCGGATACATTGAGCAGAGAAATTAAGTTCGTTGAGAGGTGTCTCGACGACAGGTCACGTGACATCAAATTTCCCGCTAAATTTAACGGGGAAACTGAATTGGTGTATACGCTATACACCTTCCCCCGCTGCGAAATTTTGCGGGGAAGCTGGAATGGCGTTTAGATCACGCGACATCAATTGAAGCCACGTAAGTCAAACACCAACGAATCAATTTCGCCGCTACGTTTAGCGGGAAATCCACGTGCGGACAGACGGACGCAGAAAACTTCGGGATTGTGTTGGTTCCGCTCCAAAACATTTTTTTTTTTTTTTTTTTGCTGAAATTGCTGCGGAGATTGTCGTTGAAATGCCATCGCAGTTGGCTCCGCGTTGTGCGGCGTAAAGCCGCATCGTACAGGAGGCACCGTGTCCGTTGCAGACATTAGGGAGTGTTAGGGAGCCGTTTTTGCACGCCCGATACGATATATGGTGGGCCCTCCGGTATCCGAACTGCGCATCTGCGAGTCTTCTGCAGTAGCGCATGCGCAATTCGTACCGGAGGGCCCGTCGTACCATACGGACTTACAAAAACGGTTCCCTAAAACTCCCTATTAGGGAGTTTTAGGGAACCGTTTTCGCACATCCGATACGGTACGGTGGGCTCTCCGGTACGAACTGCGCATGCGCTACCGCAGAAGACTCGCACATGCGCAGTTCGGACACCGGAGTGCCCACCGTATACCGCATCGGACGTGCAAAAACGGTTCCCTCAAAACTCCCTTTTATGAGAGAATGATCTGCGAACACGCCTAGGCATGTTCGAAGCTATGCTTCACACATGTGTATGCTTAGAACTTGTCCGCAGGCAGTGCTTGCATGAGCAATGTCGACCGTCATACGAAGAAGACAGTGTCCGCAGAATGCCTTTCATATGATGAATTAGCGGTGTTTCTATATGTTTCAATCATAAACTGGTCAGAAATTGCGGTGGAAACTCTAGGAATATTTTTTGTCGACGTTTACGTAGCTAAAAGCAGTCTACCAAAGTGTTTTTTTTTTTTTATCTACTTCTCGTGAAAACCAAAATAAAACTTTTGTTGGTTTCATTCCTGCAATGAATTAGGTTCGATCGAGAACTAAATCCGGTTTATCGACCCGCATAAAAAAAAAAAGAACAACAAATTGCAGAAAGCTGACTCCGGTGGTAGCGGCCCAAGCCTAATTTTATCGAAACGGGAAATAATTCTCTCGGCGCCTGTGACATTCATTTTAGTGAAACAATATACTCAGCAATAAAAAAAAAAAAGTAGCATCGTCTTTCTTGCTGGCGAATTAGTTCTACTGAAATAACTGAGACAGGCACCCACAAAATTGTTTTGACAAAATGGGGCTAAGCTGGACGTCGGCTCGGATATATTTTGTCTTTCTATTTTATGTTACGATCCAGTAACGTCATAATATCAAACTCTAATCGTGTCCCCACCGCAAGAATCATATCCGAACGGAGTTACCCTTTTTTGTACTGAGTAGTTTATTTATGGGTGACGAAAAAACGGGTTTAATTTTCTCGGTCAAATCTGGCATAACGACGTGAACGTAGTACGTAGCTGAACAAGGAAACTTTTGTACTGTGTCTGCCCTTCGGAAGCTAATGTGGGATATCCCATTTGTGGGGCACTTGATTCCCCATACGCACGATGGACCTCTCCACATAAAGATGGCGCCAAGTGGCGGATAGACAGAGACCGTCCAGCGATGCCGTATGAATACATGGATGGTGCGTACAATGGAACTTTTTATTTTTTTATTTGGGCGGTAGATTGCGTTATTTACTATAGCACCGCGGGACAAACCCGTACTACGTGCTGGCAGTCGGTTCTTGCTTGCGTATCTTCCATCAGAAACTTGGTATTCTTTGCGGAAAGAGAACGTGGAGCGGCTGGAAATTGTCGTTTAATGAGTCGCGTCAGTGTGCTGTGAAAGCAACGCGTAATGTTAGTGCCGGGAAAAATCGCACTAATTGAAATTTAAAAAAAAGCTGGCAGAAGGATTGCGTTTGCTAAAGAGATTCATATTATAATATAATTATGAAAAACCCAGAGTTGCTGACTTCCCTAAGCAGCGGACACAGTGCTAAAACGTCATACAAGCGACAGTCTACAGATACTGTGTTTGGTGCGTTTCTTCCTCGTAATGGGGGGTCGTGGTAGATTGGTCATACAAAAACTGTGTGAAGAAAACATTCTTCGGACATTGTCCGCAGACAATTCAGTTGTCATGTGTGCAGCGAACACCGTGTCTTTTCTATGACGTATGACTCCGAGCAGTCTGAATGGAGCCTGAAGATTCTTCACTGCAATGAAAAACATTTTGTTTTGTTCTAAAGGGACAGGTATATTAAAATAAAAATTTGCCACATAAAAGAAATTAGTTCCGAGCAATATTTACCCCGCTAGGCGCATTGCATTTTAGGTGCAAAAGTTTGAGCTTGCAGCCCTCAAATTAAGCCCCGCCCCATGCTTAGAAGGTGCTTACATCTCATTGGCTGGAGAGATGATTGACTTGTGAAAGGTTGGTTCTAAATTTGCATCTTCAGGCCGTAATAGTATTTTAATCGACTATTTGTTTACGTTTGAGAAACGACTAATCAAGATGGAATATTATTGCTTTCAAATGTATCCTAAGATTGCTTCTACCCGCTTTGGCTGCCGGCGTCTGCGGAGTGAACGAGCGAAACTCGTTCAACTCGTCCATTTTATTGAGTGCGAGTCGTTTTCATTTGACAAGTGTTTAGATAAAGACCTTCCCAAACGACGCAGTTTGCAGCAAACAACTGTCGCAATTACGCGCCTTCAAAGCGCTGTCCGGGTGACTCTTTTCGTAGCGGGACTGGCCTAAGTCTAGCGTCCCACATCAACTATGTTGATCGATCTGACTTGATTTATTTCTTTGCGCGTGTTGATGCTGAATGAAGACGTTGGTTTCCCTAAAAGCCGCCCCGCTGCTATGTGAACTGTGCAACCGTTGCCCTACCAGCGTATGATGTTTTAGCAGTGTGTCCGCTGCTTAGGGAAATTAAGCATGTGATTTGTGCAACCGTTGTGATTGCGACCATAGTTTCAATACCGAGATGATACCTTCACAGTTAGCCATGGTATGTTCCCATCATATGGCTTCGAAAGGCAAGTAGCTCAAAAGATTTGTATTTCAACTGGCCTTCCAAAACGAATGTTAGGTCGCATTTTAATTGTGCGTCATGAGGCTATATCACCTTGCTGGCGGATGCCATGCGAAAAAAATAACAAGAACATAAATGTTAAAAGGAGTGAATATTTATTTTGTTGCTTTCTTTGGTACTCTCGGTCGACTTTTACGGCCCATCGACAGACGCTGACAAACGGTTCTATTGGACCCTCGCTCGCTCATGATGGAACGCTAGAACGCCGCTTTCATGGTCGAGTCTTGCGATCGTTAAAAAAGTTTTTAGACGGGGGCGGAATAGCAGACGGACGAATGCGAAAGCGGATGCCGATGGGCAGCGCCCATGTCCGCCTCCTACGTGCGTGGCAGACGACTGCAGGCGATAGTGAAAAAGCAGACGATGCTGGACTCTGCCGCGCGTCCGCTCGCACAACGAGCAGGCGTTGTCAGACGCCAGACTGGACGATCCGGATTTTGCGAAAGGGAGTCACCAGGCTATGGTGCCGGGAACGCGTCTCCGACTGGTGTGCTTACTGCGTCCAAAAAAGTGGTCCCTCGATTTCCGCCTGATGACGTCATAGAAGTGTCATGCTGTCGCCGGTCACGACCCTGGCGGTGTCCCAGCAGCTGTGGAGGATATGGCAGACGCCGGTTCTGCTGCAGGTCGCTCTCTGGTGTGACAGTCCGCGGAAGCTAGAGCAGCCGGAAGTTGGGACGCCGTGACGACAGCGACACTGGCGTTCGCTCGTGCTTTTCGCTAGCATTTCTATGACAAGCCGCCAGGGTCGCGATAGGCAACAGCATGACACTCCGACTTCTGTGACATCATCTGTTGCCACATCGGGACCACTTTTGATGTATGGGCAGGATAAGACGCTAAACGCACCAGTCGAAGACACGCTCCAGGCACCATAACCAGGCTTGTTAGCGTGTTCAGCCGAGTAGCCAAGCCAATCCAGTAGTAATGGGCTGGGTAACTTATTTGCGAGCGGGGCTTAAAGCGGGCCGTGACCTTCACCTAAATTGCGTATAACGGTCTAAACATTGGGTGAATTTTTTTCTTGCCGTAAAAATAAGTACGAAATATAGTGTCTTATCCATGCTCTTTAAGATAGAAATATTTTTTTTTTCTTTTGCAGTGTCCCTTAGAGGGAAGCTGAAACACTTTTCAAGAAATCTGCAAGAAATATAGATTTACACTAAAAATTTGGTTGTGTGTACTTGACTCATGTCATTTGAAATGTTACAAGCGCGAACTGAAAAGCGGACGGAACAAGAAACACGTACAAGGACAGGCGCCACTTAAGGGGGCCCCGCAATCGTATTGTAGCGTCTAGCTTTTTTGCGGCTTCCACGTCTCTCGTGATTCGGGCAACCAAATATCAGTGCGTCATATTTTAACCGGACGACGCGGAAACCTCCTCCTCCTACGGGGGCGTCCCGTAACGTCAAACGCGCTCGGCATCTGACTAAATCGTGACGTTCTTGGTACTGACGTCAGCCGAGGAGAGAGAGCTGCCTCCTTCCCGGGCAGCTTCACTCTTCGGCCTCACCTCTTCTCCCCGTCTTCCCCTCCTTCCCCTCCCTCCTCACATCCCCCAGTCCCCGCGGCAAGGGGAATCCTCCGTCGTGGGAAAAGGGGATGAGGGAAGGGCAGAGGACCAAGGACGTCACGACGGAGATTATTTTTGGCTTGTTTTTGTAATTTTAATATGCCTATAACTTTTAAAATAAAGCGAATATTGAGAAAAGGAACAGTTCCCTAAGTTACTACGTTCAGTGCGCTCAGGTTCAATGCAAATTAAAAAAAAGCAGTAAAAATGTCGTTGCAGGGTTTCTTCTGCCGTTTACCAGAGCAATAACAGGTCATAAACCGACGACATATCGGCAGTCCGATATGAAGCCGTCTAAATAAGACAATTTCATATCAAGCAGAAAGATAGACGGTATGCTCACACACTTTTCACCCGCGTTTGTGATAAAAAAAAAAAAAAACTTCAACAATTTCCCTCTCCCTCTTTTCATTCACTCTTTTAACCAACTTTGTCGAATCTAAAAGCTGTTCACAACCGCAACGCTTACAGTGCCCCCCCTCCCCCTTCCCCCCCCCCCTCCCAATTTTTACGATTACGAGACGGAATGTCCAACGAGCCTGAATGTCCAACGAGACGAAAGATTCAATAATGGATATTCAGGCACGTTGGACATTCAGGCTCGTTGGACATTCCGTCTCCGTTGGACCTTCCGTCTCGTTGGACATTCAGGATCGTTGGACATTCCGTCTCGATTGGATCTTTCGTCTCGATGGACATTCAGGCTCGTTGGACATTCCGTCTCGATTGGATCTTTCGTCTCGTTGGACTTTCAGGCACGTTGGACATTCCGTCTCGATTGGATCTTTCGTCTCGTTGGACATTCAGGCACGTTGGTCATTCCGTCTCGGCTGTCACGTGCTAGAATAATTTGTCTCGTTAAATATACATATTTGTGTGGATATTTAATCCGCGTTCCTGGAGTCATCGCCGTATTTTCGTCATACTAAAATGTCGTGCCACTGAAGCCGACGTTGACGAGCCGACAGAGAAACACAGAGCAGACACACATTTTCTAATTTCATCTATAGGAAGGCATGATGGTTAGAAAGCTGTGAGCCGATGCGCAGCTACGTACCCATCGGTTACACGTGTTGATTGCACGACGCCAAACGCTCCTTTGATATTGACAGTTCAAATGTTTCGATGACATATACGTCAGCCAATTTAAAATATACAGTATAATAGAGATGCAGTGTCCGCGTGTTCTAGTGCATCGCAATTGGGGGATGTCTATGAAAGCCGCACTTCAGATCCCAGTAATTTCTAGCTCAGTTCTCCCTGCCCGTTTCGGTCTATAGATGAGCTACGGAGACCCGCGTTGTAACTGTGCGCAGAGTCAGTATTTAAATTTTTGAAAGAAGCTTTGGGAGCTGTTGGTGCAAGGCATCAGTAGTTTGCATAAGCGTAATTTCCCACTAATAAAAAAAGATATAGATATCTTTTTTTAGAGCGCAGCTCTTAGGCGCCCGTTTCCGGCTTGAGCGGCGTCGCCGTCGCCGTCGGCGTAACCGCGCGGTGCATGTTGGGACATGCACCACGGACATGCACCGCGCGAGCCCCCCCCCCCCCCCCCCTCCCCGAGGTCACGTGACCCCCCCCCCCCCGCCCCGGAGGAGATTGAAGGATGAGGGGAGGAGGAGAAGGAGGAGGAGGGGTATACCCTCCCCTGAGTACCCTTCCCTCCTCCTCCTCCTCAAGAGCTGCGCTCCAATTCGGCGTTACAGGGAGTTGTAAACGGCTTTCATTTTTTAAAACAAAGTCTACATCTAACGCGCCTGTAAATGCACGGGGGTGGTTGGTGGTGGGACCCGACAACCCATAAGTAAATGCAAAACAATAGTGTGAATTTAATTTTTTTTTTCTGGAACAGACAACTACTCACTGTACACATACTAGAGCGAAAATACTGGTATCACGTAGTACGCAATTTATTTTTTTTTTTTTTTTTTGCATAGTAGTTTTTAGGAGCTTATCTAATTTAACTTGCTTCTGGAAGCACTCCGAAGCTCGCTGATTCTGTCGAGGTAGTTAACGACGTCTTGGTACGTGGGAGCTTGACTGCTGATAGAGGACGCGAACGTATACATCTCGGCGTGCAGCAGAAGGTTCCTGTTGACAACGGCGCTGGTGGTTGGTTTGGCTACAGCCAGGGGGTCCAACAACAAAGCCTGCAAGCGGTTTTGCGCTGCGTGCTGCGATACTTGCAGAAACTGAATAAACTCCGCAAGATCAGGATGGCGGCTGCCGAGACGACTGTGCAGCCCGTTGTGCCAGCCCTCTACCATGTTTGTCGTTCTTGGTCCTCGGTTTCCGAACTGGCCCCAGATCTCTTTGACAATGTTGTTCGATAACCAGAATTTCGTGAAGTAGGGGACCAGTTGCTCCAGCCGTGCAGCGTGCTGTGGTGGTTGGTGTGGCCTGGCGGCGAGCAGGTCCCCAGCAAACTGAAGTCTGAAGTCGTCCGGCACGAAGGGGAGATACCGCAGCCTGATGAAGAACTCGTTCACATCGACGTCGTCGCGGCACAAGGTCCTAAGTCCCAATTCGTCGCGCTTCTTGTTCAGGGCCTTTGCGAAGTGAAACGCACAGCCGCGTACCTGGAAATAGAAAAAAAATGTATATATACGAGGAAAAACCATTGTTATATTTTTATACATCTTTTTCTTTTTATTTATGTGAGATGCCGCAAAGATTCAACTCTTATCTGTTCATTATGTTTTAGGTTTCAGAATATGAAAAGCTCGATCATCAATCGAACGACCTTAGACGTTTGCGTTTTAATTACGAGGTGCTTCGGGGGCTCAGATTTGAGGCAGAGTACAGGCCTACGGTCTCCCAACGTGTATACGTCATCATTTTGGTCTAGTTTGCCGAACGCAGTCTTCACGTCGCTTTTTGCGGTGAAGCCGCCCAACTGCGATGCTGTGGGCACATAAGATTACGAAGTGGCCCATAAGTTATTTGCTGGGGCGTGACGGATGCCGTTCGTAGTTTCAGTATTTAAAGTTTCAAAAATGGGAAAACAAGCTAGTTAAACTAAATTGAAGACTATACACGGAGAAGCTTGTGTAGTAATCTTACCTTTGGAGGCCCCATGGCGGTCTGGAATGTGTTGGTTACTGCCTGAATCGCTGCTGACTCGTAGTCAAATAGCCACGTGGTTGAGGTCTCCAGTGTTCCTGCATGTCCGTACTTGCTTATTATCGAAGCCTTTAAGGCACCGAAAAGGACCTCGTACGCCTGAACGTCCAAGGATTGCATCAAGGCATAAACAACTGGGTGGGCTTCTCCCTTCAGGACCACGTGTAAGGTATACAATTGGCCAGGATTGTGAAATTCGGTTGGGTTATACTTGAAGTTTCCGTCGCCCAAAATATAATCCACGTTCACGAGGGCTTCCAGGTCCTTTTCAGCATAGAAGAGCAGCAGCCGCCTGCCTTCTGTCTTGCACTCCAGTTGCAGAAATGGCCTTGAGTCCTTCGTGATGCGAAGTTCAGGCAGTATGGCGTCGATGGTGTTGCCTTTTAGGCTGTTGTGAGGTCGGTTTCTTGACAAGGCCCGCCTCTTCGATGCAAATCCATACCCACTGTTTAGGTTGGCTTGTATGCCTCTTTGAACATCGCCTTCGTACTCATGAAAGCGCTCATGGACTGATGACACTGCTTCATCAAAAGCTTCTTGGGGTCTTTTCCGGCTCTGGCGCACGTCCGTAGACACTTCGTACATAAAACGCCTGGAGAGAACAGATGCTGCATCGGCGTCTTCGTTCGGGTTGCAACTGTGGGGAGTCGCTGGGTGGTCAGGATCTGTCGCCATGACCCCGTTGCGTAAAGTGAGGTGGGCTACGGGGCACTTCTCACCGGACGCCTGCTTGCTGAGTTTGTAGCATCTGATGCATCGATAGTATTCGACGCTTGGGTCTCTAGGATTTGCACCTTTGTAGGAGAATTCGAGCACAGCATTTGCCATCGCTGGCTCTTGTACTGAACCACAGGCTTGCTCGACCTCTTATGCGATGGCACAAACGTTGGGGCACCAAGGGCAGCGTTCATCCTGCGCGGGCTCCACTTTTCATTCTGCAGTCACAAAAAGAAAACACAATGTAACTTCGATGAGGGAATACGAATTCCACCTCCAGGCATTTGAAAAAAAGGAACTTTGATTCTATACTTCGTTTCACCATATGTGCGAGCGAAGGCAAAGCTGGAAGCGCGAGCACAAAAGCTCCGTGCGTTCAGGCTTTGCTCGAGCGCGCGAGCCTGGGAGAAACGCAAAAAGCGCTGGTCTCGCGCTTCTAGCTTTGGCTTCGCTCGCAGATAAGGTGAAACGAAGTATAGAATGCAGGTGACTGCGATTCGAACTTCAACACTGACGGGCTACCAGCATTGCTAGACCCGGAGCCTTGTTATGACGTTCGAACACTCGAGGCCTGAGTCGGCAACAAAACACGTGACAGCCTCTGCTGGCACTGACACTTGCAGATTTTTTTCATGTGCCTCTTTTGCAGTCTTTCCACGGAGAGAAAAAGTAATCCAGTCCAAAGTAAACATTAATAATACTTCACGGTTTCTTTGACAAAGTCGAACTTGAAAAAGCATGCACTCTAAGAAATGCCTGCGTGTTTCCTTACCCGCAAAACACTCGAATGGCCAATCTCTGCGATCTACAAAATCAGCTCAGCGAATGATGAGGCGGAACATCTGTTTAGACCTAAAAATGAAGTCTGCGCTGTGGCATTACGCAATGCAAAGCGTCATGCTTGCGTTGCGTAATGCCACAGCGCAGACTTAATTTTGAGGTCTAAATAGATGTTCCGCCTCACCATTCGCTGAGATGATTTCGTAGGTCGCAAAGATTGTCTCTTTGAGTGTTTTTCGGGTAAGTAGACGCGCAGGCATTTTTTAGACTGTGACACAATAAAAAAATGGGAACTTCAGATCTTCTGGAGGATTTTTTTTATGATGTATATGAAAACCTTGACTATACAAAATATGCGTTAGCTGTTTTTATAGATTTTACACGGGCGTTTGAAACGATAAATTGCTCTATTTTATTAGATCTATTTTTCAGCATAGGGATTCGGGGCAAGGTACATGACTTGTTACAAAATTATCTTCTGGACAGATATCAAAGAGTGCAACTAGGATCGAAATATGACAGGGCAATTAGGGTGAAACAAGGAGTACCGCAAGGTGCAATTCTCGGCCCTCTAGTGTTTAATTTATATGTCAATGAGATTGCTCAGCTAAAACGAACAAGCAAATTATTCCAGTTTGCAGACGATACAGTAGTTGTATACGCCCACGAAAACTATGAAGTTGCTGTTGGAGAAGTACAAGAAGACATTCACAATATTTTTCAGTGGTACTGTAAAAATCAAATTATCGTAAATACTTCAAAAACTCAATTAATGTGCTTTAGAGACCATAGAAAAATACTGTTAGCTCAATTATCCTTAAAAAATGCACAATAAAATTGTAATAACTATTCATGCTTAGCGATTGAATATGTCAATAATGTAAAATTTCTTTGCAATGTATATAAATTAACATCTTAAATGGGACTCTCACATAGAGCAAGTATGGAATAAATTCAGGACAATGATGGCCTATATGTTTCACATTCAAGATGTGGCCCCCATTCTGTACTTAAAATGATTTATAACTCATTAGGAAAATCTGTAATACAATATGGAATAACTGTTTTTGGGCACTGTGCCTAATACCTCCAAATAAAAGTTGAAACTTTTCAAAAATAAATATTAGAAGAGTTGGTTGTCAAATCAAAAAAAGTAAACGATTTAACAGATGATTTCCAACAAAAAACTAGGCGTATTCTACTTTAGTGATCAATTGAAATACGGCATAATCACAAAATTTCTTTTAAGCTATTACGACACAATAGAATTTGTTAAAAAAAGAACATTACCACCAAATAGGAATTATTCTGAACCGTTAATAAAGACAAAGTATGGAGAGGCTACGAGAAAATATTATGTGCCAAAATTTTCTAACCAACTACCTGAAGAGTTGATCGAGGGCAAAAATCTGCACGCAATGAGAAAATAGCAAGAATATGGATCAATGAACAGAGGAAGTAAAAACACAAAGTGACAATTGACGAAATGCTTTACCTACGTACGGCCGTAACTACTGTATGAATAGACCGATGTCACCAAGCGAACTGCGCAGGCGCGCGCATTCCGGAAGTGGTGCCGCCGCCATGCTACTTGTAGTGATCGCTTTCCGGCTTCCCGGCTTCATAGGGCTGCGCGTACATCGTAGATTATCGTTTGGAACGCCCCGGTATCAGCTTGGATTCTCCTGCATGTCTGTACTTCATAAAATTGTGTTGGTTGTGATGTCTTAATTTGTCTGCAAGCGCAGAAAAGCAGTTCCAGTCGTCTTATCGCTTTAGAATCGCTTTGTCGTCTGCTTCGGCGTCGTCTGCTTCTTCGTCTTCGTGAACGCGTGAGCACACTGCCGTTCACGCAGTGGTCCCACTGCGGCCGCAGGAAAAAAGCAATGACGCAACTACTCGAGCTTTCCGGCTGCTCGGATATCTCAATTAACTTGGAAAATGAACATCTAGTTGAATGGCAAAGAACAAGAAAATTCGAGGGACCATCGGCTTTGTGTAGCACCGTGGAACAGCGTCAAATGTGTTGGTGAAAAACTGAGCTTGGTAGTGTTCAGTCTTGTGCATAACGTTTAATCAACAATAAAGTAAGAGGAGCTAAATAGACTTTCACGGTGAGCGATAGTAATCTAAAAGTTGTTTCATTCTGGTTGACAGCCTGTGCGACAGGGCACACCTTGAGGGGGTTTTTCAATCTAAAATCTTAAAAATTGCTTATGTACCGAAAAAGTCAGCCGTGTTTTAATAGGAAACTTTTATCGCTGTACTTTAAATGGAAATTAATATCCAGGCTCCGCTGTCGTGCCACGGCAACTTAGGGCGCGTGGGTGTGCTCGGCGTCGACACGTCAGGGAGGTCCATTTTATTCTAAATGTTATGAAGTGACGAGGCATGATTCTCGACAGGCATGTACTCATCTGAGTCTTGCTTGTCACTTTGGTCAAGCAACGTCATAATGTTTTGTTCGTCAAAGCTTCACACATGTTAAAAAAACAAGAAAAACATGGATGTTTCAGCGAAAAGCAATAAATCATTTCGCCACCTTGCAAACGCAAAGCAAACCCAACATTATCATATTGTATTTGGCAAATGACAGCACCTACATACTAGCAAAAATAAGTGACGCGTGTTTAGAGGTGTGCGCCTCCACCCGAAGGAGGCTCCGTGCATCCGAAGATGCGCTGCTTAAATGCTTTCTTTAGAACTTTCATGAGATGTTGTGGGAAACATTGTGAAACGGCTATACACAGGGTATCAGATTTATTCTTTATGAAACATTTGAAAAAAAAGAGGTGATACCCAGATGGATGCCATCGTCACTGTATACTTGCGGGTCTCGGCGGCCAATACATGGTTGAGCAACCGTTGCAATACGTTCACTATTTACGCAAAATTTGTTAATTATTTTCTTAAAGGGGCACTGACACATCAAAATCATATTTTTTTTTTATTATCCGAAACGATCGAAAACGATGCCGGGACATTACCCTCAAAATTCGAAACTTGAAAATTCAGTATTTGTGAATTAAAAAAACAATTTCCAAATGCCGAATTTGAAGTTCCCGCGCGATCCGCGCCAGTGCAGCGAGTCAAATTTTGCGGTCTCCTGCGACTCGACTTTTTTTCGGACCTCCGCTCCACACTATAAAGCAAAGCGCCGTTGCCACGGCGACCCCAAGCGAGCCCAAGGTGAGCCTGCGGGATAGACGGGCGCCGGCGCGGGAAAAAACCTGTTTCTTCCCCGACTCGCCGACGAAGCGCCGCCAAGTTTTCCGAGCGAGGGTACAAATCTAGGAAGCAACATCACACCGAACTCTGACTTTCCGTATTTCAAAAAGAGGGGCCGTAGTGCGTTCGCAATTGCGTTAAAAAACATGTTTTACGATTGCCGTTATTAAATGTTGTAGAAATGTCACCTACAAAGCTTCTAAATTTCCTGATTTTTGACGTCACCGATCAAAAGAAGCGAGGAGGTGAGCGGCGGGAAATATAAACGCCAAAACTAAAAAGGCGCGCGCGCGCGGGGGAAATTTTTTTTTCGGGATGCGGTTTTTTTTGCGTGTCTATGACTACAACTTGCATCGTTTTAGACAAAAAAATGAAAGCCGTTTAGAACTCCCTGTAACGTCGAATTAGAGCGCAGCTCTTGAGGAGGGGGGGAAGGCCGCGGAGGGGGGGGGGGGGGTCACGTGACCTCGGGGGGGGGGGGGGGGGAGGGTCACGTGATCATGGGGGCCACGTGACCTGGGGGGTCACGTGACCTCGGGGGGGGGGGGGGTCGCGTGACCTGGGGGACCACGTGACCTGGGTGGTCACGTGACCTGGGGGGGTCACGTGACCTTGGGGAGGGTCACGTTACCTTGCGGTTACGCCGACGCCGACGGCAAGGCCGACGCCGACGCCGCTCAAGCCGGAAACGGGCGCCTAAGAGCTGCGCTCTAAAATACGACCTTTGGGTTGTCAGTGCCCCTTTAAGGAATGGTTTAATTGGCCATGTGGTAATTGCAGTTTTAACGCCTAACCCAAGTGAGGTGATTTGCGATAAAGCAACAAGCTGTGAGATATTCAGTATTAAAAGTTTGCTTTCCCTTGCCCAATTTAAAACCATGCACTGAACAGCGCGACTGAGCAAAAAATGATGCGTCGAAGAGTGACGATGTCGCTTCTGTCCCTCCGTCACTAACTTGGAAGTGTGATGCTGTCGCTGCCACCAAAGACGTGCTGTCGAGAAAGTGACAAGGGACCCGAAACACCTGTGGCGCTCTTGAACGCATCATAATCCGGCGCGTCTTCAGCAAAGAAAGGCAAAAATTGTAACGATGAACATCTCAAAAGTTGTTCTTTTACGAACTGTCTAAATTGGGTTAGCCTTTAAAGAAGCACTCCGGAGTTTTCCGGGATGCCTTGATGTCTTTTTTTATGCCCGTAACTCAATCCACCTGCGCTAAGCATTACAAAGATCCAGCAGTTATAACCACGTGCGGCCTACTTCACCGTTAAAAATGTGA
Source organism: Ixodes persulcatus (assembly GCA_013358835.2). Lineage (NCBI taxonomy): Eukaryota > Metazoa > Arthropoda > Arachnida > Ixodida > Ixodidae > Ixodes > Ixodes persulcatus. The sequence goes on along the minus strand of JABSTQ010010761.1, from coordinate 409,475 downwards.
TCAAAGATCGTTAATCTCAGATCTACAGATGGCGCCACTTAATTTGGCCGAATATGGTCAAATGATGATCGGCGGTCGTCAGCCAATCGCCAATGATGTCTTCTTGTGCAGACAACCTGCCGACCAGTTCTGCTCATCCGCACGGGAAGTCATTGCTCGCAGTTGAGTGATGAGCGCCATTCGACTTTCAACAAGATTCGGCTGGGTTCGGTGGCGCCATCGGTAGGTCTGAGATTCGTGATCTTTAATAACATTTTTGATAGTGAAAAAGGCCACACATGATTGTACCTGTTCGATTTTTTTGGAGGCTTAGAACACAAATTAAGTTACGGCCATAAATATGCCATCTCCAAAAGCTCCGGAACGCCCCCTTATTACTGGCTTCCCTTAAAACTGCAACTACGACATGGCCCATTAAACCTCTAAATAATAAAGTTAAACAACTGATTTTGGTTAACTAGCCACCATACTGGAAACTCTATTCACCCACGTAATGTTTGCAGAGCCCCACAGATGTATTCTGAAGACTGCATTCACATATCTACCACGTCCTTTTTTAAAAATTCTGTAAGAAATGAAAAAAAAATAAAATAATACCCTGTGTGGTGCACTTTAGGCGATTTCCTTTGAGACATTTTGTAATGAAACGACACACAGTAGAGGCCTATGGATGCTAAAATAGCTGTCACACGCCAACTGTTAGGTTTTTGATGTCTATTATGGCAACACACACAGTGACACATTCTTTACGTGTTGTGGGGATCTCCTTGCTACTGGGTAAGCACATATTCAACACTTCCTTGAAGAATTCGAGCAGTAGATCATTCTCCGGCTGCTTGATATTGAAATCTCCTACGACTGTGATGGGCATGTTGCATGTCTATGTCTGTTTTATTGTTCACTTGTTACACCTCTGACTGTTACATAATGCAAGCCGCATGAAATGTACTACTATAATCCATTACCTTCTATAAAACAATGTTGTGACGCTTTTTCGCAGAAGTAAGATTGGCAAAGAAAGTGCATGTGTACTGAAATTGTTCTCAAAACTTAAAGGGGATGGCCAAGCAGAATGTATGGTCGATCTCACAAGTCGTCATCTCTCTCTAGTCAAGCTTCGAACCTACGTCGGCACCATTTTTTGTTCAAACATAGTCAATTTTTATGCTGCCAAATCAACCGTACAAACTATCCGACTGACTGACAAAATCGCAAAGGGGGGGGGGGGGGGGGGGGGGTCGGTCGTCAAGAAGTTTTTTTGCAGTTCAAACTTGCTTTCAGCAATGCACAACGCCAGTCAGCAGACAGTGCTTCGCCTCATTGAGGTGCTGCCGACATATGTAAAAGGCAATCATATTAAGGGTGTGCAGGGCGGATAGAGCTTCCATTCCCACAGAGGGCTGCGGGTGCGGGTTCTAAGCTCACTTTAGCATTGATAAAGCGCAGAGGCTCTGGTAGCGCAAGGCTGTAACCTTGACTGACAGATGTCATCCAATGCAATTAGTCGTGTTTTTAGCTCATGCGCCAACATTAGTCCATCCAAAGGTGAGACGAAGCATTGACGACGTGTGCGGCCAGAAGCTTCGCTGCATTCGGCCCACTACTGTTAGTCAAGAGCTGACAGCGACGTCGTTAGTAGGATCTCATTGACAATAATAAATGTAGCACCTGACCGTCAAATTGCACCAGGTTACATTGAGCAGTTCATGACTACAAGTTTCCACCATACTCTTTATATACCCTATTAAACTTGTAGTGCCCAATATGTGCAGTAGCCACTATCTCAATTTCTGAAACAAATCCAGTCACTGGGTACTGAAAAAGTAATGAAATTGCCGTCAGTTTGGCGCACTTGATCAACTGTTGCGCCAGGCTGAGCGTGAAAGTCTGCGATGGCTCTGGCGGCATTGAAATGTAATATTAGTGTGACAAAAATGTCACTAAGGATGATATAATTTTTAGAGATCTGTAGAGATACGCTAGATTAAGAGATAAAAGACGTCTGCAACGCTAAAGACGCTGATATTGATGATGAACGCTTTCAGTGTACTGACGTATCACAGTTATCTTCTGGTCGCGCTTTTAGAAGGACCCTTCAAGTACTGTGACGTCGCGAGTAGGAACCATGAGAGGGAACCACCGCAATATCTAGCCGTGAATAGCGGGAAAATTTCCGAAAGGTTCTGATCCTTCTTTCACACAGCGTGAGTCTCTGTAATGTACGCTTTTCAAGATCTGGTATTTTATACCCATTTGCGGTGTGGGACGTTATCAGTCAAGTTGCCGTGCTGCATCATCCAAGTAGGCAATAATCTCCTGTTAACGGACGCCATTTTTTTATTGAGGTAAATTTATGAAATTATACTTGCACCGATAAAATCCACCGCTTAGCCACACTTCTGAACTAAAGGCAAGTGCGATCTGATGAGGAAACAATATTTCGTAATCCGTTTACACTGAGCAAGATCTATTGGGTCCATATCATACAAACCACATGTCACCATTCCTTTATAGCATTCTAAAAGGCTGGAACACCTGTATTTTTAAGCTGACCTACCATGTTCATTATGCTTTCCTTCTGATGCTTAGCACCACCATAGTTGTATGCTAAAGTATATGTACATTATGGAATAAGCATAAAATTATTTGTACACTGATAGATGTAACTGGATAAGCGATGCGGGAGTTACCGGTGTACTGATTGCAGATGACTTACTTTCTCCGTGAAGATACTCCAGCAATCATGTACACGGGGGCATGGGTTGCGGCTGGTGGCTCGGTGGTCGTAGCTTCAGGCATGTCCATAGTCACGTGATCACGGATGGATAGGATGACCAGAGTCCCGTTTTGGCCAGGACAGTCCCGTTTTTTAGAATCATGTCCTGTTTTCGGGATATTATTTTTTATTTATATAAGTGCGCAGAATTTTAGAACGGAGTCTTGCAGGATAAAGTCCTCCTTACGAAACTTCAGTCGTCGGCAAAATACGTCCACACCAACGAAGGTCGCGAAGGAGTGTGACTGTTCCCTAGACCCTAGGGCTTAGTGCAATATGGTAACGTTTTGAAATGAGAGCAGTTATTTCATTTAATTTTTTCTCCCAACCTCAATTTTTAAACAACAACCTATCCCCCCCCCCCCCCCGGCCCGCTGGGATGTCCCGTTTTCAACCTTGAGGAATATGGTCACCCTACGGATGGCGCAGGTGCTGGGGTCATACTCGAACTTCTCAACGATGGCCATCTCGTCCAGAAACAGTACGCGTTTGCGCTCCTGTGACTTGAGGTGAGGCATCTTGTTCTCCAGGAGCTGGAATACTTCCCCCAGCACCCAGGGCTCGAAACGGATGCCTGAAATACAAGACATTTGCAGTTTAATAAAATTATTCTATCCACTCATGCTAATATCGTGGGAGCTCAAAATGGATTCTAAGAAATGCGAAGGCCTACACGGGGGTCTTTCATTATTGTGAAATTTCAACATATAAGCAAGTTTAATCTTTTATACGCTCTGATCTTGACCCCAAACAGACAAGCATGCCAAAAATGCCACGTGCGTCGCCGAGCCAGCGCGTGCGGGGCCGAATGGTTACCGCACTTGGCTGTAGCGCGGAGGCTCCAGGTTCGGTTCCAGGGAGCGGAATGCTCTTTTATTTATTCTTTCAACTTGGCGTTCTCGTAAGTTCGAGAACATTGTCGTTCGATTGAGTTACGGATGTCCTACGCAACGAAAGTTCTATGCCGAATGTTTCAGAAACCCACGTGGGTACAAAAGGTGCTCCGCGTGGTGAGACGGAGTCAATCTCGACCCAATGCTTGATCCTGCGGTTACGCCGCCCGCTATCGACGCCTGCGACGCTACCCTTTCTTTTATCTGTTTTGGGCACAAGTTAACCCCATGAAACGTTTAGTTTGTTTCAGTTTTCGTCGCGTCATCGATTTTCATTCGTGACAGGTATAATAAGAATTGACCACCTTGATTTGAAGTGAAAATGAAAAACCGGTAGCTGTGAAACAACAAGATAGAAGCTACAGCAATCCCTGAAACATAATTGTGCTATTTGGTATTTTAACTTTCAGGTAAACCACATACAATAGAATTTTAATGGAACTGAATAGGGCCACGCAACAATGTTTTCGCTGATGATGAATTCTGCATAAACATAATCCTTGATGCTTTTAACCTGCGAAAAACAATTTTTCTGTCCATACTATTGTAGTTGCAAAATAAATAGACTAAAACAAGCAATCTTCTCACGCTCAGCTTGCAGCCAGAACAAGTTGCCGAATGCTCTGCTTTTAATTATATACCGACAATGCTCATCAAAGCCATGGGCTGGGGATGGATTTAGCATGCATCATGCAGAATGTGGTGAGCTTCAAACAATCTTCAACGTCGGCTACGCTTGTGCAGAGGTTTGCCAAGAGCCACTGCCCAAATGCACTGATTGTCAAGAGCCCAGGTCAACCGTTCGCGCAGTACCCCTCAAAAGCCCAGGTGTCTCATTTAGCTATCGTCACCACAAGGTGCTCCCCCTGACTGTAACCAGGGTTATCTTCGGGTCGATACTATATAACGAATGACATTTTAGCAAATAGTCCGTTCGTAGGCTTCGGCAAAGTAGGCTTCCAACCGACCATGCTACATTCACTCATCCTTTGCTGTCGCTTGGGGGAAATGAGAATATTATCAAGCTCCAGGGTGAACCACCTAGGGCAGGAATAACCAAACTGCTTCTCTTTGCGGGCTGAAGTGCGGCTTTCGTGGGACTCCAATTAAATTAGTTTGGCTCACAGACTAAACATTATACAAGCTTTATGGTGGGGAACAGGTGGAAAACATGGCATATAATAATACTGGGTTTGAAGCTGTTTTTTTGTTGTCAGTACGTATTTTTATTGGTTCTCCTGAGCCACTAAAGAGTAATATAAATTTTACAATAAGTTCTATTGATCAGGTGGAGGCAAATCAGCTAAAACGTAATCTTTTTTGTTTTATTTGCTAGCTTCTTTGCAACATCCTCACATGGTAAGTTGAGGCAGCATTAGTTTTGTGGGGAACGTTTTGCCCGAACTTGTTTATAACCTTTGCTTGTTGACATATATCTGCTTATCGACCTGCCTCTGCTTATTAAAATCGTTCTTTTACACACAATGCAGTGCAGCTGCCTAGTGAAGCGATGAGGTCAATGTTGTGGGTAAGCACACAATTGGTAAAAGCCACTAAGTCGTGTCATCGAATATATCCACTTGATGAAAGCGTTTAATTATAGTATGAAATCAAAGCACTATGAGACATAATTTCTACATTTTAACCAAACTATAAGTGTGATGAAGGGGACCTCGTACAAGAGCACATGAAGGAAACAATATTTCCATCATGTACCGCCCCCCCCCCCCCCCCCCCCCCCCCCCGAGTCATATTTAGAGAGTTTGGTGAATGAAAGGAACGGGCAGAGACATGGCGTGCACCATACTCAGAGAGGGGGCTTGACGTGCCCACCCAACCAGAAGCCGAAAAACACCCCTAGCTGTGGTAGCGAGAAATAGTTTTAATAAGCGCGTAAGAGTCAGGGGCGGATCCAGACCTCCATTTTAGGGGGGGGGGGGGGGCGGTTCCTCGGTGTAAAACGGGGGGGGGGGGGGGGGGGGGAGTGTTTATATTTTTTGTGGAGTTATCGTTTTTACTAAACTCTGATAACATAATATAGATCTTGAGAGCTTTTGTATCGGTTTACCTGTCGGGGATGAACTCTTTGAATTAAAACCTTTCGGGTGACCACGCTAGAGGTAAGTATCTAGAAAATTGTGGTGGCACTATCCTTTCTGAACACCATAACGCAAGGAATTTTGTAGTTCATAGGAAACTGGATTACTCCATTCGCGTGGCAGCGCGTTAGAAATAGAAAAAGAAGTTTAGCTACTGGGGATGAATGTTTGGTGCTATAGCGGCTGTGACAATTGCAGACAGTGTAACTTGATGGCTCAGATATCCCCGGCGGGGCTACAACTTTTGGGCTCCTTTTGCTTGAATATTTATATATTCTCGTTACACCCGCAGAGCATGTACGGACAGCCAACCTTTGCCAACTATACGGAGGAAGCTCATGCAGCTAATGACAATGCGAAAAACGTTTTAATCTAAAACTCGGCTGTTCTTTGAGATTAAGCTTGGCATAGTAGTTAGAACTTTATATTCAGTGCCAAAATGCAGAACGTGGTTTTAAAACATACTTTTCAATGTCGCCGGTTGCTTCAATAAAGCGAGTACGTTGCAAACACGCGACAAAAATGCCCCGGCGACTTCGACGCTGCTCGCGGCGTCAAAACACTGTTGACGCAGCGAGCGAAACAAACGCTGCCAGGCAAGTTCGTCGGTTGTTCGCCGTATATTTGGAATGTCCAGAGCGCAGCACATGCGGCATTGCCAACCCAAACTCGTGTTTTCACGTGTTCTGGATGCAACTCGAGAGAACGAAAGCGAATAATTGTTGAATATTTTTGAAAGCATGTTGCAGTTCGGCAACTATAACTTTTAAACTTAGACAAGACCTTAAACCAGCAATGGATCCTTCCAAATTATATTCAATTGCACTTCGTCTGGATATTTTCTGTATAAAAGGAACACTCACTTATTTCTGGGTAGTTAGCTCATTCGTCAGGATCGAGAGGACAGGTGCAGAGATGTGATGGGGCAGAGCGGTTGTCCGGTCGGCGAATCTCAACTGGGCTAAAGGCCGATCACGACTGCAGCATGGATGTTTGGGACTCGGTGTTCACTCGAACGGGCAAAGGCACTGTCTATTTAATTTATGTATAGTCGCATCTTTGAAAGGGCTCGTTTTCCCCAAGCCCCTAGGTAGGGAATTCGAAGCCGCAGTTGCAAACCAGCAAGCCCCGCCTCTGTTCTGTTCGACACACACATATTCGCTCCTGCAAAGCCGCGCGAAAGCTCTGCCGTCAATCCACAGAAGCCGCGTTTAACTCGAAAAGTAAAGACGGCGCCATGGGGAGACAAGGGGTAGCGGGCGCCTTTCCTAAGATATGTCCCGCCACCCTAAGTTGAAACGGCATTGTATACAAATAAATGCCTACGGCGTCGGCTTGAGGACCCCGTGTAAGCAGCCTCCAGCCTTTAGAGTGCTCGTACCGTTTATCTTTCTTTTATTAGCTTCCCGCCACGAGAAGTCGTACCGCAGGCAGTATGAAGCCCATTAGAGGAAACATCTCCCCCTTCTGGCGCTCGTCGGCTTCTTTCTGTATTCCGCGCTGCGGAGCGTCTTCAGGAGAAGCCCAGACCCAGACTACACTGTACCCAGAGCATTTGCTTCCTCTCTCAGTTGAGAAGAAAGCATTGGTCACCTGGTTGTACAAGCTGCATCCACCCCCCCCCCCCCCCCCCCCCCCCCCCCCGCCTGGAACGTCTCCTCCTGGTACGTCTCCTCCGCACTTCCATTGGCAATGAGCACACCGTGCCAATAAGATACCTTTAGTTAGCCCGTGGACGACAGCATCTCAAAGCAAGCCAAAAAAGACATGCCAAAAGACAAGCCCAGAACCACGAAGGAACCATCAAACGAAAAGTGATGAAAAGGCGGCCGCTAGAGGGGAAGGATAATCCGCTGTGTATAGGATCGCACCCTTGAGGAAGGCTGCTTGGCGTCTGCGTTTGGGAGCTTTCAGGGCACAAATTTTTCGCAGACAACCTCCAAAGAGAGAGAGGGAGACAGAGAGAGAGGGAGAGAGAAAGGGGACTAGATATGTTGAAGGTATTTTCCCCCCGTGCTCGACGTGCTGGCCTTGTTTGGAAGTGTGCCTGCAGTCGAGGACCCTGATATTTGGTGCGCCTCCCCACTGTCTCTCCACTTCGAAACTCCTGGCGCCGTCCCTGTCGGGAAGACGTACCGTGACCCTGACGGAGATAAACCCCACTTTGGAAGCGCCCAGCAGGCGCGTCCACCCACCGCTGTTTTCATCTTTTGTCCCTCGCATCGATTGCTTACGGTTTTTCTTCGAGCTGACGAAGAACCCCGGGGGGGGGGGGGGGGGGGTTGCCTGGCGAGGCGTTTGGGGGGGGCGATCGCCCCCACCCCCCCCCCCCCCCCCTGGATCCGCCACTGGTAAGAGTTAAATATTGTAGCTCTTCATGGTTGAAAATACGGTGCACGTGATGTTTCGATCATGATCATGCAAAAAGATGTCAGAATTGAATGTGCCGCTCGAACACCGTTTTGCTCGGACGGAGTCTGACCGCTCGGAGCGCAGATTCTCGGCTCTCTGCCCCTAGCATGTGGATTATCTCGACCGTCCTGCTAGCTTTTTATTTTTGCATGCCCGTGAACGAAAAATGTCGTGCATCAAATTACTCCGACGCACTTATTAACTTTGTTTCTCTTGACCACCGCCAGGGCATGATTCGCGGCTTCTGGCTGGTCACATTCGAATTTGTGAAATTGCCCTGGAACACGCCCAGCCTGCTTTCGATCAATGGCACCTCATCTTTTACCTCCTATGCTTCCCACTATATGGCCAAACTCTCTCTATATACGGCTCTTATCCCCCCCCCCTCAGTGGCTCTTCTGCATTGTGAGTGTGGCCACCCCTGACCTTGGGTTTACCGCAGGGGGTTAGGTAAGCTGGGCTATCAAATCATAGAGCCATTTGCTAATATGAACGCCACCATTCGCTAAAGTGCTATTCAATGAAATGTCGTGGTTTGGTTTGCGTTTTCTAAAACATTTTTCGATCAAGTGAATCCCTCCTAATATATTCACAGTTACAACAGTGAGCTTAGAAAAAAATGGGAATGCAAAACATGGCGCTCTTTTAACCTTAAATTTGATGTCCCGACATAAACTCCTGGGTTTGTCGTGTTACATGCAAGTATACTGAGGACAAACTAGTGCTAGTATGCCTTCAGTGAGATAAGCATTCTAATCCAATATGCTTGATCAGCCCCCTCATACTACCACACCGAACTTTATAAAAACACGACACCATTTCATTATATTCAGAAAGTTTCTGTAGACTACAATAGACTAGAGTTACTACAAAGGTATTACATCTACTAACAACCAACAGGGAGCTTTGAGGCAGATGAGTAACACAAGAACAAACTTGCCTTCAAGTCTCGGCCTCAATGTTCTGGAGGAAAGCAGTGAGAAACTCCCCTCCAGCGTCAGGTCGGAGCCCTTCTGCTACAGGCAAATCGCATTTATTTGAACATACTATCAGTCCCTTACGAGACCAAGATAGGGGCGGGATACAATGAACAGCCCAACAATCACAGTCTGCGCTGTCCTGCGCCGACACAGCCACAAGAGGAACAGCAGCACAACAAAAGCAAGGATAGTAAAATAATAATAACCCAACAAACAGCTTGCGGTCGCGTGCATCAACAACACTTTCTGGCAACTGGTTCCAATCCCGCGCTGTCTGCAAGAAAAATGAGTATCTAAAACATTCCTTATTAAACCTTCTTTCTTTCACATGCCGTCCATGCTTATTCCTGGTTACTCGTGACGTGTCTTCATCTATATACCGATGCTTGTTAACAAGAATCAAATTATTGATAATACTGTAAAAAAGCTTTAACCTTTTCTGTTCTCTACGGAGTCTGCAAAGACTTTTTCACAGTCTCGTTAGACCATTTGGATCCCCTGTTGCTAGTTCTTGACAAAGCTGCCAGTTAATCCGTAGTGAAGATCTTCGCAAGTGAGTGTGGAATGGTGTTTGAGGAGAATAACATAAAGGACGAAAACAGGAGGACACGTTGGAGAAACGTGTCGTCCTGTTTTCGTCCTTTATGTTATTCTCCTCAAACACCGTAACCTAACCAGCACGCTCCATTTCCACGAGAGTGTGGAATGTTGCTTCCCTAGTCTTCTGCAAAGCAGCCTGCCTCACCAAGCGGCGATTCTCATTCTCCAGGTGCTTGATTCTCCTGCTCATTTGAAGAAATACATCTTCAGTGAATCTAGGCGAAGTTGGTGATGGACATACCGGGTGTATACACCCGGTATGTCCATCACTCGGCTCCAGCTGCCGAGGCCACGGTCCGCGATCCAGCCTACTACAATAGAGATCAGTGTTCGCCCCAATCAACATCATTCACCACGTAAAGATGCGGTCAATTTTTTTTTTTTTTTTTTTGTGAAATGTTTGAAATTTTGGGGAACCAGACTACAGGGCTGTCGGGCCATCTTCGTGCATTGCAGGTTCGCAGCCTTATTGAACTGCACCGTTTTCTGAACTCAACTCGAGCACACTGGGCGTCACTTCTTTGCGTCATAACGAAACCGGAACCATCATAACAGCGGCTCGGCCTTCGCCGAACTGAAAAATGTAATTTTGTCTGTAGCTGGCAAAAACACTGCGGTAACGCGTCTTTCCCTGCGAAATAAAAGTACCACTTTATCTTTTCTTTGTCTGGTCTAGCAAAGCTTTTTGTATTATTGTTAAAGGAGGAGAAATGATCGGTCGGAATCTCCAAGGCAAGACAATCCAATCCGCGTTGATTTATTGTGGGACCTGCGGCACCTGCGGTCTCCTTTCACTGGTGCAGTACAGTTTGAGGCTCATGCTAGTTATTAGCTTCGTGTTCCGAGCCCGTGGTTTCCCAGGTTCCCTTTTGCACAAACGTGCTTGCATGAATGGACGGAAACAGCTCGTCGAGTAGGTCGTTGGTGCCGCGGATCCGCACCATACTCTGCTCCAGCAGGCAACAGCCGCAGGTAAAAGCACTGTATTTCATAATAATAATAATAATCTTTAATTACTCGGGATAGCCGCGGCACCGCACTTTCCTCTCTCTTTCTCTTTCAGCTTTCGGTCACCCATGTACGCAGTAGTGATTACACGAACGCGTGTGCCGGTACGAAACTCGTCCAGATCGAAACGGGCAGGGGTGGAGATCGAACTCAGCGGGTTGTGCAGCGCAAGCTTTCGCTCCACGGTCCGAGCTAAGACGCGTTAGCGCACTCAGCCACCGACCCCCCCCCCCCCCCCCCCCTTTTGTTATTTTTGAACTTTTTTATTAATTTTTTTATATTACAAGCTTTTAAAATGACTTGTTTTTCCGGCTCTACAAAACTCTTTGTGCGTGACAAGAATACAGTACACAATCTTCGGTATCAGTTGTACAAATCTGCAAACAGGTAACGACTGCAGCTCGGCCACCGATCCCCCTCAATATTTAATCCGGTGATGATGTGCTTATAGGACCTTTCCAGCGGCAGTCTCGAATGAAGCGATTTAAAGTGCACGTCCCTGGTTTTGAGAGTGTACATCAGTGTTGCCCGACTACGCTGGGCTGTGGGTTTTCCTCATCGGTGAGCTGTGGCCGCCTGCGTAGCGCAGTTCCAGACGCTGGTGGAGGCTAAATTGCCGCGTTCTATTTTTCTTTTGTGTTCTATGGCGAATAGAATTTCTCGGGGTTTTTAAGAATGCATTGTACTAGTTTGGGGAACAAAATCAAAGAAATTAAAGTTGTTTGGTGAATCTGTGCGCGACAGAACAAATGCCACTGGAATGTTGTTTCATTTTATGTTGATCTTTTTACGGCACCATACACTCAGCCGTGTCAATCTTTAACCATCGAAAATATTTGACCACACAGGATATGCGAACTGCATGGATATCCTCGCCCACAACATGAAATTCAATGAGTCTCATCAATCGAACAACATATACTGTAAACAACTTAATTTTCACGGGCTCAAATTTTCGCGAATCGGGCCAAAGCTGAAAATTTAAAATTATTTGCGGGTTCTAATTTTCGCGAATCGCGTGTAGCTTCCGTAGCATTCACATATAGCCCATATTGTTCGCGGGACCTATTCTTCGCAAATTGTAGGCGATTCACAAAATTAGCAAAAATTAGGTCCCTGCGAAAATTTTCTCGTTTACAGTATTGTACATACCCTACGGTGCCATGTTATCCAAACAGGATTTGAGAAAGGTCTCAAATAACACAGTACATACAATATACAATGTCAACGACAGTCACTTCATGACAATCTGACGGAATCTGGGTTGTTTTGGGGACGTTTTGAAGAAGGCTGATTTTTTGTACAGCACCAAAGCAAATAAACGAATGTGTCTATTCCGTCCCCACACCCCGACCCTATCAGTTTTTTTTCGCGAAGACCCGGAACATGGCCGGGAAGGCTTTTGGGAGATTATCTCAGCGGAAATAATCCTCCAAGAACGTCGAACTGCCCGCGTCGCGGGCTACTTGACGTTCGCTCTCTTCGTTCGTTTCCTGTGAAGGCCGAGCAGGCTACGAGCCCTGGTAGTCTCTGGTTCTCACAGTGGAAGATAACACACAAAGGGTAAGCATCCTAAGCAGGCAGATAAAGTAAAAACTGCCATGAAAAGCCGGCAAACTCTGAATGCGCGATGCAGGTGGGGGGTCACGCTGACTGGGTTTCCACAGCTCGGGCGGGTGGCAGTAATTTCTGGCTGATAGGGGTCGCTCAATATGCAAAATGGCGGCGGCCAGAGAGTTTTTTTTTTTTTGCTAAGCTCTATTTACAGATGGCATGATATACAGCGCCCTCTATATATAACAAATTTCCCCCCTTAAAAAAAAACATGATTGTTAGGTACACTAACAAATGCAATGACCAGATTGTTAGTGTTAACAAAACAGACCAGAACTTCTACATTAACTATTTACAACCAACTCGGGATGTAGTCTTCATATCTTTGTGGCATTCCTCTCATTCACTGGGGTCTGCTATGTAGCGATGGAGCGGCGTCCTGCTCGACTTGCCCTGGGGTCGGCGCTGACTCTGCTGGTGGAGATAGAGCTTCAGCCTCCTGAATTCAGGTGTCCGATCTTCCCTCGCCGCTCTCTGTGTCAGGCCCACATGAGGAGTCTGCAGTGGTGCCCCCGGGTTATGGTGACAATGGCGGCGTCCTCTCCTCAATGCCCATTTCTATGTGAGAATGGAGACTGGATGAAGCTCTGACCACTACTCCATGATGCTCCTCAATGTTCTCAACCATTTCCTTGTGCCCCTCCTTGGGCATCCAGTGTCAGCTTTGCGGCGTTTCATTTGTATCCATTTGCGAGGAGAAACAAATTTTTACAAATGCGTCTTTTCACCTCCATCGGTAAAGAAAACTTTTGCTGCACCTTGCCCCCCCCCCCCCCCATCTTATATTCCCAAATCTGTGGGCTCAATGGTAGAGTTCTTGGCACCTTGTCTTTCATCACTATACCTCTTGGTGCGTTGTTGCTGCTCCAAGACCCAGCGCTGCAGCTCTGCAATGTACACCTGTGGCTTGTCGAAGAATTCTCTCTCAGGGAGTCCAACCACATCAAGCCTGGTCCGTGGCCTCCTTACATGTAGCAGATATGCCGGAGACTTGCCTGTTGTTGCATGAGGGGGGGGCTCTGTAGATGCTGAGGTACTCCAAGATGGCTTCCTTGAAGTGTCTTTGCTCCAGTGCTGGAACCTGGATATACTCCTTGAGACCACCATTAAACCGTTCGATCTGACCATTGGCTTGCGGGTAGTATAAAGTAGCCAAACAGCGCTCAATCCCTCTGTCCTGTAGGAACTCTTCGAAATATGACGACACAAACTGACACCCATTGTCAGCTACAATGCTCTTTAGATAGCCTTCACGTGTAAAAAGTTTAAACAGCACTTTCACCACAAACTGTGACTTTACTGACAACACAAAAAACCTTTGGCCATTTGGTGGGATAGTCAATCATAGTTACCACGAACCTGCACTCAGAAGGTGCCCGTTCCATTGAACCCACAATGTCCACACCCAACTTTTTCCAGGCTTTTCCGGGCCACTGCACTTTCTGATTCTGTGGACTGCGCCAATCTGTGGAATGAGGCCCGGCTCGCTGAGAAATTAATGACATGCATAGTGGGCGGACGCTCAACAATCTTTAATCCGACAATGATGTGCTTATATACAGATGTTGGCATGATAAACAGCGCCGTCTATATACAAGAAACTTCTTTGTCACCACGTAATTTCAAGGATAAAAGCGGACGTTTCCTTTTTGTCTCTCTTTCGCAAACTTTGAGGACGAAACGAAGGTCGGGGGACCTCATTGTTGGCGTCGTGAACAATGCAATCCCCCAGGATTCCGTCACCAAGTCTTGTGATCCTGACACATTGGGCTCGTGTCCAATGTGTCCACTGGGAGCGTGCCTTGTGCTTTGCCACCCACAGCGCGTGGCTATGATAAACATTGGCGGCATATACTTGGCTCCAGATCACCTAGTGGCGTGTTCAGATTACAGGTTAAAGGTTTGAGCGCAGCTCGTTTTCTTTTTTTTAATTTTTTCCTGCAACTGCCATTGTGCGAAGAAAAAAAATGTATGTATCAGATTACGAATGCCAAGAAGTATTAAATCGGTGTTTGCTGAAAGGGCAAATTTATTGCATTGCTCCGTTAACAGTGCACAGCTTGTGCTCCGTGCATCGCTTTGTGAAATAGACTACTTCCAAAGAACTTTGCAGCAAACGCTATGCACGTTGCATTATGGGACCTATTTGCCAATTGAGAGGGGCGGGGTTTCAGCACGGATTTCCCCGTTGACAAAGTAGTGCGTCTTAGCACTGCATGAAAATGAAGTCAGCGCTTGCTTGCATTGCACCCACTCGTCTTTGTGAGAGCCCCTGTTGAAGCTCGAACCTCCAGCGGCCGACCTGCCTAGGCTTAGCGAGGAGTAGGGCCCGCCGCATCCCAGACCTTTCTTATGTCCTGGCTACCACCCCAGAGTGCATCATGACCCTCCCAGCTTATGGGTAATTAAAGGAGCCTAGGACATTGAGGAGACGATGGAACGGGATAATCGGCCCCAGTATGCGTCTTCCGTGTGCTATTGTAGTCATGTTCACCCGCGCACAAACTCTGGCACGTTGGGAGTGCAAAAAGAACGTTCCCAGCATTCTATTTGTATTGGTAGGCAACACCTTTCGTATTATAAATTTAAGAAAAGTCGCATATTCGAAAATGCAAGCAATGTGTTTAGCCTGATGGGATGTCGTGAAGTGAGGATGGCAAATCGAAACCGAAACTTTTGCCAACGGGATCCCGAGATGCTTGTGCAACACGACGCCACTCAGATCGCTTCGATTTTGCGAGCGGTCTATGTATTCGATTTTGCAAAAGGTCTAGTCCATGTGACCATATCTTTATGTTTTATCAATTATCTAGGAATTATGCTTTCAATTCTAGGCTCTTCTGACCAACAAATAAAAAAAAGTTTATATTGCTCCGAATTTGACAACATTGAAACTAAATATGTTTACAGCCAAGCGAAAATGCTCGACATGAAAGTGGAACGAGAGCTGCAGCAGCACGCCTGCTTTGAACTACGCACATTCTGTGTGGGAGCCACCTGTAGCTTTGGTTGCACTACTACTCTATAATTATATTGGCCTCCTTGCACGAGCAATGTAATGAGTTGGGCCAGTGCTTTTAACGGCTAGGTGCTACATGACCCTGTGATCTGCCCTGCACGTGTGCGTTTATAGTTTTCTTAGTTTCTTAATATTTTGTAAATATTCATGGTGCGAGTTTATTGTGCTTTTTTTTTATATGTATGAATGTCGTCTTCCTCTTCCTCTCATAAATATCAGTATAAGTCAGCACTTGTGTGTGTTCAGGTGTTTCTCTTCTGTTGCCCTGTCCTTTGCGCGCTGTTTTCATGATGCCGACCTTGCACGAAAATTTCATTTCATTGAATTTAAAAAAAACTGATGAGTTTCTGTTCAAAACTGTGCAAGAATGGACAAGCTTTGCTGCCCTCATTTCGGAGCTATCACCCTTCGAATTTCAGAGGGGACTACAGATTAGAGGGTGAACGGGTTCAATAGTTAACTGACACTTCATTCTTTCCTGTTCCACAGTTTGTATGATAGAAAAATTTCAAAGAGGGCCCAATAGTGACAGAAAACACAACGCTAGCCAAGAAAGGGCGCTTGTCCAGAGCTGAGACAGAAAGGTTGCTGACTGGCAGAAGGACACCCTCAATCGTGTCGGTAAAAAACCTTCGACGATCACTCCATATCGGTCAAAAGGGTACTGCAGCCGTCGAAGGATATGTGTAGGGCAGGGGCCTTTAGTACCAAGGAGCACGACTGAAGATTGTCTTCTGGAACAAAAAAGATGTTTAGTAAAAAAGTTTTAAATCAAAAACCATTTTAATTTGATAAAAGTCTGGGAGGATAAGGTAAAAGGTGGCCAGAGAGGCTTCATCCCCCTCAGTGCTGTGTCTCTCATTTCGCTTATTAAAGGTAGAAAAATATTCTGAAAACAGCCTAAGACATAACTTGAGACTCTTTGGCAAGATCGGTAAGTATCCGGTTCCATAGATGAATGAAAATTCCCTGAAATTTTTGACACAAAATAACGGCGCAGGTGTGAGATTGTTCTTACGAAGATGCAGGCGGCGCACCACCACTTGCTATCGTCGTATCCTTTATATATTGACTGTAGTCGCTGACAAGGTAAGAACGGCAGGGAAGTGGTCCCACCTTCAACGCAAGCTTCCTACCTTCAATACGCTCCAACATCACGTGCACCTCGAGCACATGCGCACATCTGAAGCGAGAGATAGAAGGCATGAATTTCGGTGCTGTAGGTCGGGCGTTTGAAGGAGAAGCCCTGCTGTTCTCCTTCTGTCAGTCACTACAGCTAGTGTCGTCTGCTTTGTAGTTTGGCAGCATCGTTTGCTAACGTACGCAATAATGTGCGTCTCTGCCTCGGGGCAGGAACAAAAGATAAAAAAAATCTCAGTTTAAAAAAAAGAAAAGCAATATTTTTCACATTTGCTTTTTGTTTGAACAGTTCTCTGATTGTGTGTGTGTATGCACAAATGTGTGTGTTTTTGTGTATTTTTGAGATGATTTGCTCTACCTCTATCTCTTTTTCCCGATAACCTTTGTCTATGCTATCCTATCTTACCCCTTTTTTCTTTTTTCCCTTTTCGCAGCATAGCAAGCCGGCACATAGCGCTTGTCAACCTAGCTATATCTCAAATAAATGCTTATTCTCTTTCTCTCTTTCTTTGATTGGCTGCTGTCGCTCGAAATTTGTTCGAGTTGCACATTCATTTCGATGGGGACCCTATCACTATAGCACCTGGAATGTGTCTTCACCTGACGTATTTCCACTTCATAAAAAGTGGTCCTTCGATTTCCGCCTGACGACGTCACTGAAATGTCATGCCATTGCAGCCCCTGGCAGTTTCAGAGCAGCGGTGGTGGACTTAGCAGACGCATGTCTCGTTGCAGGTCGCTCTCTAGCTCGACAGTCCGTGGACGCTTTGGCAGAACGTTGTGACGACAGCGTCGCTTGTGTTCTCTCGTGCGTTTCTTGGTCTACCGGAGCCATTGAGAACTCCTTTGATGTACGGCACAACACGTCACGAGGGAGGAGAGAGCATCGCCCTGCACTTGCCAGTTGACTTGCAGTCTGATCACTTGAAGCGCTCGCTCGCTTCCTTTTTTTCTATGGCCCGTGACCTGTCAAATCGTGTCAAGCATTTTTCTGCCATTTTGCTTAATATAACTTTCTTTTTCGTACAACTTTTTTTTTAAGGCTGTTGCATTATTTTTTGTTTCTCAGCAGGCAAAGAGGATGCGGTTCTTGCCAAGCTGTCGGGCATCATTTTTGTGCTGCCTCGGTGAACACTGCCAGAGGTGATACCCGCTTTTCCAATGGGTGAAAGCGCGCACTTGGAGGACTGTGGCGGAATGCCCGCTTGCAGTCTGCATCTGGAGGGACAGTGGAACGGTGCTTTTCAAGTTGAAGGAGGTAAGCCAACCTCACATTTTTGTCTCAACCAAAGTCGTCAGATCAGTGTATTCAGAAAACCGTCTGATCAAGGCGGCACAGATGAAAGGACCTTCGTAGGTGTTGGGAGGATGAAAATTGAGGCAATTGTTGCTGGGCATTCGAAGAACACCAAATAGAGTGAATAGCGCGAAGATGAATTATAATCTCTCTGCTTAGGCCACCGTTAAACGCACTTACGACTGCCTATCTGTTTGAGTAAAACTATACGCACTCCGGAGTGCACTTCGAACGGAAATGGCTATACGCACTCCGCTAACTCGGATAAAACGAATGGTCACAGCGAGTGTTTCAAGCGCGGCCTAGTGGAGGGTTAGACGTCCGCTTTGTATGCAAGCGGACGCAGGGTTCGATCCGCGGTGGGTCTGCTTTTTTTCCCTTTTTTTTTTTTTCTGGAACATTTTGTTTTGTCGTGGCATTTGGCGATAGTTACATTTCTTCTTGCGATGAACATTAAGAAAACCGAATGTTGTCCGCCGAAACTTCGCAGAACTAAATGGATGGGACTCCCTTTCCGGAGGTGCAATCGGGGACAGCGGGGCTTTGTTGCCGGCTGGACGCCGCGAAGCGGCGTGTACTGGTTAGTTTGTAATTAGCAGCCGATACTGTTGCCGCGAAGCGGCGTGAACGCAGGCGGGGGGCTGTGTTACCGAGCTCCCCAGTGATGCATGCGCCATTTGAAAAGGGGCAACCCAAATGGCACGAGTTCTCCGCGGTGTGCGTATAGCCATTTCCGACCTAAGTGCACTCCGGAGTGCGTATAGCTTTACTCTATCTGTTTAGTGTCGAGCATTGAACGCAACTGCAGATTTTTTTTTGCATTCCCTCTGACAGAGCAGGTGAAGAGTTTGCCGCTTCGGCTTCCTTGGCCTGGCATTCTGGAGACGCAGGTGACCTCTTCAGTTCCCACGGGCACCTTTATGCGGACCAAACCGCATTCGTTGTTGTGGAAGAAAGGTTAGCTTTTTTTGCACTACTATAGCTGGTACAATACCCAGCTCGCACAAACTTTTCGAAACCCCATTTCATAGGCAGAGCCTTGCAGATGGAAAATTATTTGCCTCATCATCCTCTTTCACTCGTCTACCAGACAGAGTGTTTAAGTGCACGCTCAAACTTGTCATCAGTCATGGACGTGGGCGGGCGTCTTGCTCTTTCTTCATGGGTGATGCTTGTGTGTTCTTTATTGAACTTCGGTATGCATCCAAACACACTTTGTTGTGACAATACACTTGTCTTTATACTGTGCATAACGTGTTGGCACAAGACAGACCCTCAGACTACAAAATACAAATTACTGCTTGCTGCTCCTCTTTTGTGGAAATCAAAAGTGGGGCAGCTATTGTTTCTTGCACTGCAGTTGCAAGTGAACTGACACAGCACATTCCAACCTGCACAGCTGTGACTGTAAAGACAGCGACCTCATAGGAAAGGTGCTGATGAGAAGTGCGGTCAACGGAGCTCTAAAATAACCGGAGTGCAGATAAATTTTGAAGAAACCTAGTATGTAGGTAGTTTGTTGGACATTGAAGCAGAAAGGATCATGATACATTGCAATGCTACAATGTGCTGCTCAGATTGTTTTTTCATTGCTGTTGTGCTCTCTTCTGCGCACAGCATGAAGAAACACATTCACTTACCTGTTTTGTTACACAGCTGGGTATTTAACTTCTTTTGTAGATGCACGCTATGTACTGTCATTATGGAGCTGTTGCAATGTTTCATTTTGACTGGCAGCTATGGCCCTGCTTCTGGCCTGACTCACAGCAACATTTGTGTACTGTCCTCCTGAACAGAGCCAGAGGATGTATGGCCTACTTCAATGGCTGAAAGCGTGCTCTTTGAACACTGCGGCGAAATATCAAATTTCCAATGCAACTGGAAGACTCGGTGACAGTTCTATTGCAGTAAAGGAAGGTAAGCCATAAAGAGCCCGCCGGTCAAGTCTATCTCAACTTCAAAGACATAACTACCGTAGTATCCAGAGTCATCGCCCCACCCCTCTGCCGCCTGAAATTCATAAAAAAAATTCCGAGGACCCTAAGCACTTCTATGAGTTTGCGAATGCGAAAGCATTCTTGGCGCCGAGGGGTGCTGAAGCGGCCGCAGCGCCGCCAGGGAGTGCGGCGGTATGACGCGCAGACCGCCCCGCCGTGTGTTCGGAGACTTGGACGACGATTGGGGATTTGCCTACACGCAGCGCATTCCTATAAGCAGCCCGCCACGTCTTCCTATCACCACGGCACTGCGGTGGTGACATACCACGCTCCGCCACTGCGCAGGCGTGGCAAACCTTGACGGCTTCCGTGGCGAAGCATTGAGTGGCTGTGCTTTTCTTTTTGTTTTATTTCTGAAGCGCGACCGCTTTGACCTTGAGCACACCCACCGGCTTCCACAACAAAACATCTATGTTGCTGTGGTTTTTTTATTTATTTCTGGGGCGCGTTTTTTTTTTACCTTGAGCAGCAGCTTGTGACAAAGCATGTGATATGACGTGTTGCAGCCATTTAGTGCAGTTTTTCGCAGTCCGCGTTTTTGTCTCATTTTCTTGTGGTTACAGACGCCGCCGGCTTCGCTTCATAAACCAGTCAATGCTTTCGCGTTAAAAGTGGGGTTGGTTATGTCTTGGTCGGTAAGCAAAATCATTTAGGAAAGGCTAAAAAACTCCTTTTTTGTACATATCTAGCACGGCTTTATGGGAGATGCGTTAAACCCATAACTCCAACTAGTTTTATTGTTTTATACAAGAAATGCTAATGAAAGAGTGTTTTACTATTGCAAAGTTCGTTGCTTGCATATGCGCGATGAACTGCGCTGATCGGCATACAGCGCGAAAGATTTTTTTCATAAAGGCACGTTTCAAAGACCGATATCTTCTCTTTAATAGTAAAAGAGAAAGAAATTACACCATCTTCCCGAGGGGAACCATGGGGTGATGCGGAGCATCGGGGTGGTGCTGACGCTTGCTTGCGCTAACCCACTAACTGACGGGACTGTTGCTTCCATCACACTTCATCGGAAGAACGGAGTGAAGTGGAGTCAACAGCGGTGAACTGATGTAGCATGAGTAACTTTGAAAGTATAATCAGACCGCACGTAAGGCGGCGCAAAATGCCCTAACAGCGCTTGCAGGTTTGGCTGGCCGGCGAGATCTAGGCTGCAACGACGCGCGAGCGGTCGGGAAATGCTAGCAGACGACAGCCGCGGAGTTGCGGTGAAAGCTCACCCCACTAGAAAGGCCTGACCTGGCGCTGCGACCCGCGCGCCGAAAACTTTCCTCCTTTCCCTCCTCCGGGGAAACATGGTCTCGCCTCAGACCCCGCCCTGGTCATGTGATGGGGAACGTGCGCAGCGCGCTACCGCTCACACTTGAAGGAGAGGAGACTAGAGGAGGAGAGTTGCGCATGAGTAGTGTGAGTGCGGACTACGACGCCGACGCCGCAGGACATAGACCCGAGCAAGAGATGCTCCGCATCTAAAAAAACAAGTCAGCAAGAAAAATAGAAAAACCAACCAGGCTCAACAAGCAAGCGACAAAGAGCAGTGCTGGGGAAGCAGGAAAGACGACGATCGCTTTTGCAAATACTTTCCCAGGCGAAAATCAGTCCACTTCCAGCTGGATTATGGAACTGGAAATGAGCCTGTCCAGCTGGATTCCAGCTGGAATCCATCTGGACTGCCTCATTTCCAGTTCCATAATCCAGCTGGAAGTGGACTGATTACACCAGGGTTGGCATTGGGCCAAGTCGAGCGCCCTGTCAGTCACGAGGACAGGCTCTTGCGCAACTTTCTTGTTTGGTGCACACATGCGTGCATCCGTGCGTGGCGTGCTATCAACACAGGTTTGGGACGCTTTACAAATGTCTGTGCGGCGTTCCTGCAAATCTTTATTTACCCCTTGACTTCGTCTCAAACATTCACCGACCTTACCAACCACGGTCGCGACGGTCCGGAGATTGATTGGTTATTCGCAGTGACCTTATTTCGGTGAAGACTGACTTTGAGCTTACATCTTTGACCTTACGCTCCACGGTTACATTTCAGGATATGGGGCATTCGCTGACCTTGCGATCCCTGAACGGACTACTGCTTGTGTTACTTTTCCGACTTCTTTTTTTTTGTCTGAACAAATTTTTTTGTAAGCAAAAATTTTTTTTTGTTATCTCCATTGTTTTTTTTTTGCACGGTTGTACTCTGACTTCAGGGTCGTTGAAATTGGGGAGGAAATGCGTAATCAAAGTGAAGTGTCTTTCCCTCCGTTTACTTTGTCACGGTCGTCCTCCAACCGTAAGGTCCACGGCCGCAGCATTTAGGTAGGATGAATATTCGCAGATCACGGAGTCCGCGTTGGGGTATTTGTGGAGGTGGGCGATCACTTTTTTTTTTGGAAATCGATATTCGCTCAAAAACGTAGGGTGGGCGATGACTCAGGGATGGGCAATGACTCGGGATATTATGGTAGACATATTTCATAACAGCAGGGGGTTTGAGCAGGGGCATATTTTGGTTCTAGAAAGTATATTTCCTTAGCTACTTGGAAACTGTCGCATAAAGGGCCAGTTGAATGCTCATAAAAGATGAATGAAAGGCTCTTCAATGATCATGAAGGACTTTAACACAATAATGGCCTGTAATTGTGGAACATGTTACTAGACAGTTTGGAGATAGAGATGGAGCGAGGAGACATTGCTCTTTGAGACACACCATACTGAAAGGCAAACAGATATTTTAAATTGATTTTTTGAATAGTGACAAGCACTTATCATCTTGTCGTGAATGTATTTTATGAGATAAGTTTTATTTCGAAATATGGACTTCAAAACTTGATAAAATGGGTCTGTGCCACTTGTTTTGCTATTAACTCAGAATGAACTATTTACACTGCTATTTTATTGAAGCCATATCTCCCCTTCCACTCATCCAATCTTCCTATTTTTTTTTTCTGGTAAGTGTAAATGCAATGTTTCAAATAAGGGCTATAAACGTGGTAAATATGACATCAAGCTTTTTTTTTTAGATGCCTTTACTTTCTGCAGTAAATAATCTTGAAACAGAAATATTTAGGTGTTAAACCGAAAAATTTATAAATCATCATTAAAATGGCAGTTTGGGTGAGCTGGTTTGTTATGCACACCGTTATTTGGTGACAAGAATTTTGGCTAGGTATCCCGATCGGTAATTTAGGGAGCTACACGAGGCATTTGACATTAAAAGAAAAAGGCATAGATTGTATTAACAACACATATGCACCATAATCGGCGGAGAAACGTGTTTTTGTGAAAGGGGCAGCACCGGATGAAGCAGTGACTTTGTATTTTACTATGAGTATATGAGATAAATTTTCAATAAATGTTAGTTGCGAGTGCAGCCTGTTTTCGTCCCCTTATTGTCCTTGTGTAGTTCCGGCGTTTTGAACAAGCTATAAATCATCCTAGAGCTTTCACTTATATTTTTTTGGATTTCACAGACCTTTCGGTGTACTGATAATATGTTTAGTTTTTGATCTCAGTATTTCATTTAAACTCAATGCTTCCCATAATAATATGCAAGTTAAACTTTCAAATTAACAGAAGTAATTAGGCTGCATCTACACCAAGGATATATTCATAGTCAGATTGTAAAGTAGATAAGTTATGCAAATTTCATCTAGATTGTATCAAGTTATGTAAGAAAAAAAGCTCTAGGGGCAGTGTTGCCCCTTTAATAAAGTATTTCTCACGTAATAAATGCACTTTTTTTAGAAATAAGCTGACAACTGAATCCTCACCTCTTATGATAAAATGCCCCTACAGCTACTTTCACTTTACTTTCATTCCTTTTTACATTTTTCTGCTTGGGTTTGCAGAGCTCTGGTAACTCTTGGTGCACCAGAACGCTGTGACCACAATGCAAGAAACACATTTAGGTGATGCCACGCACCAACCAGAGCTGTGCATAGAGAGAGTTTGGTCAATGGGAGAGCCAGGGCGTGCACCAGACGCAGAAAGAGGGCTTGGCAGGCTCCCTTGGCCAACCAGAAGCCGAAAAGAATCCCCAAGCAGTGGTAGCGAGAAACAGTTTTAATCATAGGTGTATGGTTTTAATAAGTTTGTAAAAGTTAAAGGTAGTAACCCTTCATGGCTGAAATTAGGGTGCACGTGATGTTTTGATCATGATCATGCAGAAAGATGTAAGAAACAAATGTGCCGCTCAACTCTGTTTTGATCGGACAGAGTGTGACCGCTTGGACGGCAGATTCCCGGCCCTCGGCGCCTGGCGTACCAATTATGTCGATCGTTCCAATAGTCGCACTCTTCCACCATGATTTTGAATGACCGTGATTGAAACATCACTTGCACCATATTTTCAGTCACTGAGAGTTACTCCGATGCACTTATTAAGTTTGTTTCTTACGACCACTGCCAGGGTATTATTTCCGGCTTATGCTAGGCCACATTCGAATTTGTGAGGATGCTCTGGAACACGCCCAGCCCGCTTTCTGCCAATGGCGCTTCCTGATTTGTCATCCTATCCTTCCCAATGAATGGCCAAACTCTCTACATATACGGCTCTGACACGGACCACTGATTTCTATGACAATTCGCTGGGTTACGCTTCCCCGCTCCGCAAATGCGGCCACAGGAAGTTCCGAATGGACCATCTTGGGCCTGTGTAAATCTGCTGGGTGAAGCGTTGCAGAGGGGGGGCAGCTGTGTGCTGAAGGATACATTTTCTGCTCGTTCGCCGTCATTCGCTAATGAAATCTGTGAAAACCCTGTGTAAATGGTCGTAGCTGCCTTTGAGAACCCATGAAAATAGTACTTACGAAAGTGCAGCACCGCGGGAAAAAGGTACAACTCAACCCAAATCCGTCTTGCGGTCGGGCAGTGTGATCAAAGCACATGCCTTGCCACGCTGAAATGCTGCATCAATGTGCCTTTGCCCGCTTGGATACCGATCAAGAATTGCTGCTGTGTGAATATGTTAACCCTTCGGGAAAGTTTTTGAAACGGTGTCGCACGTACATGTCTTTGCTGCTTAAATATTGGTTGCGGAATTCTGGATCATTCTTCTACTCTAGCGAGTTACTTTCCCTGATCAGTAATTGCTACCAGTAATTAAAAAAGAAATCGGTAACTGCCTTGCACTGTCAACCATTGGCTATGTTCGAAATCTACTTGTGCGATTCCAAATACTCGCATCACATAGCAACACAGATAGAACAACACGGTGGAGCAGCGCTGAACGGGAGGTAGTTTTTCTAACGCCACTTAAGTAAACTCTTTTTTGCCCCCCATTGCTGCAAGTGATAATACAGTCTTCACAGTGAAGTATAACGCTGCTCCAGAGGCACTTTTTGCCCGAACGGTTAACACGGCATTGAGTTTTGATTGGTTACAAGCGTGCGAAGGCAGAAACGCAGCACTTTGTCGTGTCAAGTTGTTTCCTTTTATCACACCGCCTGACCGCGAGACTTGCGTTCACTGGGTTCTGTTTCTTTCCTGCGATGCTGCACTTCCATACAAATTTCCTCGGGTTCTCAAGGGCAGCTACGACCGTTTACACAGGGTTTCCAAAAAAACTTTCAGCCTCCACTCTGGTGAAGAAGGAAGACCAGTGAAGCTGTACTATGGTGGGACGACCTCAAAAACGATGCCTATACTCTGTTTCATACTTAGCGTGCAACGCTGTCAAAGCTACTGGCGCGAGCGCGTGGCTTCATCTATGTTGTTGTTTTTTTGCGCGGGAACTCGTGCAAATGACCAACGAGATCAAGCCCCACGCTCGCGCCAGTAGCTTTGACAGTGTTGCACGCTAAGTATGAAATAGAATATAGAGGACGATGCCTAGTACGACCTCGAGGACGACGCCTAGGACGACCTCGGGGACGATGCCTAGGACGACCTCAAGGACGACGTCTAGGACGACCTCAAGGACAGCATCTAAGACGACCTCAAAGACGACTTCTAGGACGACCTCAAGGATGACTTCTAAGACAACCTCGAGGATGACGTCTAGGACAACCTCAAGGTCAACCTCGAGGACGACATCTAGGACGACCTCAAGAACAACTTCTAGGACGACGCATAGAGAAATTTAGCCTTTCCACTCTGGTGAAAGCCATAGTGGAAAGGCTGCAAAGGCTGCCGCCATCTATAAGCGACAGCGGCAACCAGACAATTGGCAGGCCAGTTGTCTGGTTGCTGCCGTCGCTCATAAATGGTGGTAGCTGTCCAGAGTTTTGTGTCAACATTTATTTGGTGACGGACATGCTAGGCATTGAAATGGCATATCAGGACATTACAAAAAAATTGTTTCACTATAGAGTTGCCTAGTTTTTATAAAAAATAGAAATACAAGGCCCAATTCAAAGTTCCCGCCGTGCACTGTGACGTAACAGTGTACCGCAAGGTGTCGGGGCAGTCAGAAGGGAGGCATCGAACTACGTCACTAAAAGTGGGTTCACCGGAAGTCACGTGAGTTTCACTCCTCGTGCTCTCTGCGACCGTGCCTAAGCCTTTTTTTTATTCTGATCTTCGTACGAGCGATCATAGAAAACGAAGTTTCATTTCCACTAGCTCGAGCATGATGTTTCTGCCTCTGATAACTTTACTGCAGGCCTGTCAGAGCCCGGCGGAAGGCAACCAGTGTGTGCTGGAGGGTTCTCAAAGTGTCACTAAACCTTGCTGTCGTGTTGTGTTGGACGGTGGACTAGAACAAGACTGTTCTCTCTTGTGCCTAGACAAAGAGAATTCGTTGTTTGCTTCAAACCTTCTCACCCCCCCCCTCCCGGACGTGCATCTAGCCTTTTGAACACGTTCTCCTCTTGGTTGGTTAGTGGGCAGTACTTGAAGTTCAATGTCTTTGCAGGTTTCACTGTCTATCCACTTTGAGTGACCATCAAACGATTGGTCTGGTAAGAGGACCGTGCTGGTAGCTCATGTGGAAGTTGGATTCTGTCTCGCATGTCAAAATCCTCGGATGACACTGGAGCTGAAAGAATCGGATGGGACCTGTTCAGCCTGACGTCATCATCCAACGTTTTTGCTTGGTAGTGGTGCATTGGGCTTGCAGGTGATCTAACTGTTATACTTGTTCTCCGGTCAATGATCCAGACGCATCGTACTCGCCATGCAGAGGTTTCATCGAACAGAAGGAAGGGCGAAAATTGGCTCAAGATGACTGCCTTTGGTTTTGTTTTAACTACCTCGCTTATGGCAGTCTCTTTACTAGTCCAAACCACAAAGTGACTTCTTGACAAGAATGGTTCATCGAGATTTTTTACGTCATAGACATCGGCCATTGCGAGTTTTTCCCCTGTGACTTCGAGTACGTCCAACGTGGTTTGACTGGGCCCCTTTACTACACTTTTGGCTTCAGCCAGAGACAGCATGCTGAGATGCTGGCTGTACATTCTTTCTGGAATTGCAGTGATGTCTGCTCCTATGGCTATTTTGAACGGCATTTGTGATGTCTGGACTGTCATCACAGACTGCCATGAATCTCCCTCGGACGATTTAGCGACTCCTAAAAAGACGGGTTTTCGGGCAGTTACCTCGACCAACTCCATGGCACTTATAGAAAGGCTGGCGATTTGGTTGTGACCTCTCTTACAGTCATTGATTTGCTGCAAACCTTTGCGAAATGTCCCGTCTTCTTGCACTTGTCACTGCCTGTGTTCTTGGCAGGATGTATGAGGACTGCACCCCACACAAAGGACACATTGCTTCCGTGTTCTCTTTGAGGGCCTTCTCGCCACAGTCGTTTTGCTGGTGAGAAGTGGTGCCGCAGGTCGATACTCGATTCAGGCCGTCATTTCTGTGGAGATCAGCTTGCTGCTTCTTCGCTGTCTCCGACTTACATGCAATTGTCATTGCTTTTTCTAATGTCAACTTCGCGTCGAGTTGGATCCGCTCATACAACTCCCGTTCTTGGACACCCACTGCAATGCGGTCCCTCCATTTTGTCATGTAGGTTTTTGAATTTGACAACCCCCAAATCATAATGAAGTTTAAAGATGGGCTAGTTGGTGCATAAAAAAAAAAACACAAAAAAAAAAAAAGACGAGGACAACTAGCCGAAAAACACTAAAGCGGACTAAAAAAATCTCCTGCTGTGAATGTTTTTTTTCTTCCCCACTTTATTGCTTGTGTTTTGAAGAGGAAAAAGAAAATAAAGTCGTGAGTATTTGCTGTTTTTGTCTCGTCCAGCTTGTCCTTATTTAATTTTTGTAACCTTTGAATGTTTGAATTAAACTTTGCCCTGCCTCAGTTGCTTCTCTGTCAGGATTACTACACCATAGGGTGTAGTAATCTAAAGTTTTGTGTGGAATGAGAAAAAGTGAGAAACAGGAAACGTGCGTCGCGAAACACGTACAATAAAAGAAGATCGGAGCGCGTGCTCCGATGTCGAGCGTGGAGCGAAAGCTTGCGCTGGGAACCTCCTGGGTTCGATCCCCACCGTTCCCGCCCGTTTCGATCTGGATGAGTTTCGTACCGACACGCGTTCGTGTAATTACTACTGCGTAATGCACGTTAAAAATCCCAGGTCAGCGGTTGTAGCACTGGCTATATTTCTCATCTACAGCTAAGCGACGGGTCACCCGTTGAGGCGTACCAACATCAAGGCTGTATGAACATACAAAGCGAGACAATTTTTTTTCTCCGATGTCATTTGCCTTCGTCACCGTCGAGATCGGTTGCCCCTGCTGCACTCCGTACCGGGCGTACCGTACCTCCGACTTGTTAAACGCGCGACAGCGCACAGCGCGCTGCTTTTTGTTTTTTTATTTATTTGCGTTGTAACGAAACCGGAACCACCAGAACAGCGTTGTCTACTTTTACCGGCCTGAAGAATGTGATTTTGTCTGTGTCTGGCAAAAACACTGCTGTGCCTGCAACGTGACTTTCCATAAAAAACAAAATCACTATTTTGTTTGTGTGTGTGTTGTGGAACAAGAAAAGACGTGGAGCAGATTTACGCGGGTGTGACGGGTCGGTCGAAATCTCTAAAACAAGACAATCCAATCCATCGGGAGGGAAGGTGTTGAAGTTTGTTGCAACGTTGGTTTGTTGTGAAGCTTGCGGTAGTCTCTGGATGGTGCTGTTTGAGGCTCTGGCTCGTCGTTAGTTGCGTGTTCCAGGCCCGTGGTTTCCCTGTACCCCCATTGCACAAAGGTGCCCGCGTGAATGGGCGGAAACGGATCGTCGAGTAGCGCGTTTCTACCGCGCATCCACACCGTCCTCTGCTCCAGTGGGCAACAGCCGCAGGTGAGGGCGAAGAAAAGAGATGTGTTGTGTTGTCCCAGTTTTAATTGTTTTATTCTTTCTTCTTCCTCGAAGAAATGGAGCCCATCTATATTTAATAATGATCATAATAGTCTTTAATTACTGAGGAGAGCCACGGCACCGCAGTTTCTCTCTCTCGTTCGTGCGCGCGCTTATCCTTGCTGTGTTTGGCGCATAGCTACGTTTACATGGATGCGACCATGGCGCATGGAATCAAGAGGTGACCAGTGACCAGGGTGTAAGATAGACAGGTGGGGAAACGAGAGCCAAATGAGCGACCGGATTGTGTTCCTTTCGGGTTTCTCTTTTTTTGTGGCGCCATCTATGTGGAGCACCGCGAACTCTCACTCCAGGTGGGCGACCGGTGGCGACCGGCTAAACCGACGGAGATTTTTTTTCTTCTCGCCGCAGCGCCATCTGTCGCAAATCAGGGGTACCCGCAAGCAGACGAGTACACAATCCGGTCACGGCATTGCTGTAGGCCTCTACGGGCCGTTTCCCCACCTGTCTATCTTACACCCTGCCAGTGACGCGCTTCCGACCCTCCTTTCCCTTCCTCTTCTCCCCAATCATAAGCCGCGTTTACATGAGTGCGACTTAGTCGCATCGAATCCAGTTGTCGCATTCAACGCGGTCATGTAAACGGCATAATGCGTTAGGGAAGCGCATGGCATTCAAGTTGCTTGACAGGTGGATCGAGACGGCGAATGCGCATTCATTCAACCCATGTAAACGGAGGTCGCATCGTATTTTGGAATGGGGAGGATTATGGGAAGGCGCTCGCTGCGTTAGCGAGTGAACAGCTGAGAACATGGTGGCGGCCAACCTTGTCGGCGGAGAGCGGTCCCGAATGGTCGCCCGCAGTTGTCTCCCGAGAAGAAACGCGAGTGTTTATTGCCATCGTAAGTGAGCGAAATACAGCTGAGCTGCTCGGTGAGGGCGGCCCCCGTTCAAGCCTTGCGAAGTACGACTTGCGCGTCCGAGGAAGATCCTAAAGGCTTCGGCGCAAGCACGAACTACGCCGAGAGCTCCGAGCACTGCATGGTACTACAGAACGAGCAGCTCCTGCCTCGGTGCCGTTCCTGGCTGCGACAGAGCCTTTTGGCCTCGGGGTCCGGTCGCGGTTGGCAAGGTTTGGCGAGGCGAAGCGCAGTGGCTTCCTTAGAGCGGTTGGAAACGATCTCGCTTGCCAGGCCGTGCGCACGCACATCGCCCCTGATCCAGAGTGGCCCGGCGGCCCGACCCGGAGCCAAAAACGCTTGGGCTTAGATAATAATGATAATAATCTTTATTCAGCCTAAAGGGCTGCGACACCACAGAAAGGCCATTAGCCCATACCTGAGGCCTGCAGTGCCGCATTACTTCCGTCTCATAACTTCTTGCACAGCATTGAAGACAGTGGGCACAATCTTTACGCTTGTTGAAAGCGTCGAAAAGCCTTCACGTGCGGCGCACCGGAAAATGTGGTCATGTGGTGCGGCTGGTACCCGAAACGCAGCTTTAGCTTTGAGCTTTAACGCAGCGTGGCGCCATCTTCGCGTAGGGCTTGGTGCGCATTCATGTAACGTTACTGCGTCGGCTTCATTCAAAGGACGATTGGAGTCGATGCGCTGAAGTCGCATTCATGTAAACGCGGCTATAAGCGGCAAATCTCGATTCGATTCGCTACGGTCGCATCTATGTAAACTCGGCCATTTCTATAGGTGGCATTCACTTGACATCACTAGCCAAGTGCGCTGGCATTGTTCGCTATCTTCGAGGTCTTTGTCTATCCCACGTAGGTGTCGGGTGTCGTCTGGCCGGACCTTTCAGCGTGGTTTAGCAGCATTTTACAACTTGAAAGGGTCTTTTTGGGCAAATCTGGGGGTTATTTTTATATTGGGTGTCCCAAGTCACCAGGCTCGATCTAAAATGAACCGTAAAAATCGGTGCCTGCACGAAGCGATCTAAACTTCTCGTCAAAGGTGTATCTCACGGGGTGGTTTTTAGGGGCGAAGCTCCTTAGGGCCTTGTCCATCCGTCTGGCGTCCGTGCTCACATCGATTGCCATCCCATCTGTCTTCTTAAAAAAAGAAAAAATGTTTGCGCAGTCGACAGGATTCGAACCTGTGCGGGGAGACCCCAATGGATTTCTAGTCCATCGCCTTAACCACTTGGCCACGACTGCGGGACGAGTAGGGGGTTCTGAGATGTGATAGTAACTCAAGAGCTGGGGTTGTGTATATAATCGCGTTAAATCGTATAAATGCATATATAATCGCGTTAAACTTTGCATGCATTGGCTCAACGTTTATAGACGAGAGGGCGCTGTGGTCAAATGCTCAAATGCGTATATAACCACGTTCCATACCACACATTCTCTTTCTGACATGGACCGTTGACTTAAGCGGTGGAGATGCATTCCCACGGCTTCTAGCGGATCCAAGCTGATCCGCTAGAAGAACCACTGGCTCTGCATTTCACCGACCATAAAGCAATAATAATGAAGTCGAAATGCAACCCGGAACTCAGCACTACCTATGAGCAATAAAGAAAAATCAGCACCATCAGCACTACCTATGAACAATAAAATTAGTATCATCAGCACCACCAGAGCTTCGCCCCAATCAACATCATTCACCACGTGGAGATGCGGCCTCTTTTTCTTGTAAAATTACAAAGCGTAGCTCCCATTCTGTAAAAAATAGGGCCAAGAAACTTGCCAGGGTCAACGACGGGCGGTGACGCAGATGACCAAGTTGAGTTGCAGGGCGCATTTGGTGCATGTATTGGTAGATGGCGTCGCGAGCAGCGTTGGAAGGTGCAACCGACCGGCGAAAGAAAGCAGACGACACGCAGACGAAATCTGTTGGCAGCAAAAGCGCCGTAGTTATGCAGACACATTTTTTTTCCCCTTGAAGTTTTGCTTTTATTGTCCGAATTAATTTTTTTTAACCGAAGGTACATTACAAAAAGATTGTGCTCATTTTAATAAACCACGATGGACACGAGCGCCCCGCAACCCGACTTGGTCATCTGCGTCGCCGCCTGTCGTTGACCCTGGCAAGTTTCTTGGCCCTATTTTTTACAGAATGGGAGCTACGCTTTGTTATTTTTGCAAGAAAAAACCGGCCTGTGAGATACACCTTTGACGAAAAGTTTAGATTGCTTCGTGATGGCGTTAATTTTTATGGTTCATTTTAGATCGATCCTGGTGACTTGGGACACCCTACACTTTGATGCTTTTGGAGCGCCGTAGAAATATTTTTTGTGTGGTGGCGTCTTGGCGGAATGCAATGAAGAAAGTGCCGTGTCTCCAAATGCGGTGCCTGTCATTTCGCGTGGCGGAGAAAAGCTCACCGGAAAATAGTTCCGGAGATAAGCTCACTGGAGATAACCTCATTGCAGCTAACCTCACCGGAGATAACCTTACCGAATATAACCTCTCTTGATATAAACTCATTTCACAGCCATCTGGTGCGGAGAAAAGCTCGGCAGATTTTTGACAGATACGGAGAAAAGTTCACCTACCAATCTGAACCAGGCATTCACTCAGTTGAAATATGTTCACTCAACAGACATATGGTTGGGTAACGTATGTGCATACGGTTACTCTGCACCTATCTTGCAGGGCAATCTTTTTCCTTTTTTTTGTATATGCCTCATACCCGTTGTAGACTGCAGAACAAAAATAGTAATAAAAACAAAAACAAAAATATTTCATAGAACGGGATGTAAAGAATCGCCAGGGGAAGA
Source organism: Ixodes persulcatus (assembly GCA_013358835.2). Taxonomy (NCBI): domain Eukaryota; kingdom Metazoa; phylum Arthropoda; class Arachnida; order Ixodida; family Ixodidae; genus Ixodes; species Ixodes persulcatus. Next base: position 376,635 of record JABSTQ010010761.1, on the reverse strand, counting down.
TATGACATGTGTAAGAGGCTGAAGCTTCAGTAGCTCTTGGAATTCTTTTTATACTGAATGGCCTTTTATTAAGTAGCCAGCATAACCATATCTTTACATTTTGCCATTTATTTAGGAATTTTTGCTTTCAATCTAGGCTCTCATGATTGACAAATAAATAAGTCTATATTCTCACGTTGAAAATTACCGTTGGACGTCAAAGCTAGGTGGTGGCTATATAAGCATTTGAGACAATAAACATAGTGGTTGGGCTTGAGATGTCCCTTTTTCCCGTGTCCTTTATCTTCTATCAAGTTGCCCATCTTTTATCACAGTCTCGGCTAATTTTCAACACGATCAACGTCCACCAGCTCGCCTGCACACACACACTGTATTTTCATTGATATCCTGTCTCATTGATATCCTGTTCGTCTCGACAACATTAAAACTAAATATGGTGACAGTCACACGAGAATGGTTGACATGAATGTGGAAATTGTGGCTGCAGGAGTGTGCCAGCTTTGAAACGTGTACAGTCTACATGGGAGGTGCTTGTAGCCTTGGTTACACTACTGCTCTACAATGATGGCGACCACTTATCGGGTAGCCGTAGAACAGTATCGACGTCCCTACATTTTACATTTTTTTCGCTCCTCGTTTTGGAAAACTGTTGACAATGTTATAAACGACCAATTTTCATAGATAGCGTGTACATTTGATTTCACTAATACTGCAAAACCTTTGCTCTAGTGAAATGCAGTTCCAGGGCCACCTGTACAGATGGCGCCAGCATACCAGTGTGTTCACTCGTCGTAGAAAATATATAAAAAGATTGTAACGCACTTGGTAGTAAGCGGTCACAAATGTGTGAACCAGTCTTTACAGTTAAGTGCCATTCACACACTTACAACCGAGTAGGACGGAGAAAGACAAGACCAGTTTTCAAGCCTCTTGCGACATCTCAGGACCAGCTCCGCAGCAGCGCATCCAGTCCTTAGACGTTACAAGAAGCTTAAAAACCGGTCTTGTCTCTCTTTGTCCTCAAATTGGACGTTTTTTTAGTGATTTATACAGCGTAAGGTTGGTCTGCCAGTAGGGGCGACACTGGTTTACACTGTAGATGAGCAATTTTGCCAGTGCAGTACGACTGCTAACCTGGGGTCTTTAACGTGCTCACGCAGTAGTGATACACGACCGCACGCCGGTACGATGCTCATCCAGATCGAAACGGGCAGGGGTGGGGCTCGAATCCAGGATCCCTGGGTTCTGCAGCGCGAGCTTTCGCTCCACGCGCGTCGAGCTGGGTGTGCGCTTCAGCCCACTCGGCCACCGATCCCCCTCTCTTTGTCCTACTCGGTTGCAAGTGTGTCAACGGCGCTTTACAGGCTGTGGTCACCTTTGCAACCCAGTTATGTCAAACTGGCAAAGATTTCCAGATTGCCCGCTCTGGAAAAGCAGTTCGATGTTCTGTGGGGCCCCAATGAAGCACGAACGGCGAAATGCGTGACTCTCAATACATGCTGCACCACCCGAATGCCCCGGGAACCCATAGAAATGCGCATTAGGGATGACGGCTTGGAGATGGGCAGTGATCATAGGACCACCAAAGGGGGGTGGGGGGAGGGGGGGGGAGGGCAGGATTTTGCGTGCAAATATTGCGCCTGTGATTTGTTGCTGTTTCTTATAGTGTCTCCGAGTTCTCCGAGTTGCACATTCCTTTTGATCGGACCCTATTGCCCATCCTAGCAATTGGTGTTGCAGAGCGGGGGGGTCTAGGGAAGGACTCGTTGCGACTCCGAAATCGCTGGCAAAGTTACCCGTCCAAAGTGTGCCCGAGATGCATATCTGGGTCTGCTGCGGCCATTGGGAACCCCTTCAACGTATGGTGCAGCACGGCACTGTTGTGCCGTGTTGCACCGAGCCTCAAAAAGAGCATCATCCTGCAGTCTCGTCGGCCGACTTGCGGTTTCTTTCCTGGTTGCGCTCGCTCGCCTCTTTGTTTCTATGGCCTGTGACCTACCAAATCATGCAAACCGGTTTTCTGTCCCTTTGCTTAAAGGACACATGCAAAGGAAAAAAACATTTTTTTTTAAACAGTCGAGATGGAAAAAGAATGTTATAAAATAAATTTACAACGAAGAAAGAAAAACTTTAGAGCTATATTTACGGCGCAAAACGATTTTGTAGTTGGCGCTGGCAGGAGGCACCGCTGGTCACGTGGTAGGCCCGCGCGCCACCGTGCTACGTCGCCGGCGCCGCAAAGTACAGCGCCGCCGCACGCTGAGCGTGGTGCGAACGCCGCTTTAACGCGTTTCTCCACGCCGCCGTCGCCGCCGCCGCACAAGTTCGCCTGCTTCGGGGCGCCGCCGCCATTATCTGAGCGGCGCACAGGTCTCTCGCGTCTGCTTGCGCTTTTTCAGGAGCTTCCTTTGGGCTCTAAAAGTTACTTGTTATTCTTCGTTTTTTGTTGCACTTCAAACGAAGATGAATAAGTAACTTTTCGAGACCATAGGAAGCTTCCGAAAGATTGCAAGTACCACGTGACAAATAAGGGCCAGTCACGTGATAAATATGGGCCACTTTTCCGCGGCGCCCACGGGCGCCAACTGCAAATTCGTATAGCGCCGTGAATATAGCTCTAAAAATTTTGATTTTTCGTCGTAAATTCGTTTTATGACTTCCTTTTCCGAAACCGGTTGTTTGAAAAAAAAGTTTTTTTTCTTTGCATGTGTCCTTTAAGGGGGGACACTACTCAGAAAAAACACATTCTGCAAAAAAAGTTGATTTTGAAAAGTGTCATATTTATATTCACCACCATTTAGGGAGTATTCCCAGAAGATTTCATTAATTTACACTGCATAGTTAATTTTTTATAAATTATTTTCAGTCCACTGATGCTAAAGAAAAGGTAGAGGTTGGAGCACTTTGAACGCATTTTTATTCATGCCACTTTTTGCCATGAATTTCACTTTAGGAAAACTATCGTTTTGTTATTACGTAATTTGGATTCATTTTATGAGTTTTTCTGGGGTGAAATTTTAAGGGGAAGATAGCTATGAGCTTGTATTTTTTATTTTTGTCATTTTTCATGCTCAGAAACTAGAATTTTGGACAAAGGATGGAAATCTAAAAACTGTTTTTGTGTTTAAGTGGCTTTTTTGTCATGAACGATGGTATAATATAAAAATATAGCTTCATAGCTATCTGCTCTGAACTGTCCTAAAGCAATATAACACATGAAAACGACAAATTTATAAGTAATTTCAAAACGATAGTTTAGTTTTCCTACGCAGACACGCCCACTTTCACCTTTGAACATTTGCAATTTTTTTGTACTTCACTCAGGTTAACAAAATTTGGCACAAATGTTCTCCACAGCAACAGAAACAAGCCCTGTAAATGTCATTTAAGTCAGTCAAGTGGATAAAATATTAACGTTTTTGGGTAGTGTCCCTCCTTAAAGCGGCGGTGCAACGATTTTAACGCTGAAAGAATATGCAGCTTGTATTTTTTACATAGTTTATTTAGGCACAAGTAAAAGAAAATGCTCCACCTTCTGCCGAAAGACTGTCATTCCGCCGCATAATTGCGAAGGTAGAAACGCATTATTTGCCGACCTGCAGCGACGTGTGGCGGTTATGGGTACTACGGTGTGGCGTCGGTGGGGTACACGTGGAAGCCAACAAAACCCGATGATACTAATGTCTTTATGGGAGTGTCAAAAAGGTGCTTAGAACTGTCAGCTACTACTTGCCTATTAAATACTAGTAAAACCAAGTATGTTATTTTTAAGCCGGCCATTAGGCGAGACTGCAGCTGTATCAGCATATTATTTGAAGGTACCTTGCTGGAAAAAGTGGTAGAACAAAAATTTCTGGGCGTATGGTTCACAGAGGACCTCTCATGGAATACTCGTATTAACAAACTGAAAGCAGAATTATTACTTAAAACTGAAAGCAGCATTATTATGTGTGTGCAAAAATCTTAAAGGGGATTAAAGAAATTTATATACACAACCACTCTTCATAAAATATAATATGCTCAAAGCAGACCAGATATACTACTTCAAACTCTTGCAATGGATTTATATGAACAAATTGTACATTATGCCAACTGACAGCTTGAGTGTGCATGCCATTCGAGACCCAAAGCGAAAGGTGCCTACTATAAGGACTAACTATGGCTGGCAAACAATAACTTTTTGGGTAACGAAAACTTTAAATAGAAAAGATATAAACATAGACTTTAACAAACCTTTTTATAAATTCAAAAATGAATGCAGAAGATTCCTGGTAGGACGTGGTATTGATTTCATCAACTTGAGGCCTCTTATACTCTTGATACGCACCTCGAGGCCTAATGTTGTTTTTGACATTAGTTAATGTTAAAAAAACTTTTGCTGTTTTTTTTTTTAAATCAAGTTTTACACAAGTGATTGCATTTGAATATCTATGTCTCTGCTTACAGTGCATATATATATTCAGTTTTTGTGGTAGTTTCAGTATACTTTATTTTCTTATTCAATTTTTTAATATTAGTTCTTTTGTTTTAGTTTCATGACAGTTTATTTGAAGTGTCGCACTATTGTAGCTATTTGAATGGTACTATCTGAAATTTTTATTGCATAGCTGAATATATGAAAGTGAATTTTGTTCTTATGACATGTGTTGTTGTTATTAGTATTATTTTTTCATTTTATACGTTTAATATTATTTGCTGCCATTAGTTCAGACTATTCATGGCCATTGCGCCATATGTTGTTCAAGTTTCTTGATACTTGCTGTTTGTTTTTGTTTGGTTTTATTTTATGCTGTATCGCATGCATTTTTTCATATATTATGCTGAACTGTGGGGGGCAGAGGCTTTGTCAGGCATTATGCCTTTATCTCTACCCCCCATGTGAAAATATATCTGCAAATCAAATAAAGAAGAAAAAAAAAGAAGGTACCCCTCTGCTGCTACACTTGCCGTCAGCCCCTTGGCGAACCGTCTTTTGTCTCGATCGGCCGCTCGCCGCGACATTCGGCCATGCTAATCCTCGAAAGGTCGACAATTGCAGAGAGAGTGGTTGGAGGCTCTGAAGAGAGAGCCAGGAAGTCCCCCAGTGGCGTTGCTCGAAAAACGGCGTGATAGTTGAGGGCTAGTCCGACCTTCTATTCGTTTTATTTTTTTAAGTAAAAACTAGCGCAGACGAGAAAAAATTGTTTTCTGTTTTTCGTGTCATATGTGACGCAGATTAATTCCCACAGTTAATCTGCCAAAGTCTGAAAATGGTTGCACCACTCCTTCAATAAAAAAATGGTTTCACCACCCCTTTTGTCTTTTTTGTATGTGTACTTTTGTAAGCCAGTTATATCAATTTCTTTTTTCTCTGCAGGCAAAGAGGCACGCAGCTCTTGCCAATTTTTTGGGCATCACTTTTGTGCTGCCTCGGTGAACAGTGGCAGAGGAGGTACCCACATCTCCAATGGACGAAAGTGCACGTTTTGAGGGCTGTGGTGGAATGCCCGCTTTCAGTCTGCCTCTGGAGGGACAGTGGAACGGCTCTTTTGAAGTTAAAGGAGGTAAGCCGACCTGACATTTTCGTTGTGACCAAAAAGACTAGAACAATTTATTTGGAAGACCTTCCAATCGCAGCAGCACGGATCAGGGGATTTTTATTGGCTTCGGGAGGATGGAAAGGGGAGAAACAGGACAACTTGCTATGCGTTCAGAAAACACAATACAAATTGGATAAGACAGAGAGCAAATTATAAATCTCTCTGTTTAGGTTAGTGTTTGGGGTACACTGTTCTTTGAGGTAAAAAAATTGTTTTAGAAAACCACATTTCTGAAATTGTGTTTTTGAAGATCTCCATACACTTTTCATCTTGTCCTCGAGCATTTTCATCAAATAAGTCCTATTGATTTCAAACTATTTCTATCTCAAATATATGGGGGTCTCTGATTGTTTCTTTCTTTGTATTCTTTCAATCAGGTTTTTACACTCTTCACTGTTTTATGGAAGCCATACCTCCACCGCATGCAACCAATCTTTTTCATTCCTAATTCCTAAAACAGGTATCTAGTAAAGCATATAAATATGTTAAATACAGCCGGTATTTTTTATAGTTTCGAACATTTCTAGTGACAATACTTTCAAAACTAAAATATTTCAGTGTCATTCAAAACCTCTAAATAAATGTTTCTGTTCAGGTTTCAATATTTAAATTAGTAGTCTTTCTCATAATCATTACAGATGACATGTTTAATAGTATCCAAACTAATTAAGCTATATCAAAACTGTGTGCATATTTCTAGTTTGAACATAAAGGCATATGTGCTGGGAAATACTATTTCAATTGGATTACTAATAAAAAAGAAACTCTAGAAGAAAAGTTTCTTATTAAATGAACTGTCTACTCTCTGCCTGTTCCAAGCATCGACCTCAGCTGCTGGTTTCTTTTACTTTCCCTCTGGTAGAGCAACGTGAAGAGTGTGCCATTACTACTACTTCCCCAACCTGGCATTGTGTGGATGCGGATGACCTTTTCACTTCCCACGGGCACCTTCATGTTGAACAAAACACTTTTGTGCTTGTGAAGAAAGGCAAGTTCCTCTTGCATCACTACTCTAGCTTTTTTGCAGGCTGTGCCGATGGCCAATGGTAGTTTTTTGGACATTGGAAAAGAGAGGACCATGGTGCATTGCAATGCTGCTATCCACCAGTCAGGTTGTTTCGTGATTGCTGTCGCTCCTTTCCAAGCATAAACTGTGAAAGAATATGTGCGCTTAGTTGTCTTGTTACACAACTGGGGTACTGTAAACGACTTACTTTTTGCAAGCTCAGTATTTCGCAATTTAGGTCAAAGCTGAAGTTTTGGAATAATTCGCAGGTTCTAATTTCGTGACGCTGTGGGATCTCAATAAGATTCCAATGTGTTTACATTTTACGAGGATTGTTAGCAGGACCTATTTTTTGTAAATTGTAGGCGATTCACAAAATTCATGAAAATTAGGTTTTCACGAAAATTAAGTTGTTTACAGTACTTCGCTTTTTTTGTAGGTGCACGTGATTGTTACGGAGTTGTAGCTCAACGTTTCGTCTTGACTGGCAACTGTGGCTCCGCCCCTGTTCCGACTCTTAGCAACATTTGTGTGCTGTCTTCCGTAACAGAGCCAGAGGATGTGTCGTCCACTTCGGCGGACGGCAAACATGCACTCTTATGACTGCGGGGACATGTCCGAACTTCCACCGCAACTGGTGGGACACGGGTACGGCGTCATTTCGGTCAAGGAAGGTGAGCTATAACAAGCCCACTGGTTGAATCTTCCTCAACTGCAAAGACAGAACTGGACATATTTCGTAGGGGGGGTTTTGTCATTTTGGGGCCATTGTGACCGTAGTTTGTGAATTACTCCACAGGCATTTATTTGTCTGTAGCAGTGGTTTTATAACAACAATTAGCGAGTGTTTGTGCCACCAATGCACGTTACAATCGCTGAGTTGCGGTGCAATGTTTCGTTTGGAAAGGCGACTACTCTGCTTTTGACTACAGCATTGCCTTTATTTTTCTTTCGCCGCCAACTCCCCAATGTCAGAGAGGCGGTCACGTACGGCAAATTTGGCGACGGCAGTTGCGGAAAAAACAGCCTTGCGGAGTGCCGGGTTCGGGGTAGGGCATGTTTGTTGCTCGCACTTGCGAAGTGTAGACATTGCACCTAATTCTGACGAACAGGAAGCTTCTTGTACCTTCAGTCACTCTGTGTGCCACTTAGACACGCGTAATTGTGTTTGTTTTATAACGCAAGTGCTCTTTTGAAGCGGCCGAGTGCAAGCACGCAACACAACAACCAACGGTGCAGCGTGTTTGCATGCTTAAAGGGACATTGACACCCCCCAAAATTTATTTTTGTATTTTTTGCCAGGCGATTCACTATAGGTGTTAGAAGACAACCCAAACAATATTTTGCTAAATCGTCACGTATACTTTTAATAAAGTAAAAAAACGCAACTGCTCGAAACCGAAACCGAAACTGGACTGCGGAGGAAGAAGAAATTTAGAGGAGGAGAAAGGTCGCGGAAGTCACGTGACTGTGATAATATTTTTCCCCCAAACAATGCATCTGCAGCTTTTTGGAAGCCACAAAAAAATGGGTATCATATTTTTTTTCTATTTTTAATATTGTGTGCGTGCTTTCGATGACCTACGACTTTGATTATATTTGGTGGTTGTGTCCAAACCATAAACAATGGCACGTGGCCACGGAGAAGAGAGTGAGTGCAACTCAAACCGGCCAGCTCTCGATTGGCTGTTTTCGGTCGGAAAGAAAACGAATTTCGAGCCGCGAATAGTTTTCGGGGTAGTTGGGCTCTCATATGTACCATATTTACACAATAGTAGGTCGACCCATTTTTCAATTTTTGAAAATCTGAAGGGGGGGGGTGGGGGGGGGGTCGACTTATAATTGAACCAAAGCATTCCACCTCCGACAAAAACGAAACAATCGCGATATCAAGAACACCTCCGCTTGTTACGAGTTAAAGGGGTACTCCGGCGATTTCTTCATGGTCCCCGATTCGCTTGAAATTTTGCTAAACTCGCCAAACAACATCTCTAAAATAGTATCCTAAATATTAGGTTAAAATAATTTTTTTTCACGAAGTTATTGAATTTACAATTTTGGTCCTCACCGTGTTTTTCAAACTGAAAGTGTCTACTGGCAACAACGAAAAAGTGACGTCAGTGGAAGGCAGGGGTTCACTCTTTGGACTGGAGAATTTGTTCCCAACTGATTTGAAGCAGTTTCATGGTGCCAAATGAATGCTTTGGAAGCTCGCTCCAGGATCCGCGCTCCAGCACCGAACAAATGATTGGCATATTCTATTTTTTAGACTGCTCGCTCGACTGGCAAGCCTGCCCGCCACTGACGTCACGGCACTGAAAAGTGCGGGTAAATTTGAATGTTGGTTTTTGCATCATTTTCATTTGCTGATTTCGCTATAACTATTATGAATTTTGCGATACTAAATAGCATACCGGAAAGGGTAAAGACCGGGGAGTCAGAAAATATAGTTAGTTGAGGTAGCTCGAAAATCGCCGGAGTACCCCTTTAAGCCAGCTGTTGCTGCATTGTGCTATTCTGCGCGCTCAATTTATTATTATTTTTTTTTTAATTTGCCTGATGGACTAATATTGATAGTGATTCGCAAATTAACGCGAATGCACGGCGGTGGCGGGGTGGCGGCACTTCTTGGAAGAGCCACTTCAGAGGTTGCTGGAACAGCCTCGCGGCTCACTCACCGCGGCGTCTTCTCGCAGTTTTTCGCGCAATTCACGGTCGCACGTCATTCGATCGAGTGTGGAGGTCATGCTGGAGTGCTAACTACGTTTTTTTTTGTATTGACACACATGATCCGGGCAGTTTAGGTTTTCGGTGCTCGTTTATGGCCACTCTTCACCCAGAAACAACCAACAACTGTGCTGTTGGACGCAAGTTCGACCCGTCGGAGCGGGTGATGCTCCAGGAGGGTCTGCAATGGCGCGGAATGTTAAAGTGTGACGGCAAACGAAGAAGCTTCCACGGGCCAAAGGCTTGCTGCGTACGCCGCAAAAGTGCGCAGTTGGTCCCTGCCCATGACGTGCAACACGATCGCCGAGCAAGTGCGGAAGATGCAGTCATTTGCAAAGTGGGAGATTTCGTTAGACGACGCTGACGACGTGCTTTGAGAACGTAGCAGTGATGACGTCGGGACTGACATTGCCAGTCCGGACGAGTCGTAGTCTAGTTGTGGGCGGAGTGAGAACAACAGGGGGCAGCTTCAGTTTTTTCGCCTCCAACGTGAACTTCCTAGCTTCGATAACGCCTGGGCATCTCATGCAGCTCGCGCGCCCGCACCAAAGCACCCTAGAAGGCATTGATCGCATGTTGGAGGCTGGGCTTTCGAAACAGATACTTTGCCGTTCTCACGTGTTCATAGTAAAATGCGCACCTAAATATTTTTTTTTTTTTTTTTGCTGATGTGCAATGTGTGGGGGTCGACTTACAATCGTGTAGATACGGTAATGTACAAATAAAAACTTTGGCGAGCATAAATACCCTGGCAGTGTCCCTTTAAAAGGGTGCTGGACGATGTATGACGGTGCATGCGCGGTAAACTGCCCCCTCATGTCGTTGCGTCTCCTGCAGGAGCGAAGGCGAAGGTCGCGTCTCCCACAATACTTGGAATACAAAATTTAAGACTGCTGCCACACTCTGCTCTGCAAGCGCAGCATCCTGTCGAGACCGGTTAATAAGGAAGTTGGTTATAACGAAATAGCGGCTACAGCGAAGCGATCACGATTTCCCATTCCCTTTTGCACTTCGTTAACCGAAGTCGGTTATAACGAATTAGCGGATATAGCGAGTGATTTCCGATTCCCGTTGACTTCGTTACAACCGGTCTCGACAGTATACAGTTACTTTACTTTGGACCTGACTCACAGCAGCACTCTTGGACTGTCCTTCCCAACAGAACCAGAGGGTGTACCGCCTACATCAGCAGGTGAAAGCGTGCTCCCCGACGATGGCTGCAGTATGTTCAAATGTCGGCTGCAACTGGAGCGACACAGGGACAGTGCCATTGCAGTCGGGGAAGGTAAGCTGTGGAGACCCCACTCGCCATGTTTTGTCTGAAGAGTGAAGACGCAACTACAGTGCAACCCACTTGTAACGATAATGGGAAAACCCGAAATTCCAATTTTGTATCTGGACTAGAAATTGATCATTTCCAGTCTAGAAACTCTAGAAACTGATCGTTATAAGCAATACATTGTTACATGTGGTATCGTTGTAAGTGGGCTGCACTGTAACAACATTTGTGTTGTTAGTCGCAACTAAAATAAATTGTTTTATAATAAATATTACGATTGAATCATATACTGTTCTTCATATTTCATTTAAAGCTTTCTTTATTAGCCTAATGTTTATATGCAATAATGAATTTGATGTTGACCTATGCTGTAGGTTTTTTTTTCTTTTTCAGGTGATGCCCTTTTTTTGATGATTGCAAATGCACAAACAGTTGTAACAGTAGAAATTGGGAAATGTTCGGAAACGAGGACCCCCCTGTCCATCAGAGTGTCTCATCGTTTTGATTTTACAGATTATTGTAGAAAAGGCTGCTTTACAAGAATATGCTTGGTGGCATATAAGGCTGCCAAAACCTACGCTTTTTTTAAATTTTAATTTCTTTATTTTGAATTTTTCAGAAAGGGTGTGGGTGTACGCTTGCCAGGGAGCCGCACTTGAAACCCCCAAAATAGGGCTCGCGAGCCGTTTGGCCGATCTGGTCTACTATAAATCAATCTTTAAAGACAGTCGCACCTGGTTCTAACGAACTAGCATTGGGAGCAGAAATTGGTTCGCTGTATGCGAAATTCGTGATGAAAGTACACACAAAAATTGATGCGAACGTTCCCGCAATCGAGCCCATGCAAGAACGTGCGCAGCACTAAGATATAAAAACGCGCTATCGCGGACCACGATATCCTTACCTGTCACTAAACAGCATTAGATCGGAGCATGAGGATATCAATTTGCAACACGAGAAACAATGTTAGCTGGATGTATTATTCTATTTATTTGAAGACGTGATTTTGGGCTGGTGCCTCTTCATCTTGAGCCACCGTGCTGGAGCCAATCGCTGCTCGCGCTGAAATCATCATGCTCTAACAGACACGCCAGACTGATTGCTTTCGTTTGAAGAAGCTGACCAGACACCGGAAAATTTTGCACCATTACGTCCTTAAACCACGAGAACAGAGCCTCTTCCACGTCCGGGTCGAGGCAAGGTCTAAGACACTTTCGGTCAGTCTTGACGGTGTTGTTTTGCATAGCAGACTTCAATCTTCTTCCTTGCACTCAGGATGGTAGATATCGTGCTTGTTACAAGCTCGAAGTCCCTAGTGATGTCTTTTTTTTTTCCGACCGCTGTCTACAGCCCTAAACACCTTCACTTTTGTCTTCAGAAAGATAGCTTTTCGCTTCGTCGTCATTTGCAGCTCCGCTACGAGTGTCGTGGTTGGCGGTTGGCTTTAGTCTGCACTGGTTCTTGATGCCTTGCAGTGGCGTAGCCAGGTTTTTTTCTTTGCGAGGGGTTCAACGGCATTCTCCCCCCCCCCCCCTATGACGCAGGGTGAGCTCGGCGGTACGGACGATTAGGGAGGCGCTGTTAAAGGGCCCCTGAAAAGAAAAAAAAATGTGTCATTCACTCTTTCGACCTCAACGAGATGGTGTTCCGTTTTTTCCACCTCAAGGTGAAGGTGAAGCCGATTCACCTCTCCTCCACGCTCCCGAAATGCCGAGAAAGAAAACAAGCAGAAAGGAGGTGACTACCAACTAAATCGCGTCTCGCGCCGACAATATTGCCCTAAACAAATTTAAAACATAAATTTAATTTTTTTTACACGCGTTTTACAGGAACTCGCGCGTGGTGGCTCACTGTTCTACTGTCGTCGTAGTTGCGGCCCACCAACTTTAAAAGCTTCCTCACAGCACACAACTCCCCCCGCTTTATGAGGTGCCACTGCATTACCAACGCGTGAAGGCCAAACAAAACACAAAAATAGCTATACTGTCACAAAAAATAAAGCAGACAAAAAAATCTTGACGCTGTAAAATTAGAGCAAACATCAAAATCTATTATCTATTCAGGGTTTAACAAATTTGTGCTACAAAACCAAATGCCGAAGGAAAGAAAGTCTTATCTTTGCTAGGCCGCTTTATCTTGCAGCGTGATCCAAAGACAGCAGCAGCATATCCTCGGGGTCATGAGAAGTCATCAGTCCGAACTCGTCGTTCCGTCATTTGGACAAATGACATGACACACCACACACAAACACGCGAAACACACGCCGAACGTGGAAATGAACTTGACTACCCATGCGCCTATGCATAGTGAGAATATGAAGGCTCTTCGGAGTTTCTGATGTTCCGTGCAACGAAAAGATTGATCTAATAACGAATTGCATCGGATGCCACCTCGACATGCAAAGAAGAAAGCAAGACGGACCGTCATCGCATCCGTGAGCGACTCGATGGAGGAAAATTTCACAAAGTGAGGGAGACTTCGCCAAAAATAGGGAAATTTTAGGCATCCAATGCCCATCAGGTCTGCGCTACAGGCGGTCGCCCTCTGTCCGGAGGCCTTATTTTAGAACGTCCATCGTCTCCTCAAGATCCTAGCGATTCTGCCCGTAACAACGGCGGAAGCTGAGCGCTTGTTCTCTTCACTACGACGGTTGAAAGCATGCCTGAGAGCGTCCAATTCGAATGAGTGACTGCTCGGTCTTGCGCTTTCGAATGTTCACCGCGACATTGAAGTTCACGTGGAGGACGTCCTGGATATTTTTTGCCGTGAACGCGGGCGGCTGCATCTTAATGTGTAGGCGCCTGGCATAAATGAGATGATAAAGAGAGGCTGTAAATTGCTTTCTGAAATAACTAGTCACAGTTATCTTTTTATTCGCGGTGATTTCTAGTCGAAATCACGTAATTCTGATCAGCACTCGTTGCTTACAGTGCAATTGTTTTTACAATCCATTTAATATTCCTTACATCACTGACATTGTTTTATTTTATCAACATGTGCTCGTTTTATTATGTTCACTTTGGTTTGATTGAACTGTGTATTTCAGTGAAAATAGTTTGTTATTCTTTGCCTTGTAATTGCCATCCTTCACCCCACAAATGTTTCGAAATATCCGTTCTCTATATATCTGAGATCAAGTTCTGCATCCCATCGAATAAACATGAATTAAGCAATATTGCATATTTTATTAATTTGAGCATTTTCCACTCTACAAACAATTTTCCCGAAAGCATATAAGTTGGAGATGTTCCGCGCTTCCCCGTTGCTCCGTGCCTCGTGCAAAACCGACTGCGTGAGCAGGGGAGCGAGCGGGCCCCGTGGGGGGGGGGGGGTAGCTTTGGCATTTTGGGTTGGTTTCGACCCCCCCAAACCCCCCCTCTGCCTACGCCACTGATGCCTTGCATAGAAGCAAGCAGCGGCACAACCGCCGTTATTCGCCTGGTTCGTAGGTGGCGCTACCTCTCGAAACGCGCATTTTGCACATCGGGCGATCTAAACTTTCGGAATTTTTCGTTTAGAAATTACTTTTTGTATTTTTTCTACTTTTCAATAACCTTCGTAGTACTATTTTGTGACGCTAGAAAAGCGTCACAAAATAATACGAAATACTACTAAAAGTGCCAAAAATCTGACGCGCTATAACCGATAGCGCGTCAGATTTCACGGTTTCGGTTTCGTTATATAACTAGAACTCCCATCCAAATAAAGCATGACCAACCAAACTGTGATTAGTTCGCTATATTCGTGTTCGTTATAAAGAGGTTCAACTGTATTATCTCTGATAAAGAAAATCTCGAGACACCACAAATGGTAGATTATGAAGATGTGCGTCTCCAGTGTTGTCACGTTTAGTGGTAATTAGATTAGGTGACAATATTGGAAGTCTAATAATTTCTAGGAACAATGTATGAGTACCTATAGTGAAGTCATTAAAATAATATTGTTATTTGAATTGCATATTTTGGAAAAAAATATTCCACATGTTTTTGGAGTCTGCAGGCCTGTGTTTTATGATATCTGAATCGCTCACATGCAATTTTAATAGCATATTCTCCTCACACACAGATATCTAGTAGGGAAAATATCAATTAGTATTTGGTACAACTGTTGCAGGAGCATTCAAACGGAAGAACAAGCATTTCGAACGCCAGCCAGACAGCTATCTTCAATTTTTATTTTTGCTATTGTACCAATTGTTTTGCTCTGTAAAAGTGTTCTTCTCTATTAAAACATTCTGAATAATACAATATAGCTAGGAAATGGAGCCCCTTTCTTGAGTCTGGAAGGAGGGAAAAAATTCCAACTTGTAGCTTAGTCAAATTAACTCGTCTTTTAGTTAATTATTATACGAGGTCATTCATATGTAAACAAATAGCTAATGCATTAAAAGTGGCGCAGGATTACATACACTAGTCTAAATACAGAATACAAGAAGGTTGCATTATAGAACAAGGATTTCAAAGAAGATTGTGCAAACAGATAACGTTGCAAGTGTTGCTTGCAGTATGTTTGAAAACTAAGCTCGTGCACATCGAGCGAGGCAAGGTCCCCAGTTGCTGGTCGGCGATTCTTGGCGGAGCTCTTTTCTTTAAAAAATGAACGGTTCGAAGGACGCCCCTTGTTACCCCTGTGACAGAGAAAAAGCAAAAGTTGCATCTCCTTGCTTTGAGAAGGCAAAAAGACTGAAAGGAACAAAATTAGAAGCTATAGTCCTTTGCAATTAAAGAAGGTAGGGTGAGGGAAAGGAAGGGCGGGGGGGAGGAAGCAGACGGAACGCTGGAGAAGAGAGGGGGAAATCTCCTCCTCTCTTTAGCGTTCCGTCTGCTTCCTCCTTTCCGCCTTTCCTTTCTCTCGCCCTGCCTTCTTGAGTTGCAACGGACTATAGCAAGCTGGGTTTGTAATGGCTCAGTTTCTGCGTTTCTGGTGTTTGGTGCCTTGCCTGTTTCATACATATATATATATATTTTTTGCGCATTTCTTCCGACAGAGGTAAACCAAGCAAGTGCCGCTCTCACCTCGGAGGGCTGGGACGGGGAAGATGCTGTTGGCCTTTCCGTCTCACACCACCCCCTAACTGAAGTCCAGACCGCCGCAGCTGTCGTGAAAGAAGGCAAGTTGTCCTGGCAACCTCATTCTAGAGCAGTGGTTCTCAACCATTGATGTTTCGCAGATCCCTTGCGGATCGCTGAAGATGATGGGGGACCCCGTTCGTGGTGAGGGTAAGGGAAAGGTATAGGTTAATTATGACAATGATTTAATAAATCAGTATAAGTAAGTGCTAGACTTCTATCGTTGACATACACACGAGAGAAGACACTCAAAAGTTGGAAATCTTCTTCTCAATCTAGAAAAATACAACTTTTATTGCCGGTCTTGACTAACGAGGCAGGGCTTCGCGGACCCCAAAAGGTCCGCGGACCCCCATTTGAGAACCACTGCCGTAGAGACTGCGGGTCATCTTCGATGATGCGCCTCAGCTTGAAGCAGAATGAAGTGCAGTCCCGCCTAGTGGGTCTGCGCTTTAAGGTTTCTTTGTGACACCTCTATCCGTGCCCCTTTATAAGCAAACTGAGAAACCCAGCCGGGACTCTCGTTGAAGTCCAGATCAGAGATGAAAAAAAAGTGTGCTTTTCGATCCAAGCGCGAACGAGTTCCGCATTTTCTTCAAGGGCGAGCGCTTCCTTTTTTGGGGGGGGCTTCATTTCACAGCGACACAAATGTGACTGGTAGGGGAAGCACACGGCGGCGGCCTCTCGGATGCCTAGCATCCAGAGTGCTCTCATTGTGTTCCATTTTTTGTTGGTTGTGTGTGCACGCTCGACGATCGAATTCTCTGGGAGTCAGTCAAATGCTAAGGTTAAAGTGCATACAGCGACGATTTGTACGAATTATCTATGATTGCCACATTGGACGGAGAGATTTTATGATTGCGTGCGTCTCTTGGATACTCTTGGTCTTTCACCTTTTTAAATAGACGACTAGTTCGTGACATGTTTTTTTTATATAAACTGCTCAATCTCACTTCATGTCCCCCAGTGACAAAATTGGTGTACGGTTTCTTTTTACCCTTTTAACTTGGAATCTATTCCTATATTAACACGGATGCAGTCCACGTATGACAAGTGTTTTAACCCTGACATGGACTTTTTCACTACCCTTGCATGTTTTAAGAAAAGTGTAATACTGAGGCTCACTTTGTAGTGTGAAAATATTTTTGGTCCGATTGTCTTTCACTTTCTGCAAGTGTAACCCTCTTAAGGCCTTAGCAGTTGTTTGGGGCACAATAAAACATGGATTAATTGATTGATTGGTCATGAAGGAGCATTTGCTAACATGATCGCTCATGAAGGTGCATTTGCTAACACGAACCGTAAGGCTTGCCGCTCACAGAACTTGGAAGACCTGAGGAGATCCATCGTCCTTTGCTTGATGACGGTGAGCCTCTGGCTGCTACATCGCCTTTGGAAATATTGACGTTGGAATTGGATACATTCAAACTGGCAAAACCGTATCGCCACCTTCTGCGACATTGATTACACAAGCAGGCAAACAGTGTTCCTTGCCTTCTTGTATCCGCAACTGTGCGCCAACAAAGATGCGTCCTGTCGCGGACTCCTTGGTCGTCAGATGAGTGATCCCCACATAGTTCGATGGGATCATATCAGACTCCTTGGCCCATAATGCCAGAGAACGTGGTGGAAGATCGGGGACTTGAACGCTTTGAAGCTGTTCATCTTCATCAGTAAAGCTGCATTGTTCCTCGAAAATGCAAAGCGTGTTCCTTCTTTGGACGATTGTGACATGCGGTTGCTCTGTACAGGGTTGTCCAATAAGAAGAGGCGTCGCTTGCGTTTCACTTGAAACGACGTAGGTTGGAACTCGGGCTGTGGTTTGGTCCATGGTGATGCTTGCTTCCGTGATTACACACGGTAGGATCTGACCGAAACGATAAACTCCAATCTTACATCCTTGGGACGGCTTGTCATAGCTGATTCCCAAATCATCAGCATCCCTCTTGCACAGCGTAACGCATTGGCTTCCAAGTTTGGACAAGCTTCCCGTCTTGAAAATACTTCTTGTTTTGTGCATTGACTTGCTCTTTGTTGATGATTTTCGATGGTCATACTTCCTGTGCCGCTTGCTCTGCAGTCAACTCTTTTATGTCCTATTCGGTGACATTTGCTGCAGTGTTCCCGCTTCTTTGGTTTACTGCAGTTTGCAGACATATGTCCGTATTCGTCACAGTTGAAACACCGTGGCTCACCATTAGAGTTGAATGGCGGTTTCCATTTCAGAAATCTGTGGGCATTTCGGTCGCTGGACAAAACAATCTTTACCGTCCCTGAAACGGATGCCACGTCGGATCGGTGGGATGCTCCCTCGACAACGGCGAGTCGGCCGTCCAAACTTTTGAGGTGTTCCAGCAGAGTGTCTTCGTCGTTGATGCCTGTAATGACATATTCCACGATCTGATCTTCCGGAAGTTGACAAAGGCGTGCCAGGCTGAGTTTCTCGTGACAATTCTGCTCAACGGTTTCGTTCAGCAGTTTTCACCTCGCTTCCATCTCCCGGTGTCGGCGCTGTAGGTTTATGACAGGTAAAAATGCCTTTTTCAGCTCCAGCTTTGATTAAAGCCATGAGCGCTGGATGCTGACGAGGCCGTCGTACCATGTTTCGACGATTCCTTCTAGCTTCGTTAGCTCAAAACACCGTCTGTCTCTCGTTCTGTGAGTATATCGCTGACAGTTTGTCAATTTCCGTATCCAATGTTCAACTGTCTGCACCGGATTCGTCACGGGGTTGAAACCTCTTACCAACTTAGCAGAGTCTGTAGGTAGTCTCGGGTCATGCGTGGGCTGGATTGTGGAACAAAGCAGGTTAGCCATGCCTGTGACCGCTCTTCGCACGGCAGCTTGTACAGCCTCCTGCACAATAGTCCGAAGTCCAGGTAGGTCACCTGTCGGTCCATACAACCCAGTCGGGATTGTTGGCGAAACGCTTGCTGGGTCTGCCACCGATGTTCGTTGCCCCACTGTGTCGGAGCGTTCCGAATCTTGAGCTGCCACGCCACCTTGACTCGTGGTTGCGTCGTTACCTCTGCCAAGGCTCATGCTCCCTGTTCCAGTCGAGACGGTCGCTGGAAGTCGGAGAGGTCCCGCTGCCGCAGTCTGCCGTGTTCGGTTCCGCTCGCTCCTCCGCTGTCTTTCCTCGTTTGCTTCGGCTATGTCGAGGCTCTGATTGGTGCCGCTGCTGTGATGATTCATGGCCACACGAATTGACTTGCATTGGGCCATGGTCGCTGGATCAAGCTTCATCGATCCCACTTCTGATATGTTAGGGCTTCGACATAGAGAATGGGAACCGGTGAAGGTTTTAGAAGGGGCATTTAAAATGTGTCTGGCAGGCACGCCTGCCCAGCAAAAAAGAATGATGCGCCACACGAGCGATGGCTTGTGCTTGGGGTTAGTCGTCATCTTTAGCGACGGCGCTAACACATGAATTAAGTTTGTGCCCAAAGACCGATGTGTTTTCGACTACTAAATGTACTTCATCAAGCATTATAGTGTTGCTGGGATCGAAATTTGCATTTAGCATGCAGGAAAGGTCCTGACACTTAAGGTTAATTACACTCTAAATTCTAAATACAGCCAAATCTTGTTAATTCAAACTCTCTTAATTCAAACTTGCGGATAATTCAAACTAACATGCAGGTCCCATCCTATGTGTTTCTGTGGGAGGAAACTCCCGGTAAATCAAACTTTGTTGTATTCAAATAAATTTTCCTTCCCCCTCACAATACAGCTGGCTATTCATCACAACAGTGTGAAAAAAATAAAAGCAAAGCAAGAGAGGTTACAAATGGAGGACCCTACAACCAGTCTTTTCCTTTGATAGATTTTCATATTTCCGAATAAGGAAATGTATGGATTTCTTTTGGTATAGCCATTTAGTAACCAAAAACTTCCAGTATGCTTAACTAACTGCAAGGTGAGATTCAATCCCGAGACGGCTTTGCATTTGAGGGTTTTAACGTTTTGCGCTGTAAGGTGAGTTCCAGTAGCTTTATGTTCCCTTTGGAAGTTTCTACAGTTCTAGGGGAAGGTAAATTATCTTTTGTTCATCTCGCTTGAATCAATCCCTGACATCCCAAATCAGCAGGAAAATGAACACTTGCAGGTTCTTGATCCTATGAAGCTTTTTCAATTTTGGTGTGTTGCAAAGCAATATTTTGGTATTCAATGTTGTATTGAACTTTTTGGCCACTATAAAGCACTACTTGATTTGAATTTGAATCAAGCTAAAATTTTACTATTTACACATCTCAGTATTATACACGGGCCTGGGCACGGCATAGCAACCAGAAACCTAGTTCCTTTTAACAGATGGATAGAACCAATGTTTACTAACCTGACTGCGAAAAAAATAAAACTTGAACGGATGTTACTTGCCCCTCCACACATTACCAACGAGAACTCCAGAGTGTAGAGTATGCTTAACGTGGCCCATCCAGAACAGGCAAAAATCACGCTTTCTCCTCGTAGGTTCAACACCCATAAACTAAAAGATGTGCTGTGAATACCTTCCCCCAATTAGAAGCGGGCAAGCACAGAATGGTGCAGACTTCAGAATGCTTCTGACATGTTTGGAACTGTTTTATCCTGTAACAGTTTGAGATAACAAAATTTATCCAATGGGTTTCTTTCAGAGCCAACTGATGTGGAATGGCGCTGCTCCGACTACAAAGAGAGCAGCAGCTCTTCTGCCCAAGAACGGTGGGACCAGGGACAGCAGGAGGAACAAGGCGGGTCCAAGGGCCACGACTGCCGCTTCTGCCCTTTCTCCAGTCTCTTCAAAAGCAATGTCACTGTGCACGAAAGGACACACACGGGAGAGCGGCCCTTCACCTGCGACCACTGCCAGATGGCATTCACTACCAGGCGGGGCTTGATTGCTCATGCAAGCACTTTTGGAGACAAAGTGCACTTTAAATGCTCTGCTTGCTCGCGAGTATTTCTGGAGGAGGATCGCCTGCTTGAGCACGAAAAGATTCATGCACACGAAAAGCCCTACAAATGCGACACTTGCGGCAGAAGATTCCAGTCGAAAGACGGCGTCGCACGTCACCAAGATGTACATGTGCGTGAAAGTCGCGTTAAGTGTGCCACATGTCCACGGACATTTAGGTCAAAGCAGAACTTGGCGAATCACCTTCGCCGCAACATCTGTAGTGAGGTGAACGCTCGTGAGAGCGCTGATGTAGATATAAGGCCTTTTCAGTGCTCCAAATGCCCCAAAGCTTTTAAAGAAAAATGCCACTTGGTTGCTCATCAAAAGTCTCACATGAATGAAAACCTTTTTAAATGTCCCAGATGTCCCCAAGCATTTCAGATGGAGTCTCAAATGGCTGATCATAAGATAACATTGCCTTTTAAATGCCTCACCTGCCCTAAAGCATTTCATTTAAAGGCCTCTTTGGCAGTTCATGAAAGAGTTCACTCATCTGAAAGACCCTTTAAATGCCCCGCATGCCCTAAAGCATTTCGACAGAAATCTCATTTGACTGGTCATAAGGTAACTCACACACATGAAAGGCGCTTTAAATGTGCCATCTGCCCAAAGACATTTCAAACAAAGTCTAATTTGACTACTCATAAAGTAACTCATGTAGATGAAATGCCCTTTAAATGTGCCACCTGCCTTAAAGTGTTTCGAACAAGGTTTAATTTGAGCAATCATGAAATGATTCACACAGGTAAAAAGCCCTTTAAATGCACCACCTGCCCTAAGTCATTTCAAAATATAAGTTGCTTGAGAGACCATGAAAGGACTCACACAGGTGAAAGGCCCTTTAAATGTGTCACGTGCTCCAAAACATTTAGATCGAAGTCGAATTTGTTTAAGCATGAGAAACTACACAGATGAAAGGCCATTTAAATGTCCCATTTGTCCTCTAGCATTTCAAAGGAAGCGTTCCTTGACATATCATGAAATGGTTCACACAGGCAGAAAGCCCTTCTAATGTGCTTCTTATCACAGGCTTTCGAATGAAAACTTATTTGACTACTCATGAGAGATCATGGGAGCTGCAAAGAAAAAGGCCGGCCATACAAAGGAAGGTCCAGCAACAGGTGTCGGGCTCACGATTGAAAATCAATTTAACTGCTGCGTCTGCCCTCAAGCCTCGGGCATTGTGAAGGAAGAAGCGATGGGCGATGGGCTATTTTTGGAAAAACAGCTCTTGTGGATGGAAGGTACTTTAGATTGCCACTACAAAAGAAACATGTCAAGGATTGTAAGGCATTTACTCTTAAAAAAAAAGGACTCGCATAGATAAAGCATCCTTCAAATGTCCCATCTAACCTAAATAGTAGTCTTGTGTGAATAGGGAATTTTGAGTTCGAAGCGAATAGTGGTTTTGGCCGCTATATTTTAGAATCGAAAATTGAATAGTTTTTTTACATCTTTCACTGCCATTGCATAACGTTTAGATGAAAACCCAGCTAAACTTCTGAAGATTGTTCCACTTGTTCATTTACAAGCTAAGTTTAATTCATTTATATTTATGAACTGTGAACTCAGAAGGTCTGATGTCTTGGGATGGCAAGTAAATGACGTATTTGGCATAAAATGCATCCTATAGAGATGGCAAACTATGCACAATTGAGTAAATTTACAAATCTTGCTATATAAAATATTCTTTCTTTAATCTCGAGTTAAAAGAGAATGAATCGCGCATGATGAATGCAGGCTCTAAGGGCATCCCTGCCTAACATAGTATACTCTTGCATAACAGTAAGTTAAATTTTGAAACTTACTACAATGTAGATATACACCTTTAAAAAGTTTCCATTTATTTTCAAATGCAGACCATCCTGCGTGCACCATCCCGCTTTGAATGTATGCTTTTCTTCCAAGCACGCAATGGCGATATTCATACTTTTCCAAATGTTTATCGCGGCAGGTTACCCCATGGAGTGTGCTTCTTACCGAGCACCGATGTAATGCAGAAAAGCAACACCTGCGGAGCTCACTTTCGCGGGTGTTGCTTCTCCGCAGTGCACCGGTGCTCGGTAAAACGCGCACTGAACGGGGCCATATATTGGGAGAGTTTGGCCAATGGGTGTGGTGACGAAGGCGCCGGAGAGAAGTGAAGGAAAGGGAGAAGAGTGCTGAAGGAGTGAGAGAGAAAGAACGGGGCAAAGAGGAGAGAACCGCCATTTTGACGCAACGCTGTCGGCGCAGAGCACTGTTAAGGCTGCACGTCATCTGCTACGGGCTTATTTCTTTTTCGCCTGAATAATATTTTGTGTTCAAACAGGGAAAAACTTTATTAGTTAGCTTTTTAAGCCACCGAGGAATAACATTATATCATTTTCTCACCAGAGCCTGCCAAATAGAAGTAAAGAACCGAAATTTGGATGTCGATCTCATGCATTCTGCCAGGCGAATGAATGAAAATGGCGGCCCTCTCCGCTCAGCTGGGAGCAGCCAAGACTTCACGCGCATGTGCTCATGCCTCTTGCTCTGCGCCGCAGGCTGATTGGCTCACTTGGGAGAGGGACGTTACGGCGGCGAGATCATAGACTGGCCAAATTCTCCCCATATATGGCTCTGACCCGCCGTAATCAACACTTCGAAAAACGCGAATAGTGCAGTTTTTCTTAAAGCGAATATTGAATAGTGTATTATTCAAAACCACTATTCGAAATTTTGAATATTCGCACAACCCTACTAAATAGTTTTAGATGATGGAAAACCTCACATGGATGGAGGTCTTTTAAGATCGGCAACTTTCTTTGATTGATTTCAAATCAGTCTATTTGACTGGTCATGCAAGATGAATGGAAGGCTCGAATAATAACCATGAAGGAATGTAAATCAGTAAGAATCTGCAAATATGAAACATGCCACAGTGAGAGATAGAACTTTAAGAGGCACCACGGCTACTGACATGGGCCTAAAGTCATTTAGAAACTGCATTTGGTCAGATAATTAATACACTTTTTTTTGTAAAATGGATGCAGATGGGAAGTGTTCATTATGTAGGGAAATATTTGGAGTGGATATTTTATAACCAGGAGATTGGATAGAAAATAGGTTGATAACTGAATCCTCATATTTGAAGACTCAAATATAAAATGCACCAATTGGCACTTTTACCTTAGTGCCGCAACTCTGCTTCATTAAGTTTAACCCAAATTGAAATGCTCATTCCTGTCACTGACCGTGTCCTTGTGTTCCTGAAGCAAATGGCACAATTTTGTATGCTTCCTCAGGCAGAGTACATCCGCTGCATAAGATATGTTGTCCAGCCATTATTGACTCTTAACTACTGGCATGACAAGCCATGTCTCCTTACGGTGGCCCGTGCGTGATTCTGTATCCACACTTGCAACTTGACACAACCCTCTTTAAAGGGCAACTGCAAAGAAAAAAAAGTGTTTTTTTAAACAGCCTAATTGGGACAAGCATGTCACAAAACAAATCTTCTGTGAAAACAAAAATTTTTTTTAGCAATATTTACGCCACAGGACGTAATTTAGTCGGAGTCACAACTTCTCCACATTTTAAACTCCCGCTCTTTCGACCCGCGCGCAGGAGAACTATGCCCGCCCCTCACTCTTGGATTCTCCTGGATTGACTTGGCTGCGGAGTACGCAGCGTCTTGACTCCCGGCCGCGGATTGGGAGGGGAGGGGAGGGGAGGGGGGAAGGTGCCGTCGATGTACGCTGGAAGCTAGAGCCGGTTTGCTTTCGTTGTTTTTGCTTGGTCGGCGAAAATGTGGCAACAACGCACGTCCAATATGGCGCCGGTATTGTTTTGGTTTGACGGGTCGCGATAAGCTCCGGGGTTTGCGAGCACAGGTCGCGAAGACGTGACCTGAGAAGTGCCTCTGTGATGTTCCCAAAAGACGGAGAGTATCATTCGTAATCGTCGGGTGTGCCTTGAAAGCGAAGGGGGTCACAGGGTCCACGAGTGCTCAACCATAAGCCAACGTTCACGACAGAGCTGCATTGACTTCGGCGATCTCGTTCTGTTTGGTGCGACACCTCGATGCGACAAAGGACTGAAACGTTCGTGGTGTGGGGTGCGAGGCTTGGAAGTAGAAACCCACACTAACACGGAGCGCAAATTGGTTGTCGTGGGGTTGACGATCAACGGGTTCAGTCTGGTCGTCTTCGTCAGCTGATCCGGTCCAGCTGGTCCGATAGGACGCAGCGAGCTGTGGCAGCGAGCGTTTTTAAAAGTAAATCTTCCTTCGTTTCGTTTCAAAATGTGGAAGATTCTCGACGCATACCGTGAGTAAAAAGCTGCGGGGAGTTTTCAACAAAATTACGTCGTTTTAATTGAACAATGGACTCCGGATTGTTGTCCTAAATCTGCCGTTTTTATGCTTCGTGTTGTTAGACGGCGGTTGCACAGCAAACGTGTTTGCACAACGACGCACACTGCTGAGTAGATGATTCGGTCCTCCAAACGACCGGTGATACAGAATTTCAGGGAAACTTAGGTGACCACCGATATTTTCCCGTAAATCTCGTGCGAGTTTGTAGCGCTCATCATGCGGTGTGAATAAATTTGGACAAAATTTCCTACCTGCCCACAGATGCATGAACTGAGACCATTTGTTACGTAGTGAACATAGTGCTTTTTCTTTATTTTGGGAAGGGGCGTTGGTGCATATATTATGGTACAACCACTTGAGAGTTCAGGAATTGGGGAGAGCGACGAAGCTTTCCGAACTTTGTCTCTTTCCTCTCTGGCACTGCCCCAAGTTGCAGTTTCAGTAGGCATACCTACTAGCAGGTACAAACTGCTCTAAAGCAGGTAAAAGACTGGGAAGTCAGGTCTGTGCGGACTTGGTGTTTCGCAAGATGACTGGGGAAGTTCTTTTGCGAGGTATGCAGAATATGCAAACAATTTTGTTATGCCCGTCGTTTGCGTCTCTCAAGCAAAATGAATAAGATGATCTACAAAGGCGTAATCACAAACCGAGATTTACGATAACAGTACACATTCCATTCAAACAACTTTATGTCGAATAATTCGGAAGCCGAGAAAAAGAATCTGTCGTCTAAAGCAGAATTCGGACGTCCGAAGGCTTCTGCGGACAGCTGTTACGTAATAACCTGACTGTGCCAGGTCTTTTACGTAACGGCTGTGTCTCAGTCGCGGATGTTCGGGGCACCCGGTGCGAATCTCGAAGGCCTCCGGAGCGAAATGACGAGAGAACATACCTGGACTCGTTTTTCGCTACGCGAACGCCCGATTGCCTGCAGCCAAATAGCATTCAACCTGTGATGTTTCGGGGCGACGTGGCTGCGGGAAGACTCGCTATCATGATCACTCATCTCGCAGCACTTTACAGAGCAACGGCGCTGCTTACAGGAGCTGACATCTAAAAAAAGTCGACATTTGCACGCGCAAGCAAGGAAAAAGAAAAAACGCGCTATGAAAGCTAAAACCTCATGTCGCTTCCTTTCACTAACACTGGCGACAGCTGCTAAACGCACACTACTTCACTTCGGGAAGTCTCACTTAAGCACCTGGGTCAACACGAAACACTGATCACTTCGGCGAAACGATTAGTCGAGGTAGGCGAGACAGGCGGGAGCAAAGACTTCGGCGGCCATGAAAGAATGTCTCGCGCAATAAATATTGCTGTAACTTCGGCGGCCATGAAGTGTCAGTCTCACGCAATAAATATTGCTGGAAAAAAATTTTTGTTCGCGGAAAAATTGTTTTTTTTACATGCTTGTCCCAATTAAACTGTTTAAAAAAAAAACTTATTTTTCTTTGCAGTTACCCTTTAAAGAGATTTTTGACATACTTAAGAAATTCCTTCTTAATATGTGGAAACTTTATTATTTGACTCGGAGGGCACCATTTAATTCTCTTGGTAGCCTGTAGCTTTTTGTGCTGTGGTCTCCAGTACTCCACACACACTTCGTCGACGCCTGAATGTTTTTGGCAGCTCGCTTGCTGCATTTAATCACGTTCTCAACAACTTGCAACCTAGTGCCGCACGTGTAACTTGCATAGGGAACCAATAGGGAAATGAAAAATGGCACATTTGGAAATCGGAGGCACTTTCTCTTTCCGCCACCATCGCACATACTTTTCTGCTATTGGTTTCATACTTCTCTTTCCCAGGGCCAGTGTTGTTATTGGTATTAGAGTTAATTGTTCAATGCTTATCTTTCACATGCTTGCCAACAGCTTGAAGACCTTTGCAGTAAAATGCAAAACATGAGATACATATTCACCACCATGCTTAACAGTCATGCACAAGCTGAAAACTCATTCGGACGCTAAAAAAGGGGAAACTTTGTAAGAAAAACATCAATGTTGCAAAACTGTTCAAAACGTGTTGATGCCGGTGAAAAATTGTGATGATCTCAGTAAAATACTCAGATTTGTAGAGCTTGTGCCAACAGGAATACAGAAGTGTAGACAAGCGAAAAGAGTAGGACTGTTTATTGACCCATGAGCTATCCTATGCAAAGAGTATCTATTAGAGGATCTTTCGGCCGCCAAGCGCGTCGCTCGAGGGCCGCGCGTGCAATCGCAAACTTGCGAGGTATATTCCCTCGCATTGGCACCAGTCGTGATGTCTTTGCCCTTTTTATAAAAAATAGCAAGAGTGCACGTGCATATCTTTGATAGGTGCTGAAGATGCATGAGATTGGAAATTCCATGCACCAAATTAAATAATTTCAATATTCGAGATCCTGGAGGTCGAATGACGATTTAAGTGTGTTTCCTCAAATACAAAACCGCTTAAGCTTCCCTTTAAAAAACCCCCTAAAAAGAAAAAAAGAAAAATGTTTTTTTTTTAAACAGTCTGCTTGGGACACAAATGTCAAAAAATAAATTTCACATGGAGAAAAATTTGTTTGGAGCAATATTGACGGCGCAAGACGCGATTTAGTCGGCAGTCACCTCATTTCCACTTGTTCTCTCTCTCGGCATTTTGGGTGCGAGGAGGAGAGGGGGAGCGCGCAGAATTTAAAATAAATCTCGCTGTCAGTATTGGTGCCAACATTTTTTTTTTCGCCTAAAATTTAGTTTTTGACACGCATGTCCGCACTGTTTAAAAAAAACTTATTTTTTTTTTTTTTTAAGGAGAAGCCCTTTTCCTCATTCGGCAGTGCCTTCTGGTGTCTGCAGTGTACATTTGAACGCTATGGACAACCCCAACCCAATGTGGAACAATGTTAGCATGAGTGTTATACACTCGCCGACCGATTTTTCGGACTTTGCAGGGACCGAAAAAACGTCCGAATAATATAGCGATCCAAAAAATCGGCAGATTAAAAAACTTGCCTTTATTACGTCTAGGTAGAATTAAAAAAGCTGTGAATACTGCCTTGCTTTATGTTACACCTGCGCGCCTTGTTTTAAGTTACGCCTCCATTTGCATTCGGCAAATTTCTGTTAAAGAGTCACTGCCTTCTTTTCTAGTGTTATGGTCAAGCACTTTCTGCGCTTCTTAGCGACACATCGCAGCGGTGGTGGAAGAACAGTTGGGGCAATGACGTCCAAGCCAGCGTAGTCCGAAAACACGATTCACCGAGACAAGATCGAGATGAGAGGTGCAAGTGCATGACTGCAATGGCAAATGAACAAAGCAATGGAAACAACAATGATGATGATAATAACGCGCAGCTGAAGAAAACAAAAAAAGCTGTACACTGTCACGTAGCAGTAGGACTTAGCAGTATTTAAGTGGCGCTGCCAAACCAAGCCAATCCATGTGCAGCCAACATAGAATCCAAAATGGCCGCTTCTCGGTGGTGTTTCCTGCTGATTGCTCGCGACGATTTTTTTCAAAAAATCAAACTTTTGGACTTTAAGCTGTCCGAAACATTGGTCGTGAATATGCAGTATTTCTACCGGGTGGGTCACGGTTCCTCCTTTAGGTCCGAAATATCGAACAAATCCGAATTATCGGCGTCTAAAAAGCCTGTCGGCGACTGTATTGCCTGCTCGTGTGTGGAATATGAGATATCTTTCCATTTTTGCCCAAAGTGCAATATGTAAAATTTTTTTAGTGACGAAACCGACATACCTTTTTCAGGCCCTGCACCGTTTAAGGAAGACTGTGAATATGTTCAATAGAATTTTTGTGGCATAAGGTGGGAAGTAGAGAATTTCAAATTTATTTTGTTCAATTGAAGATGGCAATCTTGGTTTAGGTTGTATTTTTGTGAGGCAATTGATAGACCATATGCATTTTTGGCGGCGAATATCGGCACATTGTCGAAAATGCCGGGAAGCAAACCTCAAAGATGGGGGCCTCTTCGTCTGCCTTTCGACCCAATACTTGATGAGAAGTTTCAAAATCGCGGTGACCATTGGTTTTAAAATAAAGAATTTCTGTAACGATTACATTTGACAAGGTCCGTTACTGATCGCACCATACAAACATTAAGCGTTTGTTGAATCTCTTTTTTCCAAACTAATAAAAAGTATTTTGAAACCAAAAAGAAGCTGAAAAGATGCATTCCACAAATTTTGGAGTTCATTATCCAAATGCGTAGCTTCCCGATTTCACCGTACAAGGTGCAAGTGTTTGGCAGGGGTGCAGGGGTCCGAACTGACATGAGCCTGGGTACATCGAAAAAGATTTTGTATCAAGAAAATACCCCGAAGGAAGGTATTCTTTTAAGGGATTTGTGCACATCAGCGAATTTGAGAATCCGAATGCGAGAGCTGCATCAGAGCAGCGCAGATTGACGAGGAATGCTTTGAGTATGTTGATGCGTCACTGCTATCTAGATGCATCAAATTCTGAGTGGCTTCCTATTGTGCCACCATTTTTGAGGCAGTTTAGGCAATGTTTGGGCAGAAATAGAAATAATGTCTATTGCCAAGTGGAAGTTCTTTAGGCTACTGCAACACCGATTCCTCGAAATATTCGAAACTATATTTTTGCGAAATATATTGAATTCAATGTTCACAAAAATGATGCACTTGGGGCACTAAAGTGCTTTCTCAGATTCTCATTTATGGTCAGTACTCTATCTATGAGCTCCTAAGCATCCTAAAACAAAAACTAAATTACATTCATGCATGGTCTATTTGCATATTAAAAAAGTGATCAACAATTGCAATACTACCGTTGCCGCAGAACAACAGATGGCACGACGGAACCTCGCTGAATATGGTTGAACAACAGACAGTGGTTGTCAGCCACTCGCGAGGTATGGGTTCCCGTATAGACAAGTGGCCGTCCCGCTCCTCCACGCAGGAACCCAGCGCACGTGCGTGGCTGACAAGCGCCTTTCGCCGTTCAACCACATTCAGCAAGGTTCAGTAGCGCCGTCTGTCGTTCCGCGACAACGGTCAGTGTCGCAATCTTTGATCGCTTTTCTAATATGCAGATCGGCCATGCATGATTGTAATTTCTGGTTTTTTAGGATGCTTAGAGCTCGTACATTGAGTTATGACCATAAAACAAGGATCTCAAAAATAACTTTAGTGCCCCTTTAAAAGAAAACAATTCTGCGAGGCTTTTTTAAGGAAACAGCGGACACGCTTGATTTTTTTAGTTAGATTTAGTAAAAGCCTTTTAGAGTCCTGCTCGAAACAGACTTTAGTCAAGCAGCTTCTCATCAGATTGTTCTCTGATTCATTATATTGTTTATGCCCCTTTAAACTGCCACAGAATTGTTAAAGGGACTTGATCAAGAGGGTTAATTAAGTGCACGCCAGTACCACCGAAATGCGATACATTCTTCTTTCGCTTTCATTCAAGAACTGTGCCAGTGAAAAGAATGGCATAAATCCTGAGGCTTTTAAGAAATGTGGTCAGTAGACTGCGGACTTTGTAGGACAACTGAAACGTTTACGCATGCTTTTGTATTGTGCGTAGATGCAATCTTTTTGTGGAATATCTTCAAAAGAATGCTAAAGGAAATGTGTTGAACTCAAGGTAAGAGAAACTTTAGATAATTTGCATTTTTCCGACCACCTGGGTAGTGTTCATGAGACACCTGCAGCCTTAGGGCTTTACAGTCTTTGGAAAACAAGGAAGGTTGGTGTCGAAGGAGAAGTTGCAAAGTTTTCTTGGGTGAATTCAAGAACATTGCAATCACAGTAGGGCAACGCATGCTTAGTATTTCTGAGGATGAAGAGTGGAAGGAAGTGGTGAGGAGTTTGTCTGTCACCCGACATCATACAGGTCAAGTTTTCTTGTAAAAAGTCCAAAATGAATTGTTTACTGTTTATCATGTAAAGAGTAGTAAGAGCATTGTTGCCTTGGCCTTGCATCAGTCACTTTCCATTTCTCACAACATGTTGTGTGATGTACTAGCCCTGTATAATGGTGCCTTTTGGATGTGTGATGTGTAAATAGTAAACCAATGTGTATATTGTCACGGCCCTGTGCGCAGCAACATAAATGTAAATAAATGCTAAAAAAAAAAAGATGTGGCTTGGGTTTTGGTTATGCCTCCGCTTCTCACGCAGCGAACCCAGGTTCGAATCCTGTGGGTGGCGTGCAGTCTTTTACAAGGATTTGGCAACATTGACGACGGACACCCCACTACGCCAACTACAACATCTACAATGGACTTCATTTCCAGGGTTGGGAAGAGCCCATAACAGCTATCGCTGTAAAACGTTCTTCCAGGTAGTATATAGGAAAAACACGCTGTTCACAAAAAACACTCGGGGAAAATATTTGGCACTGGAGAAAATTAGGTATTTGAGTTAAGCTCTGATTTCAAACACTTTTTGTTTGTGTTCCAACCATTGAAAAGCATGGCAATAGAACCAAAGCATGCACCTGATTTTGCCACACCACCGTTGTCTTCCGCGTAACAAACTTTGCCTGCTGTGGCCACCGTCACCATGGTTACAAAGTGTCTACTGGGTATAAAGAGATAAATACAGTCAAACCTCGATGTAACGAAGTCGGTAAAATTCGGAATTTACTTCATTACATTGAAATTTCGCTACAAAGAAATTCGAGGCTAACGTTAAAGAAAGTTTCCACAAATGTTTCTCGGGTGAACAAAACTCACCGAGGACGCCTTTATTTCAGTTGAAAGTAGTCCATCACCTTTTTCTGAGCCACTCTTGGCATTATTATTGCCATCACGCGACGTTCGCATAGCCAGACGGCGTGCATTGCGTCTTCGTCTTGCTGTGGGATCGCGAACCTCCTCAAGACATTCATCGCGCCCACCACTTCACGGTTACTGGGCACATATAGTAGCCGTTCTGTACACCACATTTGCCAGATTCGGCCCGTTTCACCCTTTGCGCTTCATTGGGGGCCCATTTCAGCGCATGTGCTTCCCAAAATCTCCTTTGGGACCCAAAGGTTTGTGACAAATTGTCCATGAAATTTTGTTATATAGAAATTCCGGCAAACGGGACTTCGTTACATAGAGGTAAAAAATACATGGCGTGCATACACTTGCGGTTAGAAAAAGTTATGTACTTTGTTACATCGGGGGTTTCGTTACATAGAAGTTCGTTACATCGAGGCTTGACTGTAGTATAATAGATGCCCATGCGAACAGAATGTTTCATGCCAGCAACGGATGGCGCCATTTTCCAACTATTGTCTGCTCACCGACGACGAAGACAGAACGACATTTTGTTCCTGCCGGTGTTCATCGACCACTCGCACGGATATTTGTACTCGCATGGCACAGGGACATTTCTAGAACGTAGCTCTCACGCAATTGCTTGCTAAAGAACCAAGAGCTGTTGCGCACCAACCCAAACGCAAGGTAAACATAGGAGAACCTGAAGTATACACAGTTTTCACAGATGACGCTGCTGGGGCTTATGAGATATGTTGCTGCCATCACCGCATACTGACATAGTTTTGGTTTCAGATCGCCGCCGGCAATGCTGGCTGCTACTGCATTGTTTTCGGCACCGCATTTTTATCGCGTTTTTGTGTTATCTGCAGCAATGTTGACGTGCGCGGTGTTCAGTTGCCGCAGCAGGAGCAAGTCCTTTGCAAAGGAGAGCAACGCAATGCCAAATATAAGGCTGCATTGTTTGCCGAAAGTGATAAACTGACAGTCTGAGCGCACAAAACTGTTGTCCGAGTAACTCCGGAGCTCGTGCTCGCATACACCGGAAGGATTTGAAGAACCTCAACAAGGACCCGTCTGTTCTCATTCCTTCATTACCGACAAGGAATGCCTGTCATTCGTATTGGCTGAACCGCATGTAAGCGATTTAGGGAGCGACGGAGATTTATCACGCTCGGTTTTGGGATTTCTCGAATATGTCGCTCATCGCCTTAATCGCTTGCTTCTGCCACTTTCATGCGGTTTATACTTAATACGTGGATTAGTGAAACCTTACGTTCATACTCTGTGTGCTTTGCCATAGCAGTCGGGGCAGGTTTACAGTGTCTGGTAGTGTCACGCTGCAGAGATTGACAAATGCCCTACTACTGGATTAAGGACAGCGGCTCCTGCTCCCCTTTTATTTTTTAAAATTTATTTACAATATACAGCAGGCCCAAGCAGGGTGGGACAATATAGAGTAAACTGTAGACAATTCACAACCATTGTAGTTCATATTGCGAGGCAATAAACCACAATGTAAAATAGCACATTGACAGGAGCGATCAACAAATAGCTGGTGCCATAACCACTGCGGAATCAGAATAATGATAAGATACAACATCACGGGATGACTCGTGCCAATTTTTAAAGCACTAACAAAAACCAAAAGAAGTATATGTTATAAACATTGACTTGTAAGGATTTATGAGAGCGCAACAGATTTATAATTGTAAAGAACGGGCATCGGCAAATTGTTGAACTGGAGCGCATTCAACTACCTCACTTGGTTAAATGTTCCAATCATTATCTGTTCGAGAAAAAAGCGAATATTTAAACACATTGGATGATGATAGAAAGGCTCGGATGTGGCATGAATTGTTTGTTCTTGTGGAATGTTTGAATGGAGGGAGCAAGTATGTGGAAGGGTTGATACCAGTCTGCCTGTTCACAATACAACACAAAAGCCTTAATCTAGATAGCTTACGCCGGGAACACGATGACTCAATATTCGACAATGACAACATTCGAGAAATAGAATCTGTCCTTTTGTATCTGCCATATGAAAAACGTAAACTCTGGTTTTGAATACATTAAATTTAGAAGAGTCGATTTTGGTACACGGATCCCATACCGCATAGGCG
Organism: Ixodes persulcatus; assembly: GCA_013358835.2. Lineage (NCBI taxonomy): Eukaryota > Metazoa > Arthropoda > Arachnida > Ixodida > Ixodidae > Ixodes > Ixodes persulcatus. The sequence goes on along the minus strand of JABSTQ010010761.1, from coordinate 342,859 downwards.
TATTCTAACACTGGTCTAATGAGAGTTTTGTATGCAGTCAACCTTGTTGATGCTGGTGCCAGTTTAAAGGGCAACTCCGCTTAATTTTCATATTTGAAAAATCTATGCAGTCCTCTTCAGTATCACCTAAACAGACCACATATAAAATATTACGACCTAAAGCTGTCTCAAATTTTCTTAAACGGTCCTGGCAAACTTCAACGCGCCAGGTTGCAGAAATCTGCTGACTCTAGCAGGCGAATGGAGGTGCAAACAACAATGCAGTCAAGGCTACGGTGTTGGCGTAGCCAACATTGAGCGAAACGTCACCATTGCCCCTTTTTGTTTGTTTTTACTTCTCCGGGCAAGCGTAGCAGGTGACGTCGGCAACGTTTTCTCTCGAGGCTCAGTGGTGTCCAGTCGTCCGGCTGTCCCGCCGTTACCGTCATCTCCCGCGTCACAACCGCCGTTGTCGTCTCACCGTTTATGATAGTTGTCTTGGAGTTTCGTTCACACTACGTGCGCAGACTGATGATACAGGTGTGCAGATGTCGTCGAATGTCGTAGACACCGAAACGTGGTGAAGTGTGCGGTACAGACGACACTTGGTCTGGCACACGCCCGCCCCAACGGTGGCCTGCCATCCCGCCCGTTGCGTAGAGGATCACGTGGCATCTCGTACCACGTGATAGCCATGTTGCTGGCGGCCCGAGGCCAATGTTGTCAGACGGAGCCGAGGTTTCGGTTTTGATTTCTGCTCATGTTTAAAATAAGATTTAACAACATATATCCCAATTTTTGCGAAGCAAATGACGTAGTGTCATTATTAGTGCTTTTTAATGTGAAGTCGCTCGTTATCCCGAAATTTTCAGAATTGAGCGGAGTTGCCCTTTAAGTTTCCTCCTTAAATAAAGCAAAGCTTTCGAAAGGCAGATGAACATATATTATCTATGTGCATACTCCAGCTAAAGCTAGGTGTGAGCGTTACACCCATGTGAATACTTTACATGGTCAACTGTGGAAACTAGAAAGCTCTTAAAAACATATAGTCATAAGTTAGATGACTTTTCTTCTTAGTGAAGGTAATGCAGGCAGTTTTTTGAAAATTAAGTTTCATTTGCCACTTTTCACACCAACCAGACACTACAAAAAGCTTTATTGAGCATAGCTTGATCCTCAACATTTTCCAGTTTAGGACTTCAGGAAAAACATCCACATAGAAAGAACGGGTACCATCAATTTTAACATATTGCTTTCTGTTGCTTAAGTAAGACATTATCCAGTGTGTTAAATTATGAACTCCAGCTGCCCTTATCTTCAAAAGTGATGCATCATGGGGTATGGTATGAAAGGCCTTTGAAAAATCGATAAAGACCTCATTGACTTGCCCTTTATCAATAATAACGCTGGCCAAATGATGCACAGTCGAAGTAAGCTGGGTGATTGTAGAGCGATCACGTCGGAAAACATGCTGGGAGTCGCTGAAAAATTTATTGCTTTCGAGGTAATCGGTGATGTGCTTGTTCCCTATGTACTCGAGGAGCTTGGAAGATATTCAAGGATATCGGTCAGTAGTTTGAAATGCAGAGCTTATCATCGGCCTTATGAACTGGTGCCAGATTGAAATGTGTAGTATTTCAGTGGGTTTTTGTTTTTCAAACTACAACAAAATCCATTCAGCTTACGAGTTTATTACGGTGGATCGAACACCATTTCATCGAAACACGCTTTAGAGAACGGGCACATTTTACCGAAGCACGGTTTCGAAAAGCAGAGCCTTAGTTTAGAGAAACGCCGCTTATCTTAAAAGGATGCTGTTTAAAAAAGGCTTTCCTACTTCGCTCGTGTATCACTGGGGCCCATTACGAAAATCCCACCCAGCCAAATTCGCTAAAAGCAAGCTCGTCGTCATTTTCTCGAAACTAGGTTTCTCTATGAAGGGATTAGCAAAGATACTTTGTACAGACAATGATATTTCGGACTTGACAAGTGCATTATAAATTGAGGGTAATACACAGGTTGCTGCTTTGCATGCCTAGTAAATACGGACTAGAAATATCGGTTGAATTCGATACATACATTCTCTACGACCATGTTTTTTTTTTTTTTTTTTTTTATCAATGGACTTCTTGGCGAATATGTGCTGCCTCCTAGACACGCGACTGGGTTCGAGGCTAAGTGGCGAGAAAACAACGCGCGCGTAAGGCCTCTCCCACCCGTTCCACACCCAAAACGTCAGCTACATCCTGTTCACCCATTGAGGCGCTGTGACCTAGATACGGTTCCCCCAAACTAGCCTTTGTCCCCATCGTGCGTAATCTTCCGCCCCGAAGTCGACACAACGAAACCATCTTCCCTCTTCGCTCGGCCAGAAGGAAGAGAGAGAGGGTACTGAAACTATTTACTCTCGAACCAATGTTTCTACAAAAGGTCCATTCCACAACCCGGGCGATAATAGTTCCGACAGCCGAAGGCTACACAGTTCACCGGCATGATTGCGGTGCACGTCGTAATCTAGAATGGGCGTCGTCAGTATGTTGACTCGTGTTCACCTTGTTCGCAACATCAAAACTTGAGTCTCGAGGGTCTCCAAGGCGCTCAAAGGCGAGAAATGCAAGATGGCGGATTGTTTGGAACTAGATACTCTCGAACCCAGGCGCATCAAATACTCCGCGCATGCGCACCGCGTATTTCTACAAAAGGTCCATTACTGCACTGGGAGAGACAAGTAAGGCCAAATTTTTTTTTTTTAATTCCTCATAAAGGTTTCTAGAGTATGTGAGAGGAACGCTGATCGACCGTCTGCTATTTTCTTTCTGTAAAGCTTGAGGCCACTGCTCAGGGCAAACTTGTCACTAACCATTATCAAACTAAAAAAAAAAGAGGGGGGGGGGGGTGTTTACCGTTAAAGGCCGACGTACACTTTGCGCTTTCCACTTGTGCCTGCCTCCTCCTTTCATATACCCTCTCCTGTGTTAAACTTACCACAACCTGGATCTCCTCGCATCTTAGGGAAGGGAAGCGCTTAGAGGATAATCTTCTTGGAGCTTTAAAGCGTTTTTCCGCAGAACGGGCGCTCGCGCTAGAAATGCATGTCTCAAAGCCAAAGACGCGCGCGGCGTAGCTCGCGCTTGTAGCAAAGCGAAACCCAAAGAGGTTAAAACCATACTGGTGGCCTTCAGCTCTCTAAGGCGCCTAATGCGCCTTAGTATGTTAAACGCGCCTTTCAAGGCAGAGTGAACTATTTTTGTGTTGTTGTTAGACTTTAAAAAAAAAAAAAGTAGTTTTATTTAAGGACGTGACTGCCGAGAACGTGTATTTCGGGTTAGAATCCACCCAAACGAGACAATCCAATCCATTGCGTTGGACTTTGTGTTTGTTGTGGTTAGCAGGCGATTTTTGCGTGGTTGATCCAGGTTGTTTTGTTGACTGCGTCAGCTGCGTCTTCTGTACTCGAGGTGCTTGCTTGAACGTGTTTACATGAATGGGTAAAAGAGCCGGTTGTTGCAGCGTGTCCACACCATCCTCCTGCAGGTGAGAGCAGTAAAAACGCGCCCATCTCTTTCTCGCGCGCGCTTGGCGCATATCATCTCCTCACAACTTGCTGGTTCAGACAGTTGCGTTTGACTGCGTTGCGGCTGCGAGAAACCAGGACATCCCTGCCGCTTCTATCACGTGCCAAGGTGATTCCTTGAATTGGATTCCACGCTTCATACGAATCACAGATGTGCCGGTGACTCGCTTTCGGTTCTCGACGCAACGCAGTCAAACGCAAGTGTCTGAACCGGCCTTTACTCGTATGAGTATTTCTCTGGTGGATTCGACAGTCGCACACCTCGCCGACGGGTAGCGTCTGTCGGAATAATGCAACAACAATGTGCTGCGTCTATACCCCGTTTCATACTTAGCGTGCAACGCTGTCAAAGCTACTGGCGCGAGCGTGGGGCTTGATCTCGTTGATCATTTGCACGCGTTCTCGCGCAAACAAAACCATAGATGAAGCCACGCGCTCGCGCCAGTAGCTTTGACAGCGTTGCACGCTAAGTATGAAACAGTATACCTGTCCCCGAAAGAAAAAAAAAAAAAGTAGTGTCTTTCATTATTAATTTCTCCGTGCAATGCAGTTTGCCTGACACGTCGCGCAATCTAGAGGTTAGCTTTTGCAACGATGGCCAGTCCGTTCCGTCGAGGTTCCGTCATTTGCAACGCTGTAAACCTGCGTTCTACCTACAGTCTTGTGTAGGGTTACCAACTCATCACTGAAGGAAGTCGGGACGGCGGGGGGGGGGGCAGGCAGGCAGGGGGGCAGGACAAGGCACGGCAGCGCGAGGGTTCTAAAAGGGAGAAAGGGGGTTTACACAAACAATGACGATGATAAAAGGCCCTGCTTGGTACCAGTGTCACCCCGATTTCCGGCTTGCCGTGGCTTGCATGCTGAAGTGGCTAAAGCCTCTCGCAGCAAATGCTAGCCACCGCGGTGCGATTTATGCTTTGCAGCGTGACGCACATTGTTGGGCGTGCATTGTATCGCAGAAAATTTTAAATGGGCGGTCTAAACCACATCCGGGACATATAGCTGTCCCGACAGGGACGATGCGGGACTCGGGACGCGTATTGAAAAGTCGGGACAGTCCCGCAAAATCTGGTACGGTTGGTAACCCTAGCTTTCGTGTGTAGTTTTCAGGTAGTGCCTCATGGCAACGGTGAAAAAGAAGCCTCCCGGCAAAGACTGCAATGTCCACCCGAAGAAAAGAAAGACGCACCGGTACTGCTGCGTCATTGACTGCCATAACAACGAGGGCACCCCGAACGTGAGGCTGTACCGGTTTCCTTCCCAACCTTGGTACAAGGAACGGCGGCAGAGGTGGATTGCGGCTGTGGGGCGCCTAAAGTAAGTACGTTCGCGCACGGAATCGTTGCGGAAAGCCAAGAAATAGAACACGTGATTCTCAAACGTTCTATTTCTACGCTTGAAATCGGTCGCATTAGTGAACGGTTCTGTGGCTGCATCTTGCTTTGCGAGTTGCTACTCATTTATGGACGGTGGAAGGCTGCTGACTGTTAATCGACTCAATGCTTTTTTAGTTTTATATTTGGCATATTTTTCAGGTATTACGTCTCTTCGCAACGCCCCTAGTTCACAGCCAATCTGTTCTAAACAATTTAATGCTATTTGGTCGTAGAAGTGTAAAAAAAATGTAGACAGTGTTAGGAGTGATCAGGTTCTTTTTTTTTATTTTAGCACAGAAAAGGAGGTTACAAATACATGGCTTGCATTGACGTAACATCAGCCGCCATTCCTCCGTACCATACTCCTGTGCCCATACCTTCTGTAGCATACATTTCGCATAATAGAATCTGTTTTTCTCAGCAAAGCTTGCCGAGAAGAACAGATTCGATGGCGCCAAATGTATGCCTAGAAAGCGTGTGCACAGAAACATAATGCGGAGCTATGGCGGCTGGTACGGGGGCATATGACGTCACGTGCAAGGCATGTATAGAGCTCTGAACCTTATTGGAGTCTTTGCCAATGTTAGCTTGTCATTTAGCAAATACCGTAAATATTTATTTCAATTAATTTTGCAGCCCAGATGGTTCCCCGTGGGCGCCCAACGATGGTTCAAGGATCTGCTCGGCACACTTCGTCAACAACGAAAAAAGCAATACTGCGAGCCATCCAGCGTACTGCCCCACACTTTTTCCGCAAGTGTATAAGAAAAATTCCACGATTCCACAGGACCAAGTGTCAAGGTTTGACAGGTAGTGTCTCACAATAGCTTCAGTTCCTTATCTCACTGTGCATTGTACTGAGCCTCTTTGTGTGTGTCATCAGTGGAAGGAGTTTTGTCAGCAGTTACCACCTGCAATGACGATTCCCAGTGGTCCGATTACCAGTGGTGGGAGCAATTGCATTCAGTAGCATAACTTCATTAGTTTTAATATGTTGCTGGGTTATGTGATTGCACATTCCTTGATCCCAACTTTTATATGCACTAAACATGCTAGAGGTCCACTTGGTGAGCTTTGTTTCTCACAGCAGTCTTTTATTTTTTACAGGTGGTACCGCAGACGGACCAGAAAAGGCTGCTCAACAATGGGTAAATGGCAGCGGTTAAGGAGCCTCAACTCTCCCTGTACTTGTGGAATGCTTGTGCATGTCGCTTGTTCGTCGTCGCTCGCAAACTAGTCGACGGCGGCAGCTTTTACTATCGCTGAGCGACAGTAAACGCGCCGCCAATAATTTTGCGCGACAGAGATTCAGGTGCATAAAAGAAGTAAGTTGTATTTTGTCTTGAGGTAATCGATCATCAACGGTGACGTGTTATCAGCTGCTTCTATTTTCGCACTTGCCTGGATCGCGATATTGTGCACGTGTTTCCCTTGTTGGGAGTGACATTTCGCCAAAACATCCGTCTCGTATCTTTTGCTCATTGCATATACGTGTGTGCTTTTCAAAAGCCTTTGCCCCTTTCTTAAAGCTTGGTCTCAAAAGCAAGAGGGAATCCCGTTAAGCGGTTTAAAACTGCAAAAATAGCACGATAAAAGGCATCCCGTCAAACGTGCACAGCTACCACCGCTGCTCTGCCGAGACTACCAATCGTTTCGTATCTTCGCCGACAGAGGGCACTGGCTGTCTCCAGAGCTGTATATTGGGAGAGTTCGGCCAGTGGGTGTGGCTACGAAGGCGCCGGAGAGGAGAGAAGTGAAGGGAAGGGAGCAGAGCGCTGAAGGCGCGAGAGAGGAAGAAGGGAGCAAAGAGGAGACGACCACCATTTTGACGCAATGCTGTCGGCGCCGAGCACTGTTGAGGCTACGCGTCGTCTGCTACGGGCTTATTTCTTTTTCACCTGAATCAAAGCTTGCGTTCAAACGTGGAGAAACTTCATTCGTTAGCTTCTTTAAGGGTAACTGCAAAGAAAAAAAAGTGTATTTTTAAAAAGCCTAATTGGGACAAGCATGTCACAAAACAATTTTTCCGCCAACAACAAAATTTTCTACTGCAATATTTATTGCGCGAGACTGATTTTAGTTTGCGGCTATTTCGTCCGTTTTAAATCGCGCGCCACAAAGTTGCTATTATACGTCACGGAGTTGCTATTATACGTCACTCCGTGACGTATAGCAGCCACTCCGCGCGCGTCGAAAGAGCGGGTGTTTCAAATGTGGAGAAGTTGTGCTCCCGACTAAATTACGTCCTGTGGCGTAAATTTTGCTAGAAAAAATTTGTTTTTTCGCGGAAGATTTGTTTTGTGACATGCTTGTCCCAATTAGGCTGTTTAAAAAACACTTTTTTTTCTTTGCAGTTACCCTTTAAGCCACTGAGGAATAACACTATCATATTCTTGCCAGAGTCTGCCAAATAAAAGGAAAGAACCGAAATTTGGATGTCGATCCCATGCATTCCGCCAGGCGAAAGAATGAAAATGGCGGCCCTCTCTGCTTAGCTGGGAGCAGCCGGGAGTTCACGTGCATGCGCCCACGCCTCTCGCTCTGCACCGCGGGCTGACTGGCTCACTCGGGAGGGGGACGTTACGTCGGCGAGATCATAGACTGGCCAAACTCTCCCCATATACAGCTCTGGATGTCTCTCGACTCTGGCGCCCCCTAACCCTCTAAGCGAAAACTATGCATTGCCGAACACTCAGTCCCTGCTCAAACATAGCCAGGGGGGGCTTATGGGGCTTCAGCTAGACCGTCGGATTGGGAGTATGTCTTTCGGGGTCTGTTTTTTGCCCGGAATTTATTGGAGTTATTTTTGCTTGATTCCTGATTCTCGAAATTTGGGGCTTAATTCTGCTGTGTTTCCTATTAAAGATAATAAACAAATAATATCCGGGTGTAAACTTGTGCTAGATATAAAAGTAAAATGCGCTTGTGTCAATTAATGTTTCTTCAGCTGGATTTGGCATTGGTTCCACTGCCATTGACAATACTATTTTGTCCGAAGGTAGTTGCTGGGGGGCTCGTATTCATCCCATCCTGTTCCATCAACCTACCCCGCAGCTGCGCGAGGTGGAGTGGTGAAGGATGTAATAGAGAAGTTTCAACTGCCCCTCTCATTTTATGCAATCCCCTATGGTCTATAGCTTTCACTGTTACAAGAACACCACCTCTCCTTTCTCTAAATCACAAATAGTGTGGTGCAATCTGGAAACCAATACAGTGGCTTTTGTCGTAACCCGAAAGTATAATGACCTGTTGTCCTGGATGAACCTTGACAAGATAAGCGGTGAGACCCCCTTTGACAATGTGCGCTCATCAAATTTAATTGTAAAATACTGTTTTTCTTCTCTGAAAGGGGGGGGGGGGGGGGCACATCAAAATTTGGTGTTGGTTGGATAAATCCAAATTGACCAAGATTTTACCGGCGGGTATTTTTCCGATTTTTTCGGATTTATCAGAAAACATGGAACCCTACCATAATCTATGCATCCACTTTGACCCCCTCCCCTCTTCTCCGCACCCCAAATCATAGGCATTGAGCCACCTCAACCACCTCTCACCCTGCCCCCCCCCCCCCCCCCCCCAAAGAAAAAAAGAAAAGTTATGGATACACCACTGAATGTAGCGCTAGCAGTCCAAACCCGTATCAGACGTTCAGGACCAGCCGCATTATCTTATTCAGGAGTTGTAGCTGATTTTTGTAGCGTGAGCTACACTGGCCAAGGTTGAGCAGTTTCGCGTGGCTCGCATAATGAGCCGTGCTGCGCAAGCGCGAGGAGTAGTGACGTCACACGGCACACAGCTGGCGTGCCGGAGCCGCCGCCGCGCCCGCCTCACCGGTCTGCGCATTCCAGAGGAGTGACGTCATAGCTGCGGCAGACACACTGGCGCTGCCGCGTGCCCGGCTATGCACCTCCGTTGCACAGTAGCCAAGTCTGACGCTGCACCGGAGCCGCTTGATAGCGCCTCTTATTTTGTGCGCATAAGCTCACGCTACGTATATCCTGGCAAAGCCGAGCTAAGCCACCGCAATTTTTTCTGAAACTTTCCATGTGAAAACGGGGCCCATTCCTGGTAGTTGACGCCATCCATACCCATGTATTAAAGGACTTTGTCGGCCGCAATTTTCCAATTGAAAAGTACAGAAAATCGCTTATTTCTTTTTAATGAGACTGCAGTTAGTTCGGAAACTTAGGAATCTGGTTCGGACCACTAGTGCAACGTTGGGGCAAAAACTTAGCGTTGGTCGATGCATAGAGTTTCTTTCAAGACACCCTATAGAATTGCGGTACATGTTGTTTCACTCTTCTAATTTCCAAGCCATGGGTTAGCCTGCCTCAGGCCCAAAGCGACGCGGCTGGCAGGAAAGTGCCCTGCAGTCGAGTTGCTAACTAGCTTTTGGAAACCATGTCGTGGTATCGGTGAAGACTGCAAGGTACATTCTCCGCACAGTATCTACGAACCTACTGGACGGCGGCACCGACGCGGCATCTCTTAATGGACGAAGGGTAATGTTCGGACTTGATCTAGACCCTCGTTTTGAATCTGCTGAGTCACCATGCAGGATTTGACCAGTTCCAGTGTTGAAGTTCTGTAAAAAAGAAGTCATTGCATGGCAGCATTGAGCAGATGGAGCATGATTAAAGGGATGCTATTTTTAAGCAAGCCGAAAGCTTGCAGAGCACGCCGATTGTTCTTGGGCAACAGATGTGCTGCGTCATCGTCGCAAGAGTCCAATTGGTGCGTAACTTCGGCCCCAACTTTGTGTTTGATGAGTCTATTGAGCCAAAGCTGGCGGAAGGCAATGAGAAACTGCGGGGGGGGGGGGGGCAGAGCGTCTAGTAGGTTGTTGACCTTTTCCATACAGGGAGTTGCCGAGAAAAGAGGATTGTGTTTCTCGGCCTGCGTAAATAAACTGTATCGCAGAAAGCTCAAACTTTGTGGGAATGTGACACGAGCAGTTGGGATAGGACGCGAATGTTTGAGAATGTGACATTGACCTATATCGGAGGATAATCGAGGAAGACAAAATTTCTTTATGAACCGACGTCCACCTAAGCCTAATATCGTCGAAACAAGAACTGACATTGTGGTTGCTCAAGGAATTCATGTCGGTGAAAAACGATTGTCAGCAAGAAAGAGATTATTGTTGTTGTTTTTTTTTTGCTGACAAGTTTTTGTTTTTTTTTTCTGAAATAGATGCTACAGGCACCCACAATGTAATTTCTTGTGACAATATTAGGCTTGGGTGCATGTCGACTCATAGAAAAATTTTGGTTTTCTGAAGTACCTTATGATCCAGGTAATGTCACATTCTCAAACTTTCACGTCCTATCCCAACCGCTAGCGTCACATTCTCACGGAATTTAAGCTTTCTGCAATGCATAGTTTATTTAACTGGGCCAAAAAACACTGTTTTCTTTTCTCGGGAACTCCCAGTACTTCGCACGGATTTCCAACTTGCCTTTTCCTGTAGCATGGCTAACATACCCTTCGCATTGTCTATTTGGTTCGTGAAATGAACATGAATAGAATACCTCCAATATTCGAGATGACTGCTTCCGCTTGCTTGCCTTTCTGAGATGTGTATCCGGGAGTGGCAACCCCGTGGTCGTCGGCTTTTGTGCAGTGTTTGATAATAGCAGCATCCAGCATCCCTTCTTTCTATGACATACGACCTGTCAAATCGTACGAAGCATGTCTTCCGACCTTTGGTCTCACTGGGTTTTCTTCCTTCCGGCGCGTGTACGTTTTAAAGCCTTGCATAGTGTGTCTTACCAAGCAGACAAAAATCATGCAGCTCTTGCCAAACTGCCGGAGGAGACGCCCACTACTTCGAGGAATGAAAGGGGACACCTGGACGACGGCGGCGGAATGCGCGCTTCCAGCTTGCACCTGGAGGGACAGTGGAACGGCGCTTTTGCGGTTAAGCGAGGTAAGCCGACTTGACATTCTCATCTCAACCAAAGCAATCACTGTAATTCTTTCGGACATTTGTCATTGGCAGGGTGGGAAGTGGGGAGAATAGGACGTTGCTGCGCATCAAAGAGCACTGAACAGGTTGAATAAAACAAAGAAAATAGAAGCTCTATGCTTGGCTGCAAGTGTTCACCCCTAAGCTGATAGTGCGGCGAAAGGTATATGCTTGTTAAACCACCCCTATGTCTTATCTTTCGGCCCGTGATCACATTCCCGTCTATACCGACACATACAGAAAACGGTCAGGTGATGAAAACGAGGCACCCGATTGGTCTGTTGAGTGCGTAGCTCATACTGCACTCTCGGATTAGGGGTGAATGCTGTCTAGTGTAAAACAGCGTAAACGACTTTATTTTCGTGGGCTAAGTAGGTTGCGAGTTTCATGAATTATGGGCTTCGGAAATATTTTGCAGGCACAAAAGTTTGCGATTGCAAGCGGTATGCAATGTATTCATTGCCATAGAGTAAACTGTCCGTGTGCTCTACTTTTTGCCGTATTTCTCAAGTCCAGAAATGAGGCCCTCGCGAAAATTAAGTCATTCGCAGTAAGCATACGACTCCCATGCCTGTTCCCTAGTGTTGAGCATTGAGAACAGATGCAGATTTCCTTTGCATTCCCTCCGACAGAACAAGACGAAGGATCTGCCATTTCAATTTCCGAGGCCTGGCATTCAGGAGACACCGATTACCTGTCCTTTTCCCATGGGCACCTGTTTGCGAGCCAAACCACCTCCGTTCTTGTGAAGAAAGGTAAGCTCTTTTTGCACTGCCAGTCTAGCTGTTCTACGGGTCGCACTGACACCCAATGGTAGTTTGTTGGACCATGGTGCATTTAAGTGCTGCTGTCCGCCGTTCAGATTGTTTTCCGATTGCTATTTCTCACCCCCTTTTATGCACGACCCGTGTAATAACGAATTTCCTTAGCTGTCTCGTTATACAAATAGCTTTTTTCTTCTTTTTCGTAGGTGCATGCTTTTATTTAAAAGCTGTAAGGAAGCGTTATGTTTTCACTGGTGACTGTGGCTCTCTTACTGACCTGACTCTCAGCAGCGTTCATGTGCCGTCTTCCTTACCAGAGCCAGAGGATGTGCCGCCTACTTCAGCGGGTGAAAGCGTCCACTTTGATGGTTACGGCATTCTGTCCGAATGTCCACCGCAACTGGAGGGATACAGGGACACGGGCACTGTTGCAGTCAAGGAAGGTAAGCTATAAAGTTCTGTCTCATCAGCTAAAACACTACCATGTATGCTAATATTCAAAAGTGATGTAAACATTTTTAACCATGGTATTGCAGCGAACCAGTGTCGAAAACCGGAGAAATATCCCTTTATATTTGTTTGTAAACAAGGATTGAACTGAAACATTCTAATTTATTTTTGCGAAACCGAAGTAATTTTTGCGATTTTCGGTTCAAGCTGAAAAATTGGGCATGTGAAACGTGCATCAGGCATGTGTATATACATATATATATGTTTTTTTTGGTTTTTTTTTCAATTTCTGTGTTTTCAAGTGACGTTTTTAAGCCTTGAAGACATCAGCCGAATGATCAAGAATTCAGAGGTGTGCTTGAGAGCTTTTACACACGCTTGAACACGTGAAAGCCTTCCTCTGGTCGTGACAAGCATTTATCTGCCTACTCACATTTAGAGCCATTGCAATGTTAATTCTCACCTGCTTTTAAAATAAGCGTGGATGTTTCATCCAAAATTTAATAGCTAACATTGATCAGCTAGATCATTGTTAAAAGTCATGCTTACAGGCGAGAAAGCAACATCATCTTGAGCTTTATGCTTTCGCACAAGTTACCATTGAGGTTCCTGCGACCCTGGTCAACAATAAAATTTATTTCATTGGCTCAAAATAGCTCGAACTTCAAAATTTATAGACTCTTTTCAGCTTCACCCGTTTAATACCGAAGATTTTGATAAAAATATTGTTTCTTTTTTTTCTTTCTTCAATCCTTTTATTAATATACAAATTCAAACTGGTATGAATATCTGTTGTTTTACGCCGAAGCTAAATTGGACCGAGACCATTTTCCCCCAACTGGAACGAAAACCAGAACAAAAAGCATTCAAGTCCGAAACTCCGTTTCTAACACGGAATGTGTTACATGGCTCGCACCTAGCATTTACTTCTAATGCACTTCCCGTAACAGAAGAGCATCACAAAAGAAACACGCAACACAATTTCCATATGTCTTTGTCGCAGTAGTGCTCAAAAGACACGCTCTCACAGCCACAGGCGGCAATGATCGTCAGAACTACCTATTCCACCGCTGCACCAAGAGGTGCGGCGACAGTGGACACTATCCCAAGCACGCGTGAAGACAGTGGTGCCGCGGCGTGGCTGCCAGCGAAAACGTCTTGCGTCGTACGTTGTTCGGTCGTTTCTAGTCAACGTCGACTTACCCGAGCATCGCGCTGCACAAAATGTTGGGGGTCATGGCCGGTGCTAACTACTTTTACATTAGGGATGGAAACTCCGCGCCTTCCGCCAAAACACGCCGGAAGGCACGGAGCGCATGCTGGACACCGGACGGAGAGGCCTGGCGTAACAAATGAGACGAAGCAGACGGGGATCGTCAAGGCTGGACCAGAGCGTAACGATTCCTCGTTTCCGTTTGGGTCCTCCACTGGGACAGAACCGGACGAGTCGGCCTTTCTTTGGACCGACGAGGGCTTGTGCTCTGGGGCCCCCGATGGAGCGTCATCGTCGCTAATGCACCCGAGTGGACTCTGGATGGGCGATCGGCGGAGCACGACCGAAGGCAAGTTTTGTGCCTTTTTATTGCCTCGGGGAGAACATGGGGCAAGTTTGGGGATGGCCCTGGGCGGAAGGCGATATTACCGAAAGAACAATTACCGTATTTGTTCAAATATAATTCAACCTTTTTTTGTTTCGGAAATGTTGTCAAAAATTAAGGGTCTACCTATAATCGTGACCAAACAATTTCGACCTACATTCGTGACCAAATTTTGCGACCCTACCGAGGGCATGGAGCTATCAAGCCAGCGTCCGGCGTCGTTGTGGAGCTGCGCCACTTGTTTCAGAAAGCTTTTGGTGCTCGAAAACAATCGAAACAGCAGCAGCCGATGGTGGCCCACCCGCCGTGGCCTCCGCTCTCGCGCACATCCCTCGGGCGTCGGGTTTTGCCATCCTCATCGCGCCTGTAGCGTTCCCCTCGCTGGGCAAAGGGGAAGGGCAGGGAGAGGAACGCGATGCGCCATGCTCCTTGCCCTCCATCCCTCTCCCTCGCAAACGCACACAAAACAAACAAACAAACAAAAATACAGAGGTTACTTTTGCTTGTTGCTTTCGGCGGCTCGCGTGTTGCTCACGGCGACTTGCGGCGTCACTCACGTCTTTGTATTTGGTCTTTCGTCGCTTCGTCAGTCTCCACCTTCTTTCGTTTCTTCTGGTCGTCATTTTACAACGGTGCCAGTGAGGTATTGTTGCGAATTCGCGAGGATGTCTATCAAGCTGAGAAGCTTCGGATGACGATTATATGTCCGGAAGTTCTGACGATGATTAAGTTTCTAGTTTTTGGCATCGCCAAAAACTAAAATTTTTTATTTACAGCTGAGAGTGCTGTAAATAAAGGTTTGTTTGATTCTCTTGCCCATACTTCCCCCTGTTCCTAAAAAAAAAAAAAAAGTCGACTTATTTTGTAATTATTTTTTTTTTTTTTTTCGGTGGGTTCAATAAATAGGGGTCGACTTATTTTCGGGTAAATACGGTATGCTCGCTGGTGGGTAAGTGAGGCACACGCTCTTTGTCTCGAGTGCTTCGGGTCGTCGACGGTCATAGTAGCGTAGAGGCATTTCCGAGAGTTCTCGAAGCAAAAATGGACGTGTCGAAGTGAGTGGACGACGATCTCGACGGGTATGGTTACGGATTGATGCCCGGCCTCTGTCGAAATGGGTGAACACGTGAACACCGGTAGTGCAGTCTTTCGTGACATTTGGAAAGAAAGGGAGGTAGATTATTGTATGTCCGCATATGTCAACTGTGGGCATGTGCGAGTAGTGGGTTTTGAGTTCGAAGCGAAGTGTGGTTTTGACCGAATATTCTGTAATTGAATATCGAATAGTTGCCGCGCCTTTCAACAAGTCTTTCACAACTGTTGCACCATGCTTCAACAAAAATCCAGCTGAACTCGTGAAGGTTGTTCCCAAACTTCCACTTGTCCTCTTCTAAGCTCAATTAATTTTAACTAGGTGTATGAACTGTGGCCTCAGAAAGTTCTATGCCTACGGTGGGGTGGCAAGTAAACTATGAATTTGACATAAGATTAAACCTATAGAGGTGTGCAGCTACACTTAATCGAGGGGATGTATAGATCTTGCCGTATGCAAGTGTCTTTTCTCTAATCTTGAATTTTAGAAAAAGAAAAGCACAAATGATGAATGCAGGTTGTCAGGACATCGTTGTACAACATATACCCTTGCGTAAAGACACAGTTTAATTTAAAAGTTACTTCAATGTAGATACCAACAGTTCTGGAGTTTCCACTTCTTTTTAAATACACCGGATGCGCATGAATCATCCCATATTGAGCGTCTGCTTTTCTCCCAAACAAGCGGCTGGGCTACAATAAACAGGTTTCCAGGGTTGCGGTGTCAGCTCCGAGGGGATTGCTTTTCCGCAATGCACCGGTGCATGGCAGAAAGCACACTCATTGGGGCTAACCCGCCGTCATAAACATTTAGAAAAATATGAATATCACAGCTCGTCTCGAAGCGAATATCGAATAGCGTATTATTCGAAACTACCATTCAAATATTCGCACAACTTTAGCGGACGGCTTTGTTGTTTTGGCATGCACATTACTAATTTCTAAATTTCTTTTCTATACCCAATCTCAACTCAAGAAAAAAAGCGAGTTTTGTGCATTGTTCATACGCCACGAGAAGTAGTTCATACGAGATTTGGTTGTCGGAGCAAGAAGCAATGATTTTGGCATTTGGGACGTGTACGTTTTGATAAGATAACATATACCTAATCTAAAGTGCACCTAGATATATCTTAATTCTCTACATAAAGAGGGAAATTTGTAATGCTCTGCGAGGAGTCCGACTTTTTTTATTATGGTTCTTGACGTGAAAAAGGGTATACAGCGCAACCCATTTATAACGATACCACATGTAACAATATACCACTTATAACGATCGTTTCTAGAGTTCCTAGACTGGAAATGATCCGTTTCTGGTCCAGGTACAACGATAACCGGTTATAAAGATTGAAAATTTGGGTTTTCTCATTATTATTATAAGTGGGTTGCACTGTAGATGGTTCGTGTCTGCGTCTGTCAGAGTTCCGGTTTATTCATTCATATCCTAAGTTGGATCAGGCAACAACGGTCATTGGGTTCAGCTTTCGCATTATAGACGTTTCTTCGAATGGTAAGGCTTTCTCACTTGGGGGTTTGTGCACACCCTGAGCACAAACCCAAGTTTGCAAGCTGGAACGGATGCAAACTGCTTAAGCAAATATCAACTGTCATGCTAGCCATTAATAAAGTAGTTTCAATTGTTTCTAGGCACATCAGAAATTCTTTTCTGCATGCATCGATGAAACCAGTTGCGTATAACATTCTTCACATTGAGAAGCATTGCCAGAGAATAGAGAGATTTTGTGTCCTCAGTAGCGGTTCCCGTGTTATGCAAGTTCGAACATCTTGTACAAAATTTTGCCGTCTTATCCCGAGACATTTCTCACCCAATGTTCTCCTTTTTACCTCTTCACCCTAGCGTGGCATACATTTGGGATTTTACGATACCCCGTGTCAATCGGACAAAGCCCACTAGGCACCATATCGACGTAACTTTCTTTAAAGGTCATTTTATGTTTTGCCCTCTGTACACCTAAGCTCTCGCTTTTACCGCAGTAAAGTATTCCAGTTTCCAGCCTCGCGGCAAACGGGCAGACGTCTCACTTTGTCCCGGGCTATCAGCGGCATTAACGTGCCATTCTCTCCGACAGTGCCGGAAGAGATACTTCCCACTCCGACAGGAGCCGGTTTTCCCACGAAAGACATCGACGGAGTGTCGCCCTCCCGTCTGGACCTGGAGGGACACTGGAGTGACCGTGCGGTGAAGGAAGGCAAGCTCAGCCGCCACTTCTTCCTTCCCCACTTCCCTCTTCTTGACGCTACCCTTTACCTTGACCCTCGCACTTACAGTACTGACAGTGCGGTGGATGCTGCGTGCTCGTCGGACCAGTGATACGCCCATTTTTCCCCATATGGTTACGCTTCCGCCCATACCTACGTGCAGAAAGCGGGGTAAGGCAAAGGGAGCAATTGAATGGTTCGGCCAGCAGGTAGCTCCCACTGCACCAACAGCTTTGAGCTGAACACGGTATAAACTTTCTTTATTCTTTCTTTTCCCGATTGACCGGGAGGTGGGCAGAGACTAAAGGCGTGATGCCTGACGAGGTCTCTGTCCACAGCAGTGTAGGGTAGATAGATTTTTGAACACGAAAAATAGAGAGAAAAGAAGCTATAAGATCCTATACAACTCAGAAACAAAAAATAGGATCTATCAATTATCGCACAATAGATTTTTCAGCAAAGAATGATAAAATCAAATTACTCAGAAACATGTTTCAACAATACAAAAGAAAGTATGGACATGATTTAATGTGTAC
Organism: Ixodes persulcatus; assembly: GCA_013358835.2. Lineage (NCBI taxonomy): Eukaryota > Metazoa > Arthropoda > Arachnida > Ixodida > Ixodidae > Ixodes > Ixodes persulcatus. The sequence continues at coordinate 325,305 of JABSTQ010010761.1, read as the reverse complement.
AAAATGCACGCATATCAGAACACAATGTCACTGCCCACCGGAAGTGTCTCTAGTTTTTTTTTTCTTAAAGGGACCATGAAATGACCTTTTTACTTTTGCCAGATAACTTTTACATTAAACCGTCAATGTTCACTGAATGCCGAACAGGCATCCGTTTTCGTCTCGGTTTATTAACTTCTACACAAAAAATTAATAAAATATTGACTTTTTCTTTCTCTCCAACTGACCGCTAAACAAGCTGCGGCGTAATTTTGACGGTCGTGACGTACCCTGTTTCCGGAACCGGAAGCTCTCTCGGCAGTAGGAGATGGGAGCGTTAGCGGCGGCGAGTTGGCGGTGTGCCGGTAGGTTTTACTGCGCTGCTGGCGCTGATGTCACCGACGTATTTTCGGAATCGGCGCCTCTCATTGACGCGATAGGCATGGACACATCGCAGCTGAGCGAAATTCAATGAGATATGTTGCGCTACAGCGACAGCATGGGACTAGTCCCATACGCCGGTATGCCTGTTGGGAAGTGCGGCGAGTCTTTCGGTGAAGACTCCAGCCCAACTGTTATTGTTAGTAAAAGGCGGCCCATGTCAGTCATTTGCCAAGCGTTTTTCGCGGCCTCGGAGATGCAGGAGCGAGCCGACGTTAGAAAAAGATACGTTTGAACTACGACAGTCTCAGGAAGAGCCACGTAAATACCTGTTCACACTCGGAGCGGACGCGCGCGTTTGATGGAAATGCTGTATTCGCGCTGTTGGCAAGCGCTTCGGGACCGATCTTTTACGATTGCAACTCGATACTGACGTGACACTCGGCAAAGGAAGGTTGGACCGGCATTGCACGTAGCTCCCACGAACTGTTATAGCTCGACAGGGACGTGCAGTCGTGTCAGAATAAAAAATGGCATACTAATAACAAAGTGTACATACCGTGTTACGAAGGTAATCCATACGGCGTTTATTTGAGCTCTATATCACACAAAACAAGAAGATAGAATCGACGAGAGTTCCTTTTCGACGACAGTGTTTATCAACACTGCCTCGGAAAACAAGGGGAAGAGATTGACCTCACCTCTTAATCTAAAACTGAGGTCAGCGATCAAACTATAATACGGGAAGGGTCGCCCGGGCATATTCCATTCAGCACGCCAGCCGTTCGTGGGCAGACGGTCTTGGCCAAGTACCGTTGAAGCAACGCTGTTCCTAGTGGAGTGCCTGCTAGGCCGCTAGGCCTATCCGCCAAGCTCGCTTGGTCAGAGCCGGTGGATTCGTCGCCGTTGTAGCTTTTCTCGGGTGTTTGTGGATCCAGCGTTCTTGTTCGTCGTGGTCTGTCTCAAGTACCGTATTTGCACGAATATAACGCGACCACGAATATAACGCGAGGGCAGGTTTTGATGCCCCCAAAAAGAAAAAAAAAAATTATTACTATTATAACGCGAGCCGAGGCCGCGTCAATTTCTCGCACGTGGGGGCATAGCAGAAGTGAAAAGTCAATGGAAATAGAAGAAATATCCGTTTATGTTTTGACTGCACTCATCCTGACTGCTCAAGTCCTTCGTTTACAATCCACTTGGCGACTACGCAGATAGGCAACAGCACGGCACCGCTTGTCTGGTAGTTCCTTTTTCTTCGGTGTGGGCTCCTAGGTAGCCCACAATCCAAGCAAGGCACGAAACAGAAGCACCAACACACAAACACCAGACCACTCTGGAGCAAAAACTAAAAAATGCGCAGGCAGAACAAATACCGCTGAACCCGATACACCATCACACTTCTTGTTCTGGTCCCTCCGCGTAAACAAACCCCGCTGCACGATTGCGTAAACGAAGTCGCTGCACGATTGCGATTGCGATTGCGTAAACGCGGTCGGTGGCCTTTTGGCTTGGCTTGTGTTGACTTGACTTGACCTGGCTTGGCTTGGCTTGGCTTGGCTTGAACTGGCCAGTTCCCGCATTCCCGCATGGCGCGCGCGCTGAGTTTCTGCAGCGTGCGCGCGCGCGTTGTACGAACACAAAAGCGATAAAAATGCTTTTTTATGTTTTCTATTCGCCCCTTCATGTGGCCCAATAGCTAATAAATTCCCCACACACCCCAACTTCTTTTCCTACCCGATCTCCTGCATTTAGCAGGAGGGATGGCTTTCTCTGGCTTTCTCCGTACTCGCGCTCCTCGTGGCTGAACTCGATTCCGAATATAACGCGAGGTGCGTTTTGGAGCACGTAATTTCGAAAAAAAACTCGCGTTATATTCGTGCAAGTACGGTACTTTTTTCTTGCTGCTTGAAGTCGGAACGCGCGAGAAGCACACATAGAAAAATAATCGTTCTTTGGTCGTCGCGAAGTATTAACTGAGCGACGCCGGCGACGCTGTCGGCCCGGTCGGCCCTACTGCGCAAGTGTAGTAGTTGCTTCGTTTACCACACGATAGATGGCGCTTGGCTCTCAGCATTATCAAATTTGGCAATTTTCGTCATTATGCTACAAAATGTGGATCTGAATATTATTTAACAAAACGTTTAGGAAACACTCGCCGGCTATCTATTGTTTACGATCGCGTTGCTGGTGTGGTAGGCTCTTACCCAATAGGCGACGTGGATTCGGCTGACGTGCTGAGTTTCCGCGGATGCATCGCAGTGAAAAGGCAGAGAGCTTTCGAAGGAGAGAAGGCGCAAAAGAGTCCAGTTTTCTTTTAAAAGTTCTATAGCGAAGAATTTTTTTTGGCTCCCTGTTTTTGTGTTTCTTTTCACACCTTTTACGACGATCGGTGGATGAAATTCGATTTCAGAATGGTTTCATGGTCCCTTTAATGAGAGTATATTGCAGTTACAATCTATTAGATCTTCTGCATTATTCAAAACTTTGGTGACTTGGAAGCTTGTCATTTGTTTTCCTTAACTGGTACATATTTTTGGAGGTCGTCTGATTCTATGTCTAAGTGTGTGATAGGTTGTGTTTTCTGGCGGAATTGCGAAGAGTTTTTTTGTGTGTATTATCTGTAACAATTTAAAATAATATATTTGATTCACTTTAAAGGGGCACTGACACATCAAAAACATATTTTTTTTTATTATCCGAAACGATTGAAAACGATGCCGGGACATTACCCTCAAAATTCGAAACTTGAAAATTCAGTATTTGTGAATTAAAAAAACAATTTCCAAATGCCGAATTTGAAGTTCCCGCGCGGTCCGCGCCAGTACAGTGAGACAAATTTTGCGGTCTCCTGAGACTCGATTTTTTTTCAGACCTACGCCGTTGCCACGGCAACCCCAAGCGAGAAGGAGGTGATATCACGCCGGCGCGGGGAAGAACCGGTTTCTTTCCCGGCTCGCCGTGTTGCTCGCCGACGAACGCCGCCAAGTTTTCCGAGGGAGGGTACAAATCTAGGAAGCAACATCACACCGAACTCTGATTTCTGGTATTTCAAAAAGAGGGGCCGTAGTGCGTTCGCAATTGCGTTAAAAAACATGTTTTACGATTGCCATTATTAAATGTTATAGAAATGTCACCTACAAAGCTTCTAAATTTCCTGATTTTGACGTCACCGATCAAAAGAAGCGAGGAGGTGAGCGCGGGAAATTTAAACGCCAAAAATAAAAAGGCGCACGCGCGCGCGGGGAAATTTTTTTTCGCGATGCGGTTTTTTTTGCGTGTCTGTGACTACAACTTGCATCGTTTTAGACAATAAAAAAAAATACGACCTTTGGGTTGTCAGTGCCCCTTTAAGTAGGCTATATTAGCTGAATAGCGGTTCAGTTGGGAGATCTTGAGGCTTACCTTTATAATTTTCATATAGTCATAGAATTTTGTTTTTGTAAGACGATCAACCTATTATAATTGGTTGCCGATGTCGTGCCCCAGACTAAAATGCAATAACACACTTTGGAGTAAAATAAAGTATAATATATATTCTTTTTTTAGCCACAAAGGTATGAGATTTCTTATTTTATAAATACATCCGATGGCTCAAGATAGCTCAGAGCTATCCCGAGCCCACTTTGCTAAACTAATCTAAACTAAACTAAACTTTGCTAAACTAATCTAAAACTGAAGAAAGCCAAGCCGCCATTCTTCCTGCATGCTGGCATCTGCTTGCCCCCATCGGGTTCCAGATGGGGCTCGGTCATTTCAACAACTGTCTAGAAAGCATTTTACCAACAAAAAAACATGAACAACCGCTTTCTTTTTTTGAGCAGAAATTTTTTTTCTACGAAGTTTCTTTTTTAAAATATTTCTCCTTTTTTTTGTTAGCTTTCTTTGTTAAAGAGCGAAATATGGTTCTTAATTTCCAACAACCACATCAAATACTAAAATGTACTAATTTTGCGAAGAACTAATTTCGACAAACTTCACGATTTTAAAACATTGAGAAAAATGTTGCACCCACTAAATATTCCGGATATTCATACTTAGCGAAATCCACGAAATTAGGTGACCGCAAAAATAAAGTTGTTTACGGTACAGCAAACGTCGAGGTCTTGAGCCTTTATTCCATGTTCTTCTCGAAAAAAAGAATGGGGGACGACGGTCTAAAAGAATGCATATGTTGAAGGAAGAGGCTGCGGAAGAGCATGTGCTTAGCGTACGTGGCCGAGGTGGGCACGACAATACGTTCGACCCTCTCCTAAAAGCAAACACTGAAAATGAACACGATTTACTATGTGCCACGACCACGAAAGCTCTGCTGTGCCTCTTTGAGATGCCTCGGTATCCTCGCACAACCCCTCAATACGCGGAAGAACGGCTTACAATGACACGCGAGTCGTCGTCATTTGTTAGTGACATATCCGCGCTCTGGAACATACATTGTGCCGCCAAAACTTAGCATGATGTGTAATGAAAAGAAAAAAAGAATACACAACCAGCAACATAACGCCATGGACCCTATAAAAAAAAAGAACAGAAGAAAAATCTCCGTTGACCCTTGAGCTGACAGTGCTTTGAAAGTTACACTCTCGCCCTTCTTTCATCACTTGATCCCACTCCCTGCATGTGTGCATGGACTGAAGAGTAATCACACGGCTAAAGATAGATATAGGACTGGTCCGACGAGCACACTGCTTCCACCATACTATCAGTTTAGGAATGAAAGGATTATGGTCCTTCTTGAAAAGAAACTCGTGAGCCCGTCGCAGAAGCCCAAAGGGCAATCCACGAATTCAAGCCAAGCGATAGCAACGGTCCCTTTCGGTGTTCATGTTCTGCTGGTGTGATTGATCCCCGTTGTTCAGGTTTGCGGGGTTATAAGCCGCTTAGACGCTTAGCATGGTAGAAGGATGTAAAGATGTGAGAAGAAAATTGGAGGGGGAAACGAAGGAAAAGAGAGAAACCTTCTGCCGGAAAGAATTAATTTCTGCGCGTCGGGCTTTCAAGGCCCTCGTTTGAAGGCATTAGACAAGGGGGGGCGGGGGGTACATGACATGAGAGCATAAGACAGCAACAACATCATGAGTGAATACATGGGACGTTGAAAGAGAAGGCGGCCATCGCCACGGTCGTAAGGGGGGTGCAACATTGCGGTACACGGCTCAACCGGGAAACACGAGACGAGTAAGACGCCACAACAGGAATTGACGCCAGTGGGATCAAAGGGCGTTGGGAAAGGCGGTTGGATTTGCCCAGGTTACAATATGTGAGGGGAGGTCATTCTATAACAGAAAAGGAGCAAAAGGGACATCTCCTTGCTGTGAGACAGCTCGAAGTAATAAAATTAGAAGCAAACAAGCGCGTGGATATGATGGTTTAGCTTCTGCAATTTATTGTGTTTCGTGCCTCGCCCAGTTTCATGGACGTATTTCTTGCGCATTTGTTTTGACAGAGGCAGACGAAGAGCCCGCTGCTTCGACCGCCGAGGGCTCGGACGGCGGGGATGGCGACAACCTCTTTGTTTCCCACTGGCCCAAGAAAGAAGTGCAGACCGTTGTTGTGAAGGAAGGCAAGTTGTCCTCGCAGCCCCTCTCTGCAGGCCTTGTAGCTCGTCTTCGACGGTCCGTCTCGGCTCGAAGCGGAACGAAGCCCAGTCCCGTCTAGTACGGTGCCCAAATTGCGTCTCTCTGGCCGGTACGTCCCATTTCGCCTATGCCTGGAAAGTGGTCCCGAAGCAACAACAAATGACGTCGCAGAAGCCAGAGTGTCACGCCGTTAAACATTGCGATCCTGTCTCCGTGCGTCGTGGCGTCCTTTGGTCTCATTCATTTTTGGTCATTGTGTCGGGCGTGTCCCTTCGAACCGGAGGTCTTCCCCGGCTTCACCTCTGGTGGCGTCATGTCGTCTCCGGAATCGTCCTACTCCGCGCACTGGTCGGAGACTCATTCCGGACACCGTACTCATAGTGTGACTCTTGCGGTGTTTGAAGGGGCACACTTACCAACAGCCAGAGTACGGCAAAAACAAAGTCTTTTTTGTTTGCTGCAAAAGTAGAGTGTGCATCGCCGAATGCTCAATCTCCGCCCAGTTATAGCACTAACGGCCCAAACCGCGTGCCAAAGTTTGAGAAGTAAAGGTGCGATCGCATGGGCAAGAAAACATGCATTCTAATTGCCGCTGCCGTCGAACGAAACTTTGGTACATGTTTTTGTGCAAACAAAGCTGAGAGCGGTGCTACGCTCGCGCGTCCATACCTATGATAGCGTTGTACGCAGCTTGTGCAATTGCTGTTTTCGAAGGGGAATTGTTGTATTCCGTAGTGTTGGCACGCTCACAAAGTGCAAACGATGAAGAGTAGTTTCGCATCGTTATGCATGCGCAGCAAACACTGCTCACAGTCAGATGTTCCAATTGGCTCGCTTTTCTCCACGCTGAAATGCTTCCAGCCACGTTTGGCTACTGCCCACATCCCTCAACCCCTCTGCCTTTTCGCGTTCCTTGTGCATTGAAAATAAAAACACCAAGCGTGGGCCCTAACCAGAAAACGATGATACGTCAAGTCCGGTCACTCGCTGATTGACTGAAGCGCATCATTGCTCTCGTTGCGCAACATTTTTTTATACAAAAGCGAGCAAAAAATGCGCTTCCTAAACGTGCATTATGTTTTCTTTCTACTAATGAGCCTTAGCCACTGTTTTATTCGAAAGATGCCAGTGATTTTTTTATACTTTCGATTGCGAGAATGTGGTAAGTTTTCGGTTGTTTGCCCCATTCAGCCCTGTGTATTTGTAGCTGTGCCAACCACCATTCTAACATTAAATTTTTTTTAAAATTGCCTTTAACTTTTGATTAAGTTGACAGTTCAATTTGAAACTTTGGCGTTGGGTTCGGACTGCTAGCACTACTTTGGGGCAGAAGCTGAGCAATCGACGATGCATATTTTAGTTTTGCAATTAATAAAACACTATCGTAAATTTCTTTCGGGGACACCTAGTTGCTGCTTAGGGCGGCAGAACCTGCTGGGGATAATTTTCGGAGGATATATCTCGGCAAGTCTTTGATTCAGACATATTAATCTCTGAACAAACGAAAGAATGCGGACCCCAGAAAGAAGCAGAGAACGACGGGGATGTCGACCGGTGACGACCAGGGGATATTGATAGGACGAGACGCCTTCGAGAAGAAACTTGTCAGCGTCGTTCGGACTACTTGTTCCTAATTATTGGTTTTAGGGGCAATGTCCATAGAGCGAATAGGCTGCGAGCAAGCGACAGATTTCGCACAACGGTGCTTGCTCTGCGCGCAGCGTCGGAACAGGGACTGTTGCACCACGCGCTTGCAAAGTGGACATCTCCCCTGACAAAGTTCGTTGGTTGTTCGTGGCACATTCGCTCCGTGGAGTTGAACCTTTAAACAAACTCAAACCTCCGGTTGCAGCTCATCAAGACTTGTGCGAAAAGTTAAGAGTGGTCATATATCTGGGCGATCTTATTTTGCATCGTACAAGAAAAAGGGGTGACGATTGAAAACCGTCAGAAAACTATGTTCACGGTGTTTGATTTTAATTCGAACAGATTTCATAAAAATAGGAGATGAGGGGATAATTGTCACGATAAGTTGACTAATTAATTCAAATCTCTTAATTAACTTTCTTATTATTTTTATTGACTTCACAGCACACAATTAGCACACACGCAGATCCCAATTTTGGTTACAGTCGCCGACCGATCATTCGGACTTCGCAGGGACCGAAAAAAACGTCCGAATAATAGAGCAGTCCGAAAAATCAGCAGATTGAAATACTTGCCTTTATTACTTCCAAGTGGGCTTAAAAAAGCCGTAAATAGTGCCTTGCTTCAGGTTACGCCTCCATTTGTGTTCGGCAACTTTCTGTTAGCTTGAGAATCGCTGCCTTCTTTTCTAGTGTTATGGTCGAGTACTTTGTGTGCTTCCTAACGACACATCGCGGCGGCAGAGGAACAGATGGGGCCATGACGTCCAAGCCAGCGTTGTCCGAAGGAGATGAGAGGCGGAAATCCAGGAGCGCGACATGACAACTGGCGACGCGAAAGTGGGGCCGAGGCGCGAAGGGACGCAAGGAAACAAGGCAAAATTATAATAATGATGATGATGATGACGTGCAGCTAAATGGAAAAAAAAGGACTAGCATAGCGTCACCTAGCGGTAGGACTCGGGAGTACTCGAGTAGCGCTGCCAAACCAAGCCAATCCATTTGGAGCCAACATAGAATTGAAAATGGCCGCTTGTCGGTGGTGTTTCCCACTGTTCGCTCGCGACGATTTTGTGCGAATAATCAAACTTTCGAACTTCAAGCTGTCCGTAACATTGGTCGTGAATATACACTATTTCAATGGGGTAAGTCACGGTTCCGCCTTTAGGTCCGAAATATCGAACAAGTCCGAATTATCAGAGTCCGAAAAAACGGTCGGCGACTGTATTGGCTAATAGACATAGAAGAAAACAAAGACAAAATACAAAATAGAGTTGCGAGTTAAGCACAGTGTCTATTTTGAGTGCGTGCTAATTGTGCGCTGGGAAGTTGGTAACATGTTCAACCAACTCGCCAAAGCTGCAGTTTTGACAAGCTTCTTAATTGTTGGTTTTAGGGGCAAGTCAGTATTGACGGCAAATACTATAGGGGCCAGACCAATTTACAGAACTTGCGAAAGGTAATGGTTTGAAAGATATTATGGGGGTACACTACCTGGGAATGTCAACTTTTGAACAGTTCCCTCAATCGGCGTGATATTTGCAGCTGGTGTTTGTAGCCATATAGGAGGAGGACATGCAAAGTTTCAGCCCAGTGAACCAATTTTATGAGGTACCATACCCCCAGAACAAAGTAACGCATAGCTTTGCATGGAATCTGCTCAATGAATCTATCGTTGAGAAAAGGTGTTTATAACCACATGCTTTTCTGGTGGAATGCATACTGGAATACCTGTTGCCAGTTACTATAAAGAAGAATGTTAAAAAATATGAATTTTCTAAATAAACAATTTAAGATTTTTCTTTTTTTTTTTACATTTACCAAGTTTTGCATCTTACAATTTTTGATTATAAGGGAACATGAAAATGCAAATTCTAAGTTCATAGTAACCGACTCCATAAAATTTTGGCATATAAGCCGCGAATATTAAGTCTCTCTATAGTTTCATTCTGAAATGATAGTTTTATTTAAGTTAAATTTATGCCAAAAAGCGGAATGCAGAAAATTGTGTTCAAACTGTCGAACCTCTACCTTTTCTTGAGTATCGGTGGACCGAAAATAATTAATAAAAAAATAACCATACAGTGTAAACAAATGAAACTTTCTGAAAATACTCTCTACATATTGGTAAAATATGAACTTTTTTTGCAAATTTATTTTTTCTGGGTAGTGTCCCTCCTTAAACAATACATTTTTGTGTTTTTTCGCCAGTCTTAAACGTTGCGCTCAAAAAGAGTGCATCAAGCCCTGCCCACAATGATGCTTGGAAGAGTGACGTAATAGTTAAAATTACGTCATCACTTGTGTCGTCGGCGCACCCACCAAGGACGTGCTGCCGAGGTAGTGACGACATGATTGAAACAATGTCATCACTCTTCGAAGCGTGATTGTGGGCAGGGCTGTCAACGCTCTTTTTGAGCAATATTTTTTAATCGAGAGAAGAGCTGTGAAAATTTCTTAATGAATATCTTAAAAACCATTATCTTTAACTCTTTAAGCTGGTCTGGGTTCTAATGGTCATTGCCATCATTACTACAATTCTGACATGACCCTTAAAACCAATAAATAAAAAGTTAGAGATTTTAGTTAATTAGTCAACTTACCAGACGATTATCCCCTCACCTAATGTATGTCGATCTTGATAAATACATAGCGAAGACGGAACTTGTTTAACTCTCACCCCCTATTTTTAAAAAATCTGTCCGAATTAAATTTAAACACCCTGTATACGCTAGACAGAACTGAAAAACCGCTTCTGCGGCAAATTTTAGTTATCAAGTTTTTTACTTCGAAATAACCAAAGACGAAATTTAAGATTTCAGCGATCATCATAGATCATGCATTCTGATGTTTCTTAGGCTCAGATACATTTTTTTCACAAGGAAGCTTTGTACATGGTTTTTCCAAATTCCTCAAATGTTCATAAAAATGTTTTTATTTTTAATCATGTTTTGAAAAAAATTTTGGACCTGCTCTCTTCGATGATAATTCATTTACCGTAATATCCCGAGTCATCGCCCACCCCCCTGCCGCCTGAAATTCATAGAAAAAGTGGGGTGGGCCATGTCTCGGTGGGTGAGCACAAAAAGTTAATAAAAGCGGAGAAAGCCGCCCAGTTTTCTCTCCGTATCTAGCGCTGCTACGCAACAGATACATTAAACTCAAAACTCGATTTAGTTTTATTGATTTATAGAAAAAATGCTCACGAAAGAATGTTTTTCTACCGCGAAGTCCGTTGCTTGCATACGCGCTAGGAACACCACCGATCTGCATAGAGCATGAACGTTTGTTCCGTGAAAACACGTCACCACTATGTTCTCCTAGTTAGTAAAAAAAAAGAGAAGAAAAGAGAGAAAATTCTGCAAGAAAATAGAAAAACCAACCAGGCGCAACGAGCGAGCGAGCGAGCGGACCAAAGAAGCGACGAAGAGCGATGCTGGGAAAGCGGAAAAGCCGGCGATCGCGTGGCAAATACTTTGGCGTCGGGCCAAGTCGGGCGCCTTGTCAATCACAAGCTCTTGCGCAACTTCCTTGTTTTTTGCGTACATGCGTGCGTCCGTGCACGGCGTGCTATCAATGGGGGTTTGGGACGCTCTACTAACGTCTGTGTAGGGCGTTCCAGAAAAGCTTTATTTACCTGTTGGCTTTGTCTAAAACATTGCACAACCGCGGTCGCGACGTGCGGGGAGAAGGAGCGGGTTCGCGGCGACCTTACTTCGGCGGAGACAGACTTCGACCTTACACTCCGCGGTTACATCCCAAAATATGGGGCGTACAATTACCTCGCGATTCCTGACTGGGTTAATGCTTGTGTTATCTTTCCGATCTTTTTTTTTGTCGGATCGACATTTTCGTAAGCAAAACAAACTTTTATTTTGTTATCTTCATCGTTTTCTTTTTGCATGGATACACTACCACTTCGGAGTCACTCACGCGAAAAATGCGTAAGCAAAGAGAGGGCCTTTCTCTCCGTTTTACTTTGTCACGGACGTCCTCCAACTGTAAGGTCCGCGGCCGCGTCATTTGGGTAGGATGAGTGTTTGCAGATCGCGGAGTCCGCGTTGGGGTATTTGAAGGGGTGGGCGATGACTCGGTGTTTTTTTAGAAATCTATATTGGCCCAAAAATTGGGGTGGGCGATGACTCGGGGATGGGTGATGACTCGGGATATTACGGTAGTTTGAATGCTGATAACTTGTTATGGTCAACATTATGGCATAAATTATATGGCAAATGAAAGCTTAAAGGGGCCATGAAACGAATTTTGGGCTGAGATAAATGATTTTAAATTGGGTCTTTACTAATCGCATATCGTTTAGTTGGCCAAAAGAAAGAGGGTAGAAAGTCAACAGCCAGCTTTTCGGTACGAACATTTGAAAATATAGCGGACTATTTTGTACCTTCTTTCTTTCGAAAGCTCTCCGCCTTTTCACTATAATACATCCGCGGTTCCCAAAGCGCGTCAGCGGTGCCAAACTGACGTCAGCCGAGCCCAGCTCACGCATTGGACACGAGAACTGCGTCACACAGACGTATGCGCTCGTCAACAATAAATCCGTCGACGAATATTCGGATTCGCGTTCGTGGCCAATGAGTGCCCTGACTAAACTTATCGTCAATGGGGAATGACAAGTTCTATGGTGTGCATAAAGAGCACGGTGGAAGCTAGGAGTCATCGCACCGGTGCCGAAGAATGTCACAGCGACGTGATTTCACAATTCGCATTTGAGTTGAGGATTAAAGCTAAAGAGGAAGAAGTAGGAAAATCGTTTCATGACCCCTTTAAACATATGCCTATTGAACAGGTACAATATTATTATTGTCAGTTAAAGTTATCTGAGCAAAATACAATTTTGTAGTAAAGTACAAATATCAACATCAACTCGCAACAAAGCGACTTTAATTTTATTTTTTTTTTCTTGTATAAAGGGGGTTTGGTGTGGTCTGAAATATTCGATAAAAATGAAATGTCACGTATGGTTTGTACTTATAAAGCCATATATTTGAAGCTGTATTTCAAGGTGCAAAGCTAGGTTGTTAGCATTGTTTCTTAATAATTACTTATTTCTGGGCTCGTCAGAGTACGAGTTAGTTTTAATTTAATGCAAATAAAGTCAATTTCACGCACCTGGGTATGTTATGTTTAATATGCAAGTTTTCTTAAACATTGAAGTTGAAGAAAATCACAATTAACAAATTCCTTGTTTTTCTGTAAAAATTAAAACCTGATATTTTCCTTCAAAACGTTTTTGTGAGATATTAGAGCCCTCGGGGTGAAGCAAATATTTTTATATATGCCAACAGCCCTATCGTGAAATTTCACTTTTTACAACTGTTGCTTTTTCCTCGCTTGGCGCGTGCGACGCGAGGAAGCTCGCTGCTAGTAGCAGCTAAAGCGTGCGCTAGATTGACCCCTCCCCTCCACAAAAAAAAGGAGCACGTGCTTCAGAGGCGAGTTTTCTTGCGCCGCAAGCGCCGAGCGAGCAAAGATAGGGGTGATAGCTTTCAGTGCACTAAAAGGCGGAATGCCGAAGCTTGGGGAGCGCCGAGCGAAGGGCGTAAACACATCGGAGTAGGCCACCCACCCTTGTCCCAAGGCTCACTTCCCGGCGGCACAGCCTGTACCGCGAGCCACTCGCTCCTATGTTCGCATTTCATTTTTCCCCGATAGTACATGAGTGGTTTTATTTGAAATCAAACACACGTCTCGGGGTAGGTACCGTGTTTGCACGATTGTAGCGCGCCCCCGATTGTAACGCGGAGGTCTATTTAGCGCTCACATATTCTGAAAATAACTTGATACCGATTGTACCATGCAGGTAAAAAAAGGAAGGCTGAACACATACTTCGTAGAACAAATTTTATGAAACGCACGCCAACACAAAAATAAATACCATGCACTAGTCTCTGTTGTCGGAGTTCGACGATGGTTTTTCGCTGTCCACAAGGTAATCCTTGCTTTCGTCTAAAGCATTTTAGGTTCCGCGCTTGTTGCGCTTTTACGAGTGCGTGGACCGTCCCCTCTGGGAAGGTTGTCTTCCAAACAACCTTGCAAGCTCGTCGGGTAGCTGGGATTGCCAGGCCATGCAGTGCTGCTCCGTTATCTTTTCCCACCAGCGTGACGGCATTTCGTTTAAATAATGCCTCCTAGTCTAATTTTTTTTCTTTTTCCATCTTAAGAAGACAGACACGATTCCTAGACATGACAGAATACGCGTGATACGGATGCCAAAATGGCAAATGTAAACAAGCAGTCACGGTGGCGATGGGGCTTGCCACCTTGTACAGAGTATTGCATTTTTCTTTTTGTGTTTCTGTTTTTGTTTTTATTGTAACGTGCATGTATTTTTGGGCACCGATTTTAGCAAAAGAAAAGTGTGCATTACAATTGTGCAAACACGGTATTTAATTTACCTAAACAGCATGATTTCTGTAAGGAACAAAGCTGCTCTTTAAGATGTTTTTAAAACATAGAGCAAGAAGAAATACTAAATTTCAGCTGCTTGATTTTTATACCCAGTTCTGTTGGTTGTTATAAATGGGTAAAGGTGAAAACGCTCACAGTTTTTTTTTTTAAATATTACTATATAATGCGTGGCCTATTTGTTTTGTTTGAGGCCAGATATAAAAAAATGCCAAACATCATACTTTCAACGTTTTGGTAAGATATTTGGAGACTTTTATCCCAAGATTCATCTCAAATGTTTGCTAAATACGGTACGCCCGCAGTCCCCTATTTGTGCTGTCGACTGGACATCCTCGCAATTGTTTCCCCTGTAAGGAATATGACTTTTTTTCTATGCCTATTTTATTACAATTGATTAATAGCCTATAAGGAATATGACTTCTTTCCTATGCCTTGATTGTCACTTTCTGTGTCTTTCTAACAGAGTTGGCCAATGCAGAATGGGATAGCTCCTGCAGTGAGGAGAGCAGCAACTCGTCCTCTTCTGAAGAACAATTCAACCAGATACGGCGTAATATACGAGAGAAGTCCAGGCATAAGTGCCGCTTCTGCCCTTTATCCAGTGTCTCGAAAAGCTGCATCACCCAGCACGAAAAGACACACCTGGGAGAGCAGCTTTTCACTTGCTACGTCTGCCAGAAGGCGTTCGTCAGCGAGCGTGGTTTGAACATTCACGCACACTGTCACAGCAGCAGGGCACACTTCAGATGCTCCGCTTGCCCGCAAGTATTTCTACAGGAAAGTGACCTGTGTGTTCACAAAAGGATTCACATGGGTGAACATAAAAAATTTCGAACAAAGTGTTTCTCGACTACTCTTGCAATTGTCAAAACGAGTGAAAGGCGCTTTAAATGCCCCACTTGCCCTAAAGCGTTTTTTACAAAGTGGAGATTGAAAGTTCACGCAGTGTCTCACGTGGAGGAAAGGCACTTTAAATGCTCTACCTGCCCTAAAACATTTAGAAGAAAATGCAATCTGGATGAACATGAAAGGATACACACAGATAAAAATTGCTTTAAATGCCCCAACTGCCCTAAAGCCTTTGCAACGAAGTGGCGATTGTCAAATCACGAAAAGACACACTCGACCGAAAGGCCCTTCACATGCCCCACCTGCCCTAAAAGGTTTCAAAAGATGAGTTGCTTGACAAATCATGAAAGGGTCCACACGGGCGAAAGACCCTTCAAATGTGCCGTCTGTCATAACAGCTTTCGAACAAAAAGTAACTTGGCTGTTCATCAGAAAGTTCACACAAATGAAAATTGCTTTCAGTGCCCCACCTGCCCTAGAGCTTTTAAAGTGAAGTGGCGATTGACAAATCATGAAAAGGAGACTCACCCAAAGGAAGCCTTGAAATGCCCCAAGTGCCCTGCTCGAAGTTTCCGAACAAAGAGGCACCTGACTGATCATGAAAGGACTCACAGGTGTGAAAGACCCCCGGGGCCAGTTGACTGCTCATAAAAGCTTTACATTGATGAGGCATCTAACGAAACTATCTGAAATTACCATGAAATAGTTAAGAATGGTATAATGACCTGTAAATGCAATGCGAGTGACACTATTATTTATTTGAACGTACTGCAACCTCAATTGAGGTTAAAAGACAGTGAGTGTGCAGGCGAGCTGGTGGTAGCTAATCATGTCATATAACACCTGAAACTGTGGTGGAAGAAATTGGAAGCTTTTTAGTAGAAAGAACAGACACAGAAAGGGACGTCTCAAACTCAGTTAACTGGTTTATTTCTCGACCATCCTATATATACCCGCGAAGCCCTTCCCAACCGCACTCTACGCAGAATCTCCTTTGTTGAAAACAGTTCCAAATGGAGAGAACATACATGACACACAAAGAGATCAAGCACAGACAAAAGAGGCCCTTATCTGTAGGACACCTCGGGACATGACAGTGACCTTGATAAAATTGTAGACAATAGCACACATAAAACGAGGACACTGCAGGGCATCGCAGTGACCTTGAAAGAAACGGCGCACACTCGAGGAATCGTGGGAACGATGTTCCTTCAGTTCCCTAGTGATCGGTAATTTCGACCAATTCGAGGCTTGCACACTTTTAACTGTAGCCCAGAGTCTTCCTTATATGCGTCGTGTAGATTTCACAGACCTGTCTTGCCATTTTTTAAATTTCTCTCCATTGTAGGCAGTTTTCACACTGCATCCAATCCACCCTTTAACCTGGCAAAGTTGCAGAAATCTCTTGCAGAATAATCATTCTCATGATTCTTTCTTTTTAGCAGGAATTGCTTAAAAAGCAGAGAATTCACAAAAACCACAACCAGGATTTAGCTCCGAGTCAGCGGTGCTGTTCATAGTATTTTTAGCCTAAGTTAATATCAGCATCTGTGAAGCTGTACAAGAATGATGATAATGTAAGATTTCTGCAGCTCAGCCAGTGTTGCTGAATCATGGAAAATTTCTCACAAACATAGCTCTGGGGGACGAGGGGGAACTAAACTTGAACACATGTACAATGACAGATTTTTATTATTTAAATGTCATATTTTACTTATGTTCAAATTAAGTTTATCTTTTCCCCTTAGCGTTTGGCTTTCCACACAAGGTTTGAAATTTCCCGCGATTCGGCAACACTAAGCTTAGCCAACTTGAAGGGGGAATTGCATGCACTATATCAAAAACGCTGACATTGACGAGAAAATTTACGAGTGATATGGCAGGTCTCTGGAATCTACGCGACGCTTGTTCATGATGACTCTGTGTGTAAGCATAGAATTGGTCGAAATTACCGATTACTAGTGAACTGTAGGAACCGTTCCCATGATTACACATTCCCTTTGATAGCTCGGATATCGATGAGACCCTACACAGACTTTGGAATGTTGTACATACATGTAATAGGGATCATTAAATAGATATATTGCTCTCTTTCAGTCCGTCCTGCGTATTTTTGTTCCCCAATAAAAGCTGTTGCTACCTGCTATAAGCAGTCAATAGAACGGCTTGGCATTGAACCCCATTAGTCTGAGAATTTTCCCTATACTTGTTTTCACCTCAAGAAGAAAGTGAGTTTTGCGCATTGTTCACATGCCGCGCAAAATGGTTCTTACAAGACTTGGTTGTCAGGGAAACAAGCGATGCTTTTGGCATTTGAAACGAGTACATGTTGATAAGATAACATATACTTCAATCTAAAATGCACCTATATATATTTTTTTCTATGCATGAAGGGGGAAATTGCTGATGCTTCGCAAGGTGCTGGTCTTTTTTTACATCGGTTCTTGAGGAGAAAATGAGTATATACGTACTGTTATTTGTGTAGTTTGCTGTCGAGTTTTGTTTAGCCCTTGGGTTGAATAAAACGGAAGGATGCAATTTGATATTGTTAATGCTTAAAAGAAGAAAGGTTTAAAAAAAATTGGGTTGTGTGTATGCTTATACAGCTTAAAGGACACATGCAAAGAAAAAAAAAACATTTTTTTAAACAGCTTAGATGGAAAAAGGATATCATAAAACGATTTTACAACGAAGAAAAAAATTTTTAGAGCTATATTTACGGCGCTATACGAATTTGTAGTTGGCGCCCGCCGGAGCCGCCCCGCGCACCGCCGCCCTGCGTCGCCGGAGCCGTAAAGCCACGCCGCCGCCGCACGCTGAGCGTTGTGCGAACGCCGCTTCAACGCGTTTCTCCACGCCGCCGTCGCCGCCGCCGCACAAGTTCGTCTGGTTCGGGGCGCCGCCGCCGTCATCTGACCGGCGCACAGGTCGATCACGTCTGCTTGCGCTTTTTCAGGAGTTTCCTTTGGGCTCTAAAAGTTACTTATTAATCTTAGTTTTTTGTTATACTTCAAAGATGAATAAGTTACTTTTAGAGGCCATAGGAAGCTTCCGAAAGAGCGCGAGCACCACGTGACAAATATGGGCCCGTCACGTGATAAATAAGGGCCACTTTTCCGCGGCGCCCGCGGGCGCCAGCTACAAATTCGTATAGCGCCGTAAATATAGCTCTAAAAATTTTTTTTCTTCGTTGTAAAATCGTTTTATGATATCCCTTTTCCATCTAAGATGTTTAAAAAAAATGTTTTTTTTTTCTTTGCATGTGTCTGGTCTGCCTCAACGGGCGACGAGCCTCCCAGCTGTAGATGAGCAATTTAGCCAGTGCAGTACAACCGCTTGCCCGGGGTCTTTAAAGGGGCACTGACAACCCAAAGGTCGTATTTTTTTTTTTATTGTCTAAAACGATGCAACTTGTAGTCATAGACACGCAAAAAAAAAACCGCATCGCGAAAACAAATTTTCCCGCGCGCGCGCGCGCCTTTTTAGTTTTGGCATTTGTATTTCCCGCGCTCACCTCCTCGCTTCTTTTGATCGGTGACGTCAAAAATCAGGAAATTTAGAAGCTTTGTAGGTGACATTTCTATAACATTTAATAACGGCAATCGTAAAACATGTTTTTTAACGCAATTGCGAACGCACTGCGGTACTCTTTTTGAAATACCAAATATCAGAGTTCGGTGTGATGTTGCTTCCTAGATTTGTACCCTCCCTCGGAAAACTTGGCAGCGCCCGTTGGCGAGTCGGAGAAAGACCGGTTTTTTCCCGCCGGCGCCTTTCTATCCCTCACCTCCTCCTCGGTTGGGGTCGCCGTGACAACGGCGGAGGTCCGAAAGAAAGTCGAGTCGCAGGAGACCGCAAAATTTGACTCACTGCACTGGCGCGGATCGCGCGGGAACTTCAAATTCGGCATTTGGAAATTGTTTTTTTAATTCACAAATACTGAATTTTAAAGTTTCAAATTTTGAGGGTAATGTCCCGACATCGTTTTCAATCGTTTCGGATAATAAAAAAAAATATGATTTTGGTGTGTCAGTGCCCCTTTAAAGTGCACCACGCAGTAGTGATACACGACCGTATGCCGGTACGATGCTCACCCAGGTCAAAACGGGCCGGGGTGGGGATTCAACCCAGGATCCCGGGGTTCTACAGCACGTGCTCCGAGCTGGTGTGCGCTAGCCCGCTCGGCCACTGATCCCCCCCTGGGAAGGTTCAGCAGGGGTGCACAACTAACGAATGAGGCGAGCCGAAGTTATGTTTCTCGGAAACTGTGGCCTGCACTTGGTGAGATGTGCTGCACCTTTCAGCTGCAGACAGTTTTCCAATACCAGGCGTCGTAGCACTCGTTGACGTCTTTAGCACATTGTGCAATGTCGTGTCCGTCACGGCACGTCGAAGGTGGTTCTTGTCGACTCATGAGCGAGGTCTGCTCAAAAACATGCGTGCGTGCTCCCAAAACACAATGCCAGTTTCAAGGTGGGGTCTACCGGGTTTTCGTGCTTCTTTTGTCAAGGTTTTTGTATAATTCGAGCAGCTGAGGTTTGCGATGCTACTCTTCGGTGCTGGCAAACGCTGGAGGTCGATGAGCTTCATTTGTACCGTCGGATTGGAGTCCGGGGCCGGAGAAAAAAGACAAAGAACAAAGAGCGGGTTGGTGAAAATACAAGAATTAAAGAAAGAATACAAACCTGTATGGACAAGGACAGACAGCACAGTTTTTTCAAGAAAAAAGAATTTCGGAACGGGTCATGGTTTGCTTTCTTTTCTTCAAACGCCTGGAATGATTGCTGGAATTCGGAGGGATTCTAAACATGGGGTACGTAGGTTGCAGTCACCGACTTCTGGTTTTTACTGAGGGAAAAGAGTTTCTGATAGGTTGAAAAGTGTGCTAAATTTCCACTTTAAAGCTGCAGTGTGAACAAATTTTGTTTGGGGATCAGGTAAAATAATGAAAAATATTGTGTTGCCTGTCCGCTCTCGCATCACTTTCCTTGGAATGTGAAGATCATGCTCACCATGTCCAAAATGAGATTGTCATTTTCTTAAGAGCTGTGTTGAGTGCCTTCAGGTGACTTGAGATATCGGTGAGGAAGGCCAAATTACATGACCACTGCTCATTTTCCAGCTCTGGTATTCGTTTCTCTGTCTCTGCCAAAGAAAGCGCTTGAGTGCAACGTTAAAGGGACACTGACAGGGTATTAATGCTCGCCAAGGTTTTTATTTGTACATGTCAGATATGAGACCCCAGATACCCAGAACAAAATTTGCGGCTCAAAATTCGTTTTCTTTCCGCCCGAATACCGCCGATCGAGAACCGGCAGGCTTGTACTAGAAATGGACAAAAAATATTATACCCATATTTTGTGACTTCTAAAAAACTGTAAAAACGTTGATTGAAAAAAAAAAAAAGTTGCACAGCTACACGACTTTTGCTATCTTCCCTATATTTTCTCTTCCTGTGCAGTCCAGTTTCGGTTTTGAACATTCCAGTGATGTGATTGCTGCGCCAATTGCGCCAAACTGCGCCAAGGGGCTAACCCTGCTACATCCTGCTACATTTTGTCAAAATATGGGTAATCTGCGCCAAGCCTGCGCCAAAGGACCAATTTTGGTCGCCTTTTAAAACCGAAACTAAACTGAGTACCGTAAATGAGCACGCGTGAGCTAGGTGGCGGAAGCGGCCGCCCGACACAAAGTACCCTGCATCAATCGTTCATCCGTTCTTGTGTGGTTTTTCCCGCCGTCTCTCGTTTCGTGCTCTCGTTGCATCGCGTCTTTTTTAAAAAAATTCAGCGATAGACGTGGGAGTGTGCAGACGCCCTGAGGCTAGCGTGCCGGGTACCAGCCATGCCGTCATGCTTTGAAACGAAATTACGTTTTTGTGCGGCGGGAGTTGCTTTGTGAGCTGAAGCACTCGCTCCTGAAAACCACAGCCGTGGGAAAACTATATTTGGTCCCTGCCTGCCAGTCACCGTGGTCGCGCGACGTCGGGTGTTGCCGTCCGCACGTCGCTGCAGATATGGCGCTTTATAAAATGAAACTAAGTACCACCGCAAGTTCATCAACATTCCTGTTCTTGTTTAAATCACGTGTTACTTCAAAAATCCATCTTTTTTTTTGCAAAGACTGCTCTGTCGAAGTATTGATTGCCTGTTTCTCTCGGTGAGCCTTCTTTCGGGAGGGACCCCGGTACGTGAAAAATCTGCCTCGAAAGAAAGCTGGTGAAGAGAAGTGAGCTAAAGCAAAGAAGGCAATGTCTGCACTCTGAACCCGTACAGCGCACTTGTTTGCCTTGAGTTCAGAAGAACTTTTTGACCCTGGCTCGCGATGTCTTCCATCGATGTGCTCAGGTTCTTTTTTTTTCTCTGTGTTTAGCTTGTGCCTCGCCTGATGGCCTGGCAAGCGCTGGACTGTTTTTGTCGTATGCTGGACAGTTACATTTGGCAAACAATTTTCGTAACCAGTTGGCGACGGAGCAGAGTGGCATGGTTTCGACCGAACAGTCATCTCCGCTCGCGCGACAATTTTGCATTGCATTGCAGTAGTTACGTGTTTAATCAGTTGGAGACTGCTTCCATTTATTATATAACAAGTGAACCTAATACTGTGCTATTTACAACTAAGCTGGTCATTTTCAAGTAAATTTTAATATGTGCAGTTTGGTTCTTATTTAACTATAGTGGGTACATATGTATGTATAATTTAACTGAATCATTGCAAAATGTGTCATTTCATAGGCATTTCAGTTACATATTGAAAGACTCCCAGGTGGTCTAATTTGACTATAATTTGTTTATTGCGGCGAGCAAAGTGTCCTTCGTCTGTCCAGCGCTTAAAACGAATATTTTTTTTTTCTAAGAATATCTGCTCCAAAAGCCACTTTTGCTGCTCCGAAACATTGTTTTAGCTGCTCCAAAAGACACTTTTGCTGCTCCAAAACAGTGTTTTCGCTGCTCCGAAAGGTGCTCCAAAACGGCCTAGGCCAATCACATCACTGACATTCGCATTTCTTTACTTTATTAAAGATATACGTGACACTGTAGCAAAATATTGATTGGGTAGTCTTCTGACGCCAAAATAAATCGCCTGCCAAAAAAAAAAGTTTAAATAAAAATACAATGTATTTTTATCTGTAGCCAGTGAAAGAGCACGTACAGATAGATGACGAATTCCATCATGATGTCGCGCTTTTGAGGCGGCTTGATTTCTGCCATTGACTCATAGCGTATCCTGGGCTCGAAGTGGACTAGTAAATATTAGGGAGTTTTAGAATACCGCACGCTAAAGCTTTGCGTACGCAAAAAAATAGCGTCGTCGCCACTGCGCATGCTCCGAACGCAAACCAAGTTTTGCGCTTTGCGTGCGCAATTTTAGCGTGCGCTATTTCTCGGAAATAGCGTGCGTACGCAAAGAGCCTTTGCGCTTCTCCAAGGAGGATTCGTGATGAGATTTTTTTAACTCTGCTCGTCTTGGCTCAAGACGAGCAGAGTTAAAAAAATGGCGGCTTCCAGGATTATGTCGACGGCTGCTTTGGCGGCGTCGTAAGCGCGACGTCGGCGGCATCCCTCGCGACTGCGATTTTCAATACGGGACGACATTGTACTCGATCACCGGCAACTTGATGCTTGTGACGCGCGAAGATTTCTCGGCGAAGGTACGATGTGCGAAGGTCAGTACACGAGACCTCTCTTGCCGAGGCGACGCAAGCGGACACGACCTGTCAACTGCTCGCGTCGCATTCTCATGTTTAAACAAATCTAAAATGGTACTCTGGACCAAAAAACTTGTTTTTTTTTTTTTTTTTAAAGTTACAGCACTTCGTGTGTGAAATAAAAATTGTGACTGTATCTTGGTGGCGCCGCAAGCGCGAGATGCTTGGGCTTTTGCGTCGCCACGGAGAAACGCTATTCTAAAACTCTCTCGCGTCGCGTGCGCTAATACAAGCGCTAAATTTAGCGCTAGCGTGCGCTAAAATTGCGTACGTTATTCTAAAACTCCCTATTGCTCTTCAACCGCGCCGGCCCCGTCATCGTCCAAATTCCGAGACGATGTCTGTTATGTCAGGTGCTCAAAGTAGCGAGAGAAATTTGCAAAATAGTGGGATGGCGGCTACTGTAATAAGACAGACCCAGGGTTTTCTTACTCCCGTCCGCTTCAATTTTCACGATTTGTCGGAGTCGTGCGTTTTGTAGTGTCCTGTTTGGACACCCCTTGAGGCGTGCGCTTCAATTTTCACGATTTGTCGGAGTCGTGCGTTTTGTAGTGTCCTGTTTGGACACCCCTTTCAAGGGGTGTCCAAACAGGACACTACAAAACGCACGACTCCGACAAATCGTGAAAATTGAAGCGTGAGGCGTCCGCCTCACGCTTCAATTTGTCGGAGTCGTGCGTTTTGTAGTGTCCTGTTTAGACACCCCCTGATATCACTTGATTATCGTGTCTGCCACGTGCCCCCATGGCGTGGCTACAGTGAACAGTGCCAGTTGCGCCGCTCGCGTCAGCCTTCGCGGTCTCAGACCAGCGTGCGCGCGTCTAGCTTCACCGCTTTGCACCGGAGTGCTAGGAGCAGCGGCTGACCTGGGGAAGCGCTTGGGTTAGCGCGATTGGCTGGGAAATCATGCTCGGTACCATTGTAGGTCGAGCCTCTTTGGTCTTGGCTAACGGGGTTGAACTCAGATTAAAAGGTGGCAGCACATATTTAGGGAAAGTTGGATTGCTGTTTTTGCCCCTGATCGACGCACTACCCCCAGCCCTCTCCATGCGCTTCCGAGGATCATCAAAACATGACCTGAGATCGGGGTAGAGAACAGAAGTCAGTGTGATTTCAATCGGGATTCGAATCACAATTTAAGAGGTAATTTAAATCGGACCAGTTTTTCTACGATACTATAAATCAAACTTTTACTGTGAAAAAGATTTCCGAAAATATATATATTTTTAAAAATTTATTTACAGTTTGATTTAAATACAAAAATAAATGCACACAGAAAGTACGAAATAGTAAACAAATAATCATCAATCAAAAACGATTTATATCAAGCTAAACACGAGCAAAAAAAATAAAGAAAAAGAAGTCGGAGTGTTGCTTGAGGTTTTCCTTTTTCGTGTCAGTTACGCAAAGTCCTATTGTAAGAAAAATCAAAACGCGAAACAACACGCGAGAACTAAAAAAAAAGAACTGATGTCCTATTGCAGTGGTTCTGAACCACTGATGTTTCGCGGACCCCTTGAGGATCGGCGGAGATAATGGAGGACGCCGTTCGTGGTAAGGGGAAGGAAAAGTTATTGGTTAGTTAAGATAGTGGTTTAATAAATGGATACAACTAAGGGCTAGTGTGAAGTAGACTTCTCTTATTAACATATACACGAGAAAACTTACCCGAAAATTGGAACGTTTATTCTCGATCTGAAAAAAAGACAACTTTTATTGCCGGGAGGCAGGGCTTCGCGGACCCCCATTTGAGAACCACTCTCCTATTGTAATCAAGTCAGAATGAGAAAGAAAAAAAAAATGAAATAAAGTTTTTTTAAAAACTTCATGCTGTTTTCATTTAATACGGCGAAAATAACATATGAAAAGTTGTTTAATTGAACTGTACTTTAAATTTACAGTAATTCTTTCTTCCTCATTGTTATCAGTGATCGGACAAACTGATAAACAATTTGTCACGTTTACAAGTTTTATAAAGGGGTAACGAATCACTATTGTCTAGCTACAGCGATTTAAATAAAATAAATCCAATTTATGATTTATTTTTGCCTCGGATATCGACGTTTATTCACAATACTAACCATATTTGTTGTGCTGGCACCCTCAGGTGTTCGTTTTGATCACATTGTATCACAAGGAGATAAAAAAATATGTTCGCACTACGGCCTTTTGTGCTCGATCAGGTGGTGTGAAGTTTGATGGTGTGAAATATATGCTGGTGAAGGTCACGCCAGAAAAACGAGAAAAAATAAAAACGCGCCTGCTCAACTTGCAAGTTAAACATAAGACGCCACCGTTGCACCACCCAACTAGAAAGCGCGTGATGATTAGAATGTTGGTTTTGGCTACAGGTCTGGCAAAACCTTTATTCGCAGTTTTTTCATTGAATGTTCCGAATTGAGAGATGATGAATAGCATTCCGAGAAGAGTAATGCCCGAGTATTTCGAAAATAGTTTTAGTTTTGGGTAGCTCCAAAAACGTCTTAGCATATCTCAGCTTGTGTGCCTCGATTTCTCATATACAATTTTTTTTTTTTTTTTTAATTTTGGGGTTCCCCTTTTTCTCTCTCTCCCTCTCCCAGCAGTAAGCTCCCAACCTTCTTCCGATTTTCTCAGGATTTAGATTAGCTAGAAGTGCCAAAATTACCACACTTAATCATAAACTACTCCGCCACAACGTATTAAAATTTTAGAGCAAAATTCCAACTAGAAAGTAATTTTTCAACTGTTTTTCTCCTGACTGTTTTCCCGGACCATTTCCCATAGGGATACATAGGAAACTAGTAAATAATAATAAAAAAGATCTACTCGACCCTTGATCACCAAAACTTAATAGATACTAGATACTATTAAGCTCTACCTCCCATATAAAGTTCACGTCATTATCGCGATTAGTTTCTTTAAAACAACCCAAAAGAGGTTTGGCGGGAAAAACTCCCGCCATAAAGATTAACTCGGAATAACTCAAGAAATAGCCTCTTAAACTTAAAAAAATAACCTCAATTCGGACTCTAACATCTTCAAATAACACCCACGGAAAAAAATCAGCGTCATAACTTTATTAGTTTGTGAGATATAAGCCCACATATTCGCGAAGTGGAGAGTCACGGGGGCTGCCATCTTTGTTTCTAAAAATACTCGTAGACAAGGACTGCGAGTATTTTAGAAGGGCGCCACGTTGCCGCATCGGGCGCCATATTGCTGCGCTTACCTCTCCAGATCTAGTCAGATAGAGGGGGAACCGAAACCGAAACCAAATTAGTTCACTCTTCACAGCAACTAAATTCCAGTTTGGCAAACTTCAAAAAATCTGAATAAATCAACCGTCGATAATAGAACAAAACCAATTTTCGTAAGGAGACTCTAAATTAAATCAGCTATCCACCAAAAATAAATTTAAAGCAAAAAAAAAAAAAATTTGGGGGGGTTTTGACGAAACTGAAAAATCATAGAAAATCGAGTAATATAGCTAGAGCAAAACAACAAACAGAATTCCAGACTAGAAAATTCCCCTCTATCTGACTGGCGCATTAAATACATAAAAAAGGGAAAAAAAGAAAACATATTTAAACTAGAAAAAATCTGGTCCTCCCACTGGGCGCTTTTACAAGGGGCCTCGACGCACCTTTGACGGTCTGGCCAGCAACAGAGGATAAGAAAAAAAGAGAGGGGAAAAAAAAAGGGTTTAATTAGTGGGGAAACCATGTGACATGTTTGATGTCCCAGACTAGGACGGGGGGGAACATCACGAGACTCCGAGCATGACGGATGAAAGGGAAAAAAGAGTTGAGGAAGAAGAGACCCTAGAGGAAGGGACAAAGATGAAGGCAAACAAACAAAAAAACAAGAACCCCAAAAAGGGAGGAGGAAACAACCAAGAGAGCAAGCACCCTAGTAAACCCGAGGGAAACCGAAAATCAAACGAAGGAAAAGAAAGCATTCCAGGCAACCACACCGAAAAAGAATGCACAAAAACAAACGCAACCGAACAAAGAAACGAGGAACTAGAAGCTGAACATTCCACAGAGAGAGAGCAACTCTCCCATCTCCAGAGGAAACTAACAGAAGCACTCCTCGAGATGACAGATCCAAAAAAAACACAAAAAAGACAGGAAAAACTCTCAGCGCCATCGAAAAGATGACCAACCTAACGATTAAACTAATCGAGGACAACGCCTTCAACAGAGGCAGGATCGAAGGACTCAATGAAACAGTCAGCAGACTGACGTCCGAGAACACTTTCCTCAGGGAAGAACTCGAGAATCAGGAAAAAACACTAAAGGAGCCAAGCTACGCAGCCATACTCGGAACCATGACTAGGACAAACCAACCAAAAGAATCACACCACGCCAGTCAAACGGAGCAATCCAAAAACTCAGAGAACCAACCAAAAGATGGTCTCTTAATATACAGCACAGAAAACTCACACACACAGCCCTTCTTCACAGTGAAGACGATGCTGAAAAAATTCACACCACACGAGCTCGGACTGAGCAACCCGGAGGTCAAAACCATCCGGGGAGGAGCCATAGTCCTAGACTCCAAAAGAGAGGGCCTTCTATCACTACAGTCAAAAATAGAAAGAGACCCCGAAACAAAAGCCAAATTCGAAGCGAGGATCTCGGTCAAAAGAAACCCGCAGATCTCCATCCTCGGTGTTGACCGAGAGATCACAAATGAGGAGCTGAAATCCGATTCGATTCGAAGCAGTATTCGCACATCCCTAGCAATATGTTTTTTTTCTTTCTACATTCCTATGGTTAACTTTTTATTTTCATTGCAATTTAAAATATTTTTGTATTTTTGCAATAAGCTTGCAGTATGTTGGAATGTTTGCTGTATTTATTGTCTTGACATTTTTGCAGAGTATTTTGTATTTTTTTTATCTGTGCAGTGCAGTTCTGCATGATTATGTGAAAGCTTCAAAAGTATCTTCTGTTTATTAAACCACCCTAAATTGTATGAGTTTTAGAGTATTTTTGCAATAAATTTATCAAACAGAAATCGTCAGGTTCGTCCACATTTCCTGGCATGTTGTCATACACTCTGTTTTACCTTCTGATGCAGTGCAGCAGATGCTACGAGCTATTCCTACAAAACAAGCACGGCAAACGTGTCACATAACTGGCCACACCCCGCGCAGCTGTGCCCTACCGGAAAGTCAGGTGACATGCTTTCAACACTGGATTTGCTGGGATGGCTTGTAGCATCAGCTGCAGTACATCGGAAGGTGAAACAGGTAGGTATGTCACTCTATTAAAATATTTCTATTATTTTCCAGTTTCGCCTGATACGGTTTAACATACGGTTAGGCCCACTCCGGTGAAGATTTCCGGATTGGAAAGATACGGTTCAGCTTCCGCTTCGACCAATTACGGTTGGGTTTCCGGACTGGTTATTTCCGGTTCATTTAACGGTTTCTAGAAATCCGGTTTGCTTATGGGCCCATATGACGGATTGAAATTCCGGATTCATTCCGGTTTGTTTTTGAACCGTTTTTTTTGGTAGGGTGATGTCTTTTCCATGGCAAACCGCAGGCGGATATCTTTTTGTCGAGGAGTTAAAATTGGCTTCTTGCACGCAGCATAGCTCCTAATACCCGCTTCTGCAAGACGGCGTCGCACAAGTTGGTCACTGACATTCAGACCAAGTTCGCCTCGAATGTCACGGGCCGTAATAAAAGGCTGGTCGACTGCAGCCGCGACGATCCATCGATCTTCCTCATCGGTAGTGGACCTTGGGCGGACGTCGTGAGGAGCGTCATGGATGCGGCCGTTGTCGTCTCGAAACGCCGTGAAAATTCGGGCCACTGCGGTTCGGGTCCTTCCTGTCATCCGGGCGACTTCTCGTTGGGGCATTCCCGCGCGGCATAGGGCCACAATTCGCCAGCGTTCGTGAATTGGCACTCGCGACGGCATCTTCACGAATGGATACTGATGGCAGTGAACCGACAATTTATAGAAAAATAAATGTGAAGTGAAATGGCACTGTGCTTTTTATTAAAAGAAAAAAAATATTGCCTTTTTGTTCCTTTTCTTTCATATTTGAGACAAGATAAAAGTATGCACAGGGCGTCAAACAGATCGCGATAAAACCACGCGGCGATTAAATAATAAAAAAAGGCTATCACTCTGCAGAGATTACCCATCGGGGGTTGTGCACAGCGTGGGAACAGCCGATGAGCGCTCGTATCAGCTTTGCACACCTCCGACTCGCGTCACCAGGCAGCCCGTCTTTTATCGGTAGATGGCGCAGCAAGTTCTGGAGGCCACGCGTTCCGCTGGCCCATTTCGTTTCGTTGAGCACTGTACCTTTAGCTTAGGTCCCTTAGCTAAAGGTACCTGTAGTAAACGGCGTTCTTGATCACACGATAAATAAACGGATTGGATTGGATTGGATTGGATTGTGGTGGCTCTTCCCTTTGTATCGGGTGAGCAGAGATCGAGCTCCGCTCTAGCCGTATTTCACTTCTTAGCTTTCTCTATTTTTCCGCCACCAGTCCTCGAGTCTTCGTTTTGTGCCCTCGAGGGCCTCGGCTCTTTTTGCTACCCGTCTGTCCCTCCCCTCCTCGGTCTCCACGGCAACCGTGAATCCCAGGGCCTCAGGGACCGAGTCCGTTACCGGTTGCGGGGTCAGACCACGGCAGACGATCACAATGTGGTCTATTGTTTCGGTGTCAGTCCCACAGATGGTACAGAGGGTCTCCAGCTCTTCAGTAAACTTTGCTCTCCAAGTTTTTGTTCCGAGAGTTCCTGCCCGAGCCTGAAACAAGCACTTTAGGCTGATGTCGATTGCATTCCAGCTTAACCGCGAGAGGAGCACGTGATAAATAAGTATTCCTCGAAATCGGTTTGACGCGAAGTTTTTTTTTTTTTTTTATTATTGGATGTGAAATATTATTTCTGTCTGCTTTTGCGGCACTTTACTTTTTTCTCTAAGCCTAAGGGCGCACCTAAATGAGTCTTGCTTTAAAACGTCCTACCCATCTGGCCACACTGGCCCAAAAGCATCTGCGTTTACGAGTTTGCATTGCGAGGTGGGCGACCTTTTTATGTTTACCAGCTCCATTTGCTTGCAAAGTTCTCACTGAAGTAGCTAAATAGTGCCCGGCAGAAACGAACCACGACAGAGTCTCACGGTTACGCCAGTCACGCGATCGAAAGGGATGGACGACGACGAAGATAAAGGGTCCTGGGCGGAAGAGTCAGGCGACTCGTCTAAAACCTCGAAAAAGAGCTCGCAGTGGTCCATCGCGTTCGGGTTCGTAGCAGACACTGCTTTCCACGTGCCGCCGCTGCTACCTGCTAGCTAGAGTATGTGATCATCATTATTGTATTATTCCATCACATTTGTGTTCACGATCATTTCATAATTTGATACTTATATATATTCAATTTGTTATAATGCCTTAAACAAGATATTTATATACATGTGATATTATTTTTAATTCGTGGGTCCGAGGCTACTCCCTGTAGCTGTTAAAGGGATTATCCGGTCAAATTTCGTATTCATGAAAACATTTAGACCTCATTGCCAATGGCTGTAGGAGCATCTTCCACGACAAATCTGAATTTTGTGTACTTCCCTGGAGGAGTAATTGTATTTTAACCCAAGCGTGCATAAACGGCGTTTTCCTCTTCCACCTTCAGGGAAGCGGAGTTTCTGAGGTAACATCAGGCAAAGAACGCGCCGAACTGAAGTGCACTTCGAATTTTGTCCTCCGCGTGAGCGGTACCACGTGGTTCACCCTCGCTGCTGCGCTAGATTTTTTTTTTCTTTTTTAGAATGAAAGGGTATTTTCGTTGTGCGGTTGTCACGCTCCACACTTCTCCGCGACATTTACAGTGGCGAGTAAGGGCCGGTTCCCACATGCAGCGAAGCGCTAATGTAGCGCTTCTCACGTGCCGTCAGCTACTTATCGTCTGCCATGAGTAACAGTTTTGACGGTGCGATACAATGCTGGTGAACGCTCCCGTCAGCACGCGCTTAGCGCGAGGTCAGCGCTATGCTCGTAGCGCTCCGCTACATGTGTGAACAGGCCTTAATATGGAATGCAGCGGTGCGTCGGGAGCACTGTGTTCCCACGGAGGAATGAGGCATAGGATATGACAATTGCAAGACTGGTGTGACGTCACGTCAGGCATGGGAGTGCAGCCATTGATACTTGCGAAATTCGGCATGGAGTTTCGTTCAATTATCCGTCGTTGATTACACTAAATTGGGGTGTCGTTTAATGGAATAAAAATGGCCTATGTTAATCATTAAGCTCCCACCAGGTAACCATCACGAAATCTTAAGAACTTTCGGTTTTCACCGGACAATCCCTTTAATACCCCATTCACACGGCAGCGTAAAGGTACCTTTAGCTTAGGTCCCTTAGCTAAAGGTACCCGTTGTAAACGGCGTTCTTGATCACACAATAAATAAACGGAGCACTTTAAGTTCATGTCGATTGCATTCCTGCTAAACCACGAGAGGAACACGTGATAAGCAATTATTCCTCGAAATCGGTTTCACGCGCAGCTTTTGTAGTGTAGTGGTGGGAGGTTGTTGATAGATTGGGGGAAAAAGAAGAGGAAATAAAAGTGGAGAACAGTGATGGTCGCCATTGCTTGGCTCCTGTCTCTGCCGCCTTTCGGACCATTATTTACCATTTCAACAACTCTACATGCCAGTGACGCTATCGAAAGGTATGGGTGACGACGAGCTCCTGGGTCTGGCTTGGTCGCTTCAACAGCAGCGGATCCAGTTTAACCAGATGGAGGTGCAGATCCAAACAATGGAAGCAGAAGCGGACACACTCGAGGAGCAGCTTCACGCAACGAATTTCACAATCGCAGCTGTTTTGGCCCGCGAGCTCACGAAGGTCCCTCGTGAGAGGACCGTGTATGTGAGGCCGGATAGGTGGTTTGAGGAGACACTGCCTAGGATGGGCGAACAGCACTTCCGCGCTTGCTTCCGCGTCTCCTCCACCACCTTCCGGTACCTCGTAGACGTCTGCCGCCCGTCAATGGTCCGACAGGACACCTCGATGAAGTCCGCAATGACGGTCGAGGGGTGGGTCAGTTGGGCCCATTACTTTATGATACATGCAAATCTTTCTTTAATTCACATAATTTTGTAATACACATTCCTAGGATAATTCAGCCTCAAGACACTGGAGGTCTAAACCCTCAACCGTGGGGTGTTTTTAGACACAGTTCAACAACACAGCACCACTGTTATGTAAGTGCAATGCTGGGTGAACAGAATGAGCAGATGATGCGTGCAGATACCTTAACACTGGACAGCTGTCACATGTATTACCTAATTCCATTCACGGACTCACATAGAGATCATAGATTCTGCCCTTTGCCTCTTCGCAAAGGGCAGGAGAGTCTCGCTCTCAGCATTCTAGAATTAAAAACACATTAGATTTTCTGATATACCTCTACAAGATCTTCAGAGATGGAGTCGTCCACCAGGCTGGAGTCGTTCATCGGTAGGCTCCCGAGAAACCTGTGGAGGTCATAATAAAATGGCCAGTTCACCTTTCCGGACCCCGTTGTCATGTTTCTTCTTTTTGTCCTGTAAGAAAGAGAAAAAAAGTGGTATTAGGCTATTTGGCCTTTTGCCAGCTGTGAACTTCAAATGCCGCAAATATGGCCTGTCACTCCTTCTTCTGTTGGGAACTTTCTTTTTGTACTGGTGGCCTGCTTTTCTCTGTGTTCTCCTACACGACAGTGGGACGAGTATCTGGGTGCTTGCAAAGCGGCTCGAAATCTAGGGCACGCCTGCCTCACTTCGCAGAAGAAGCGAGCTATAAAAGTTGAAAACCGCAAGAAAGCTGGCGAACTAACTCTATATTAAAAAAATAAAAAAAATCCCAACACTGAAAAAAAAAAAAAAAACGGATCACACACCTGTGTAATTGTCCCTTTTTAATTTTTTTTTTATTTCCCCCGCTTTGAGGTTTACCATTTTTTTGTTGCATGCAATGGGTTGATGTCGCTGGCCTGCAATAAGGCGCGGAGCCTCCTCCGAGGGTGGGGCTTGGGAAGCTCTCAACGGAGCGGCAGTGCGACAGTCGAGACTTTTACCGAGCGTGCAGCCACTACGAGTTATATTCGTTATCGTATTGTTAAAGAAACTTGGAATCTGCATCCAGTTGTGGCGATGTGGACGATCTGGAGATTTACGGGCGCACAGAAGGTGAACGGCAACGACAATGGCGGCAACGTGAAAACCCTCACCTGTACGTCTGGTTGAGGTTATTTATCTTGTCATGGACCTGCTGCCGTGTCTTTGTAATGGAGACGGACTCGAGACCGAGCCGTATGATATCGTAGACGCCGGCGTTTCTCCTCTGCCGCCGGAGCTCGCCGATGTTATCCTCCCACAGGCGAATAAGGGCCCAGGGGGGCTATGTTGCGCTTTTTGGACTCCCAGGAGACTAGGGAGAAGGAAGTGACGTCAACAACGCAGCAAATGCAGATTGGATGTTGATTTTGTTTTCTTCTGTCAACATCCAATCTGTGTTTGCTCTAGTCGTTGACGTCACTTCCTTCTTCCAAGTCTCCTGGGAGTCCAAAAAGCGCAACATAGCCCCCCAGGTTTCGGATTCTGACCAGTGAACTCGAGCGCCTTTCTTCTTGGTGCCGCTAGTGCTGGCGCCACTAGTGCTCGCGCCCGAGTTCACCTGACCGAAGGGCCCCGGAACCATGGTGGATAAAACATCCTGGGAGGGAGAGTCGGCCGACTCGTCTACAATTTCAAAAAACAGCTCGGAGTGGTCCATTGAGTTCGGGTTCGTAGAAGACATTCTTTTCCACGTGCCGCCGGTGCTACCTGCTAGCTGGAGTATGCGTTCCTCGTTAATGTATTATTCCATCGCATTTGTGTCCACAATCATTTTGTAATTTGCTACTTATATATATTCAATTTGTTATAATGCATTAAACAAGATATATTTATATATCTGTGATTTGTATTTGGAGTTTTGGGGTCCGAGGCTACTCCCTGTAGCTGTAAAGGGAGCTCGGCGAGCTCCGTTTAACACAGGACCTCCCTTAGCGAAAGGGACCTTTATGCGCCGTTTGATCACGTTCTCCAGCTCCCTTTACGACAGGTACCTGGGCTAAAGGTACCTTTGCGCTGCCGTGTGATTTGGGTATAAGGGAGCTCGGCGAGCTCCGTTTAACACAGGTCCTCCCTTAGCGAAAGGGACCTTTATGCGCCGTGTGATCACGATCTCCAGCTCCCTTTACGACAGGTACCTGGGCTAAAGGTACCTTTACGCTGCCGTGTGATTTGGGTATTATACCCCATTCACACGGTAAAGGACCTTTAATCTCTGCGGCCAATCAATTTACGATCTTCCGCGCGTGGCGTGTGCACGCAACAAAAGAGCACGGGCTGATTCGCCGGTAGCAAAGGGACTTAAAGGGGCGGTGCAACGATATTCAATTGGGATGTTTTTCACTTTACACGAGCTTACTGGCACTAGTGGGACTCAAGGATACTCGCACGCAACGCCACTGACCATGAAACTCCTTTGTTGCGCTGTAATTTCGAGGACAAAACCGAGTGTTTTCATTCAATCTCTCCTTCGCAAAACCTGATGACGTAGCTGGGCGGTAGCAGTACCGCCCAGTGACGATATTTGAATGCGGCTCATAGATTGGACCCGAGCATGGCATGGACACTCGATTTGGGCTCGTGATAATCGATCGCTCGAGAAGCATTCGGGTAGTGGCCCGTGTCCAATCGCTGCAATGACGACAACAGCCGAACCATAACAATGTCTGAAACTCAGCGCGTGTCCTGTGCCTTGCCAACCCCAGCGCATGGCTATGATCAACATTGGCGGCATATATTCGGCTCCAGATCACGTGGCCGCTTGTTCTGGCTGCGAGTTGAGGGGGTGAACGCTGCTCGTTTTTTTTTAAATTTTTTACTAGGACTCCTATTGCGTGGGGTGAAAAACGAACGAGTATTTCACAGGTCATTAACGTCAGGGATCCGTTCTAACCGGTATTTGCGCAAAATACAAAAATCGTTGCATCGCCCCTTTAAAGGTACCTTTATGTTGACCGTCTGAATAGTTGGGTTGGGTTGTGGGTTGTGTGTATGTTTATACAGCCTACAACGTGGTCTGCCTCCAAGGGCGACGAGTCTCCCAGCTGTAGATGAGCAATTTAGCCAGTGCAGTACAACCGCTAGCCTGGGGTCTTTAACGTGCACCACGCAGTAGTGATACACGACCGCACGCCGGTACGATGCTCATCCAGATCGAAACGGGCAGGGGTGGGGATTGAACGTCTGAATGGGGTATTAGTTCTCAAAGTGGTTCACTACCACTGTTTCATTGGTTATGTGCTACAAGGGAAACAATGGTATAAAAAAATTAAGCAAAAACTACATAAAACAGCAACACAGCCGCGTGCACGTTGAAACCCAAACCGACCAAATTGAAGCAACCTAAGGGCGCCGAGTGCGTCACCGCCCTCTATCCGCCGGTCAGGCTACTACTGAGATGAAAAGGTCTCACTGTGAGATCCTTCACGTCCCTCTGGGGGGCTATGTTGCGCTTTTTGGACTCCCAGGAGACTAGGGAGAGGGAAGTGACGTCAACAACGCAGCAAATGCAGATTGGATGTTGATTTTGTTTTCTTCTGTCAACATCCAATCTGCGTTTCTCTAGTCGTTGACGTCACTTCCCTCTTCCAAGTCTCCTGGGAGTCCAAAAAGCGCAACATAGCACCCCTGGTCGAGAGCGGAGAATACTACGTACCGGCGGCTTTTTGCAAATTTTCACCTGCCAACAACGCCTTTCTGGTATGTATGAAGACGTATCGCATACCGCATCGACTGCACAGCAGCCCGACAGCAGACGGCTACCCGAGAGTTCGCAAGTGAGCAATTTTTCGACATTGCACGCCGCACCACGCCAAGAGGCCCAACTAGGCCTAACCGTTGGGCCTGCCGCTGCCCTGCCTGCGGGAGGCGGCACAGTGGAACCCCCACGACCAACGCCGCAAGAACACAGCCTTCCAGATGGTCACGATGGCATCACGGAAATGACTGATGCGACGGAGGGTCCTTCGTCGCTTAAAACGTATACGCGGAAGAGGTGCCGCTGGACGGTCGACGACGTTGAGGACGTCGCCGACACACTTGAGACGGGGACGCCGAGCCAGGACGAAGGTCTCATGAACGGAGAGGGGAACGCCGCGGACGACGCGACGATGGACGAACACTTGGAGGACCACGGGTGGACTCTGCCCGGGAGGCGGCGGCGCCCCAAACCCCCGCGAGGCTCGCACCTTCCTCGTTTCCACTTAGTTTACCGTCATCATTTAACCCACAGGCCCGGTAGATCTGACCAAGGTCTGCGACTCAACAATTTACCGCCAGTTGCTGGAGGCGGTAGGAAGTCAAGTAAGGGAAGGTTTACTGATTTTTTCGAAGAACCTCAAAGCGAATCCCATCGTTGTCAACATTCACGATCGCACAGGCATGGAGAATATTCTGAAGCTCAAGGAGCTGGAGACGGACGAGGAAAAAAATAAGGTGAACGTCTACAGGGCGACAACCGCGGGGGCGTAATCCACGGTGTGGAGCCCGGGAAGACTGCAGAAGACGTACTACAGAACTCCTACGCTTACTTTCATGACATCACGTCTGTGAGACCACTCGGAAACAAGGGTCCTTTTCTGCTGACGTTTGAGGGTGAAGGAATTCCACGTGCAATCAAGTGCTTCGGCCGAAAAAAAATTGTGTATGCATATCGTCCCACGGCAATCGTCTGCAATAGCTGCCATATGCTTGAACACAAGTCAAAAATCTACATGAGGCAACAAAGGTGCGGCACCTGCGGAGAAATCAACAATCCGGAGCTCAGGTGTCAAGACCACACGGCTTTCAGTAGGGAATGCCCGGCCAAGCTAAAAGCCGACAGGAAACGACAACAGCGAGCGAGAGTCCCTCTACGTAAGGGCCCCGCAGGAGCGACGACAAGCAATAGGTTCGCGTTGTTGCGCGAGGAGGATTTTCCGTCGCTGGCCACGGGAAGCCACGGAACGACAGGCCTAGCTACCCTCCACCTCTCAGAAAACTACAGGGACGCCGCCATCGACACCCGATCACCAGCGACGACAGATGTCCTCGTTTGCAGAGGCTGCGCAGCGGCCCCGAGACACGCACAAGACCTCCACCAGCAAGCTTCAGGAGATCAAGAAAATGGTGAGAGAGCTGCAAGAGAAAGAAAGGAGGCTTTCTGAAGAGGCGATGCAAGCACGGAAGCAGATAACCGCGGCTTTGAAAGAAATCGAAAGACTTGAAAGATCAACGCCGCCGCCACCACCGCCAGCGTCCGTTCCACAGCGGCCGTCCAGCGGGAAGACCGAAGAGGCGAGCCAACCAGTGAGAAACAGGATCGACAAGGGATCTGCAAGCCACACCGGTGAGAAACGGTCCACTGAGGCCGCGCCGCGGAACCAGGATGTCGCAACCAAGGGGAACTCCACACCGACGATGGAAGAGGCCATGAGAGAGTTTTAAGCACAGATGCTCCAGGCAATGGCGCAACACGCACAGAGGTTCCAAGTCATTGAATCCCTCCTAGCACAACATGGACTCATCTGCGAATAAAGAAAAAGCGAAGCCTGCGAGGCAGGCAGGCTCAACGAGAATCATTTAATGGAATTGTAGAGGACTGCGAGGAAAAGCAGTGGAACTGGGCATGAGACTGGCGGCTGAAGATATAGACGTAGTGCTGCTTCAAGAGACAAGGGGCGACGGGGTTAAGCTACGCGGCTACAAAGGTTTCTTCTCGCCGTCGATCTCGCGCAGGAAGAGGAACAGGATAGTCGTCGAAGCGCAGGTCGGGGTATACCTGCTGGACAGAGGGCTGGACGCGGCGCAGATTGACACGAGTGCATGGTGTAATGAAAACCAATAAATTGTAGCAGTACGCACGGAAATTGGGACAAGACGGCTCATCTTGATCTCGGCTTATGTGAGACCGGAAGGCAAGGGGAGGGACGGAGACAATGACTTCTCGTGGATGATAAAGCTCAGGAGGGCTTTATCGGCGGATGAAGAATCGCTGACGGCGGCGGCGGGAATCAACCTGCGAGGCGTGGGGACGTGGGCTGTTCCCCTGGAAGCCGAAACCCCGGATGACGCGGAGGCGCAGGCGCTCCTCACGGCTGTGAAGCACGCCTATGCAGAAGCAGACAAGAAGAGACGGGACAAAGAGGGCCGGAAAAAGCCGACAACGGTGATGATTTTCGCCGACTCCCAAGAAGTGTTGAGGGCATGCAAAGAATATCGTCTCGCGAGCCCGACGGTACGAGAGATCATGAAGACAGCCATCCGCGCACGCGAGCACCACGGGATCCGCTTGCAGCTACGCTGGGTCCCGGGGCACTCGGGCGTGGAGGGAAACGAGGCGGCCCACGTAGCTGCGAGAGAGCACAAGCGTTTTCTCCTCTCCAGCGCCAACGGCCCACTTAGACAGCGAGCAGCTGAAACCAGTAACGGCTACCGCGAGTACAACCCGACTGCGTTGACGGCCAAGGCATGGGCGAAGCTCAAGAAGGAGATGAGGACCAGATTGCCCC
Organism: Ixodes persulcatus; assembly: GCA_013358835.2. Classification (NCBI taxonomy): domain Eukaryota; kingdom Metazoa; phylum Arthropoda; class Arachnida; order Ixodida; family Ixodidae; genus Ixodes; species Ixodes persulcatus. Next base: position 287,132 of record JABSTQ010010761.1, on the reverse strand, counting down.
AAGAACCGTACCCCGTTCCCACCCGAGGCCTCGGGAGGTACCAGACGGTGCTACTGAGACGGGTGAGGACGGGTAGTGTGATAACGCCATATCTTCTCAAGAAGTGGGCCGTCGAAAAGAAAAAGCGAAATGATCCCGAGTACGTTACGGAGCCCCCAAGCTGCAACCACTGCAAGAAACCTACTCGTCCCGACGTCGCACACCTTCTTTGGGAGTGCGAGCATTTTAAAAAGGAGAGGGAAGAAGCTATAGCCACCCTAAAGGATGAAGAACGACCGGGAGACCTTGGAGCCTGGATCCGGCCACCGGAAGAAGATGAAGAGTCAAGACTGAGAGTGCTGAGATCCGTGGTCCTCTACATGGAGAAAACGGGACTCAGCCAGTCCTTCTGACCCTTTTCCCCCCTCCCCTAAGGGCCATGCCGTAGTGCCTCCGCCCGCGATCAAAGATGGTACCAGTAAACGTGTTTTCACTCACTCACTCACTGTGAGAACTTTCGTTTTTCCCGGCAAAACGATTCACTTGGCAGGCCGTTTCCAGCGGAAAGCAGAACCGAGCAGTCGTGGCTGCACTATTTGGAGGCAGAATCATTATTTGGGTTTATAGAGGCTCTGCCCCGAATACGAGCGCATTTAATGCATAAAAAGCTATAATTCAAATGAAAATTCTTTTTTTTTGAAGTCTTTATAATGATACATCTTTTACGTTCTGATTTTAGTGGACCTCACGGAGCCCATCTTAATGAGCCTGTCTCTGGAGTTCCGCCCCTTCCGGAATGTCCCTTTTGCTCAAGTCTTCCGGCCTCTTCGCGTGAGGCGCCTCCAAAATATCGGCATGCGCTATCATCGCTCCACGGTGCGTGGGAACCGCGGGCGCTGTTTGTGGGCCTTCCTCCTTGTGGAGAGTTCTCACGACCAGCCGAGTTCCCCTGCCGATGGTTACGCTGGCCACGACTATAGTACAGAGCCCGAGTCCGACAACGCTGTAGCAGAGGGCGGTGAGGAGCTTAGGGCGGCTCGGGAAGCGCTGCACCGACCCCGAGAAGGACGGCGAGTAGAGCGACGAAGGGCGGTTGAAGCCCAGGTATCGAGAGCCCAGGGTTCCTAGCTTGGATTGCTTCTGGAAGGGTTCGCCCAGAAGGGAGGAGATAGGCGTGGGTTTCTCAGAAATGATGTCCTCGTCGGCGACTTCATGGACCGCTGAGAGGACGGTGGTCCTGAGGACATTGTCCTCGCTCGAAGCTGTCTTTTCCTGGCTGTTTTGGGCTGCTGGAGACCTCGGCATGCTCTTCGTCTTTCTTTTTCTTGTAAGCCTCCTGCGCTGAAGCCTTGAACTAACTGTGGTGCCCTCTGATGGGGTACTACAAGCTCATCGGATAGGCTTGATAATGATGATGATGATTATGATGCTTGTGGCTGTCCCCTTTGTAACGGGTGGTCACCTTTTACAGTGACCACCCGTTTTTTTTTTTTTACCGCAAAAATAAACTAGGCATCGCCGAACGCTCATTCTACACCCAAAGGTAGCGCTAGAGGTCACAACCAGATGCCAAAGTTTCAGCTCGATCCGATTCCTTATTCAAAAGTTATAAGTGATTTTCTGAAAATTTCAATTGGAAAATGGAGCCCGTTTTCGGTTTCTGGCGCCAAATCAAAGTCAAATTGGACGTTTAGTGTTTATACAGCGTAAGGTCGGTCTGCCAGGATGGGGCGACACTGGTTTACAACGTAGATGAGCAATTTTGCCACTGCAGTGCGACTGCTAACCTGGGGTCTTTAACGTGCTCACGCACTAGTGATACACGACCGCACGCCGGTACGCTGCTCATCCAGATCGAAACGGGCAGGGGTGGGGCTCGAACCCAGGATTCCTGGGTTCTGCAGCGCGAGCTTTCGCTCCACGTGATCCGAGCTGGCGTGCGCTAGACCACTCAGCCACCGATCCCCATGGTGTGGTGTCCATGGGGATCGGTGCCCCATAATCCCCATGGTGCCATAATCATTATCATAATCATGGTGCCATGATCATGGACATCATGATCCCCATCGGCGCTTCATGGGGATCCCCATGATCTGGTGCCATAGAGCCCCATGTATTCGAAAACTCCGTCGTCCGCCCTTTTCCCATTGAAAATTTCAGAAAATCACTTACTTATAACTCTTGAATGAGGTATCGGATCGGGCTACCTTTGGGCGGAGAATGAGCGTTCTAGCGCTACCTTTGGGCGGAGAATGAGCGTTCGGCAATGCCTAGTGTATTTTTTCGGTAAAAAAAAAAAAAAAAAAAAAAAAAACGTGTAAAATTTTATTTTTGTGACACACTATATCGTTTTACCTTAGCATGGATTATTGTTAGCCGCGCATCCCAAAAGCGCGAGCTTGTTGCTTTGGATGAAGCCTTGACGTCTGCACGAGCGCTCGTGCAGCGAGTTAACGAGGTAGGGTTGCTTAGAGCGATAAACCAGGGTTCCGGTCTGCACTTCAAAGTGAACCCCTAAAAGGCCGCTGGCATTGTACGCAAATGTGACTACTCGTCCCGTGACGAAACCAAATACGTGACGTTACAGGAAAGATGGCAGCGCCCAGGCAGCTTCTGGCCCCAGCTAGAGTCACTGAATAGGTTTGCAGAGTACCGAAACTCTCACGTTCCGCGCCGTGGCGCTCAAATTCATCCATATCCGTGTCGCCATTTGGATTCTTGCATAGTACACTGTACATTCAAGAACCCGGCCTCCATTATTTGTTTATTTTGTGCCCTAGTTAGGTCTAGGCTTCTGTGGCCTGGAATTCATTATCAAGAACACAAGCAATGACCATCGAAAATGTGCAACACAAACTAATCCGTATTGTTTATGATCGCTACTTCCAACGACATTTCTATTTTGACTACACTTTTCTGCTTAATAAGGTTTCGTTGATACCATTGACCAATAGAAGAGCAGAGCGCGACTTAGTTTTTCTGTAAAAAATTGTAAATAGCGTATTTGACAGCGCTTCGCTTTTACGTGATGTAACCATTCATGTCCCTCCTCGTTCCCCTAGGACCCGCAGTACTTTCAGCATTCACAACATCTGTAGACCACCTCAACTGTCACGGATATAATCTCTGTTTATCAATATTGAAAATGCCGAACTCGATATGTACAGTGACATTAAGGTGTTCAGGAACCAAGTGAAAGTGCTTGTTGCCGAACTTTAAATTGTGTGTGTTTTTTGCTTTGTGTTTAAAACCTGCAATTGTGATTTTGTTTTCTTTTTCTGTTTATAGTTATACATTTGTGCACCAAATGGGAGACCTGCATGGTTGTTTTTGGGCACGTAAAATAAATGAATAACAATAACTACGCATACTTTGTCGCTGGCGTCGACGAAAAGACTCCTATACTTCGTCTCACCCAACGATGGACTAAAGGCAAAAGCTACAGACCGCCAGATCCAATCACGAGCCACTTAGAAATCGCGTATTGCGCTTTGATGCGCGTATCAGTGCCCGCGTCTCGGATCACTGATGGGGATGGGCGGACAGTGGTTCGAATTGAAATAGCACTGAGTGATTCAACAATTTTACATCGCAAAAAAGAGGTTGTTTGCAGTGTCGAAGCTATAGAAATGATGCAGCGTTTTGGGGTTCCGAGCATTATTCGTCCACCCTTAGTCAATGCTAGGCATGTCATAGTGTAGCGTGGAACATGATTGGACCTGGCGGCCCATGGCTTTGGCCCTTAGTCCATCGTAGGATGAGACAAAGTATAGGAAAGTGTGTGACTCTGTGCATAGCCGCTTTAAATAATATGCGATATCATTTACATTGCAGTCTAGCTGGAGCCGTGTGATCATTACTCCGTAGTTCACGTTAAAAAAAAAAACAAAAAAAACAGATCCAGGTTAGTAGTCATACCTCACTGGTAAAATCTCTCATTTTGAGATGAGCCACCTATCAGTATCTAAATATCCAGAATTACAAATAATTTACTCGACGAGGGTGGTCTGTGCAGTGTTCCCATTGCAGTGGCGAACTTTATCGCTTAGAGTTTAGCCGCTTAATTGTGTCATCACATTAAGCCGCTGGAATTTTTTATTTACGCTTTCCGAGAATTCAAAAGACTGTCGTAAAAATGCAGAAGCATTTCATCGATTTATTTACAACTACATGCAAGATGTTCAGGAATGAACAGTAACAGGATAGACTGAAACATAGTATCAAGCCCTTGTGATAGCTTGACAGTTGCTTTGCTGGCCAGATGAAGCTTGCAGCGAAGTTCAGCAATGATTTCCCCATGACGATTCTCAAGGCAGTTGGCCGTCAACGCTATCTCTGTTAATGGTTAATGCAGACAAATAGAATCGACGGTGCAATACGAGAATGGCTTGATATGAAATCAATGACTCTCTAAAATGCAAACACCAAGGATATTTGTGTCATCATTCATTCAACCTGAGCAGCAAGATGCATCTCATTCACTCGGGGCATCAAGTGACATACCTATCTAAGACCGTGCTGTCAAGGCTTCATTCGTGTTTTTGTACAAAGGAAAACACAAATGTAATAAAAAAAAATCAAATGACAACCGCTTGAGTGCCCATTCACACAGGCCTGTTTGCTTAAATTGCGTTATGAGTCACCCGGACATTCGTGCTTCGAATTTTGCATGCAAAGCTACTCCTTGATTTTCTTTTTTTTTTTTTTTACCTTTTGTTATAAGCGGAGCAATGTGAATTAAAGGCTTGAGGTACACCTAAGCACTTCTTCTGAGCTGTGAATGCGAAAGCATGCACGCCGCTCTTCCGCTCCCTTCTTTCGTTTGCGGCGTACTAGCCTCCGCGGTCGATCGCGTGCGCTGTCCTCGGCGCGCTGACCTTAGGCGTGGAGCGGTGGAGCTGCTGCCTCGCGGACACGCAGCGCCATGGGGTGACGGTCGTTGAAACTGACGCGCATCGGCCAATGGGAGCCTCGTCGACGCGCGCCAGCCAATGGGACCGAAGCCGAAATCCATCAGCTTTACTCTGCTCCTTTGGGATCGGGGAAACTAGGTGCCGTTTGGCTAGGCTTTTCGCGTGGTTTCATAGCTGGGAGCTGGCTTCACTTGGAGAAAGGATTGAAGGTGCCGTTTGGCGTGGTTTCAAGGCTGATGACGTCGGCTCGCTCCATGGGACAGTTAATGCTTTCGCATTAAAAAGCACATGCTATATATTTCCTGTTCAGAAAGAGCCGTTCTTCCAAGCATCATTCGTGCCGAACCAAGCTCGGTCGAAGCAGCCCGATCGGCTGTGAGGCGACGAGCAATACGCGGAGAAGACCAGTGAAATGCACGCACCACACAAAGCTTGCTTCCTGCGGTGGGCTGGAATTCTTTTGTTTTATAATGGCAAGCCGAACACTCCACCATTTCACATTCGCGTTCTTGCCTGACGGGAAGCGGAAGAGTATTTTGCCGTTCTCTGACCTGCTTCGGCACCCGAAGGCACAACAAGCAGGCATATGGGAGTCGCAAAATACGGAACGTTAAGATGTGATTCCATGAAAATACGTGCGCCTCAACGTTAAGTGGCTGAGAAGCGACCCGGAGTGTTGCAGCTGAAGCTGGCTGGACCCATTATGGTGGCTCATGGCGGCGATTAGAAATAATGATAGTGACAGTGACGGCACACGTGACTTCTGCCGTCCAGTGATGCCGCAGGAAATCAAAACATAAATGGCTAGGGTGGGACTGTTGTCGGCAAAGCATTAAGAGGATGGGAATGCGGTATTCTGACAGAGTATTTAGTGACACTAGGCAAGAGTATTGGCCGGAGCTTGTCGGATGCGTTGTTCGTTGTCGTTAGTCTCAGCGAGTTGATTTCAATGCGGGAGCCGTCATGTGAAGCCGGTCGAAAGCGACATCAGAGTTTAGGTATGACGTGGAGATACGGAGGAACGGCACTCTATGGAACGGTGTGCATTTCGCTGGTGATCGATGGGGATGGACCTCAGATTGATTCGGATATCGCTACGACCAAGCTTCCACACGGTCTGGTCCCCCGGCGACGTTCACGAGCAGCGCGTCAACCGGTGTCCTCTAAGTTTCACCTCTAATGTTCAGAAGACTATGCCTGAGAGTGGCAGCCGTCTACCAAGACTGGGCCACATCCTGGAGCATGGTAACACCACCAATCTGCCGGAGCTTCCCTGCCCCTACGCACGGTGAAGCCACCGAACACCACCCTGGAGGGCTTGCCCGGACACTTCCCCGGGTTCAGCCAGACTTGAGACTACTTGAAAGATAAACGTCCCAGCGAGCAACTCACTAAACAACATTGGACCCACATCACCCGTAACATCATCCCGCCACCCTCGCCCACAAGCACGATTTCAACATCGTCAGTACCTCTCTGTCATCTGCACACAATCTCATCCCATCGTCATTAGATGCGGCGCCGCAGGCCTCCATGGTTGCCTTTCTGCGGCTCCGCGGTTCTCCTGAACCAAAATAAATATTATTATTATTATTATTATTACTCTCGTTGACCGTCGGAATCTTTGAGGTCTGCATTGAAGCGTGTGCAATGTATTTGGATACACAGTTTAGCTACGGAAATTGCGTGAATCGTGCTTGGCAGTGTGTAATGATGGGGCCGCTTCGTTCAAATGACCGAAGGCTCACTTTGGTTGCGCGGCGCACGGGACAGCTGCCTTAAAGTTGGTAGTTCCCGCGCCATGCAAGATGATGCTGTGCCGTTTCCCTAAATTGTTCTGGCGTGGACGTGCACTGTCACGGAGCACAGGTGCGCGGCGCACTGAAGAGCTGCCTTCGAGCTGGTAGTTCCTGTGCCGTGCTAGGTGATGCTAGCTGTGCTGCTTCTGAAATTGTTCTGACGTAGACGTGCACTTTCACGGAGGACAGGTGTGCAGTTGGTATTGGATTCTCTGGTTTGCCACACGTTTCGTCGACGCGAGTGTATCACTAAGGCGCGTGTTACCTACCCTGTCCAGCCGTTCACGCCGCTTTGCGGCGACAGTCTGCAGCGGTTCATTACCTGAAAAGTGGTCCCACATATTTTCAGTTCAGTTCGTTCACGGCAGTCGGCAAAGTCTGGAAGGAGGGGACTTATTCGGATTGAACGCGACTAAAGCATTGCAGCTTCTTCACTAGTCAGGATATAGTTTCTTCTGTCAGCTTTGTATATTGTCACGGATGCCATGGTCCAGTCCATCTATTAAGCTTTACTATTCTGGAAAGTTCCAGGCCATGCTCGGCTGTCCTCGTTCCCATGCCTCGAGCGCACGTTCCCATGCCTCGAGCGCTACATGGCCATAACTGAGTAATAGTTTTATATCGTCGGTTTAGCAGCTCTGCTCATATAACATGTTCACACCTTTTGCACTATTCTGTTTTGTTTTGACCGAGTGTTGCTTCGTATGAATATTTGCTTCTCAACTTTTTCTTATGTAAATCAACCAGAACGGCGATGCCAGGCTACAAGTGCGAGCTCTCTGCTCAAGAAGGCACCCCGGCCCCACGAACTCTCGCTCAGCGGGAGAAACTGCCAAGGATAAAGCTATGAGCTCGGGCTTTTAGCTTTCAGACAATGACTTTAAATTACAAGCATTTTCTCATAATGCTGCAATAAAGATTGTCAGGAACGCTAAAACTGTCGTTGAGGAGATCGCCTTTATGTCTTCTGAGACTAGAGAATTTTGTAACAGGGCAAGGACGGTGTGATTGCTTTCGTTCTGTTGAAAACTGACAGTACTTTGGTGTTTTAAATCTCCTAATAACATCAGGTCCAAAGTAGTCGTATATGCGAATGAAAACTAAAATGGTAAAACGGGGAGCTTACAAAAGGCAGAGGGTGCAAGGTTCCTCCTCTAGAAAATCACTGGGTTGTCGCAGGGACAAACGGGTGCTTAGCAACGTGAACACCACTTCTGCTCGTTTGTTTGTTTCTTTTTTGCCCCAAAACTTCAAAGTATTGCCCCCCCCCCACACACACACACACACTTGAATGAGTTTGAGATCCGTGAGATCGGAGAATATTACGCCCCGCTTTGTGGGCATTTCAAATATCATTTATATCAAAGGCTTTTGGGCGGTCGGGAAATTAGCCCGCGCTCCCGACTCTGCGCGTGCCATTCTGCATGCGCTGGTTTTTACATGATTTAAAGGCCCTGGTTCTGGAGGCCTTTGAAATGCTCGTGGAACAGGTTTTACATAATTGTAGCTGCTTCGTGAATTAATGATGTAGTTCGTACACGTATGCAGGCATGTTGTATATTTTTTAGAGCACACCGAATTACTGGAAATGTGTTTGTATGATAGCAGAAGAAAAAAAAACCGGTCCAATGTTTCCGAGTTGCTTGTATGAGATGTATTGAACTACCCAAAATATGCGCAGCAATATAGTGCCGTAATTTGGAAATTTTATACTTTTTTTCCTGACATTCGTTCTTTATTCCAGACTTGTGCATTCGGAAAATATACCGTTTAGCTTGAATTGTCATTTTCAGGTAAAGAGGCACTGCTGCAGGTCCCACAAACCTTCCTCAGCCTCCAAAATCCATACAGCTAGACTCTCTGACAACAGAGGAAAACAGAAGGAACAGCAAGCATTAGAACGGCTGTTCAGTGGAAGATGCTGCACTAGTAGCAGAAAATGTGAAACCTGAGGCGGTTGACTGTTTGTGTCAGAAAATCTTCTGGTATTTTAGCTTTAGGAAAATTTGATTGAGCTAATATTTCAATTTTATAGCTTGTAAACCGTAATCGTTACCTCCTACCGCGGTGGGGTCCACCTTGGTGCATCCTCAACCCCAGCAGAGCCTGTTGCACAGCCCAAAGTATACTGCGCCTCTCCCAAGCTGGTGCTTCTTGTGTAGTTGTTATTTACACCACTTCCTGTGGCTAACTTCCTAAAAACAACGTGTATCCTAGTTGATAGCCATTGTACTATCCTACCTGGGGGAATCGGAGGCCGAGTGGTCTAGCGCACACCAGCTCGGAGCACGTTGAGCGAAAGCTTGCGCTGCAGAACCCAGGGATCCTGGGTTCGAGCCCCACCCCTGCCCGTTTCGATCTGGATGAGCACCGTACCGGCGTGCGGTCGTGTATCACTACTGCGTGAGCACGTTAAAGACCCCAGGCTAGCAGTCGAACTGCACTGGCTAAATTGCTCATCTGCAGTGTAAACCAGTGTCGCCTCATTCTGGCAGACCGACCTGTATACTGTCACGAATGACAAGTGAGGAAGCGGCGAGTGACTGAGTGAACTGAACGTTTAATGGGGCGAACTTGTGCCCAAAAAAAGAGAAAGAAGAAAGATAACAACAGAGCGTCGCGGGCGTCGAAGGCGGCGAAGCAGCGGGATCGAACGCTGAGGCGAAACTGACTTCGGCTCGCCACGCGGAGCCCCTTATGTACATGCGTGGGCTTCTAGAATAATCGGCGTAGAAAGTTCGACGCGTAGAACATTCGCACCTCGAACAAGCACCAGGATTCTCGAATTTGCCAGAACATTAGTGTTCTGGCAAATTCAGGGATAATGCAGGGATAAACAAAAGACACGTCGCTCCCAGGAATCGAACCCTGGCTTTTCGCGTGGGAGGCAGGTACGATAACCGTTAGGCCACGCGCGCGCTGCCTACTTGGCCAGCTGCGCGCGCGGCATTACTCCCCCCTTTAAAAAGTGCATCGCCCCGATGCAACACAAACAAAAATAAAAAAGAACGATAAACAGAAGAGTCCTTTGGAGCACATAAGGTCCACAGTCCTATCGAGCGTAGTACGGCTTCATGCGCACGACGTGGACGACCTCAGGCCGTGGTGGGCGGCGTGACGATGTTCGTGTTCCGTCGGGCATCACCTCGTAGTTCAGCTCGCCGAGGCGACGAAGTACCTTGTATGGTCCAAAGTACCGTTTCAGCAGTTTCTCACTGAGGCCGCGGCGACGGATGGGCGTCCACACCCACACCCTGTCTCCGGGCTGGAAGCGGACGTCCCTGCGACGAAGGTTGTAGCGGCCCGCGTCGACGCGTTGCTGGTCTTGAATCATGAGTCGGGCGAGTTGGCGGACTTCCTCGGCCCGTTGAGCAACCGCCTGGGCGTCGTCGCTCTCATTGTCAGATGGCTCATGGGGTAGCATGGCGTCCAGCATGGTCGTTACCTTCCGACCATGTACCAGCTGGAAAGGTGTGAATCCAGTGGTCTCTTGAACCGCCGTATTGTAGGTGAACGTGACGTAGGGCAACACCTCGTCCCACGTCTTGTGCTCTACGTCGACGTACATAGAGATCATGTCGGCGATTGTCTTGTTGAGTCGCTCCGTCAGCCCGTTGGTCTGCGGGTGGTACGCAGTGGTACGACGATGGCTGGTGTGACTGAGCCGGAGGATTTCTTGGGTCATCTGTGCCATGAACGATGATCCGCGATCTGTAATCAGAACTTCGGGAGCGCCGTGCCGGAGGACGATTGACTCGATGAAAAACTTGGCGACTTCCACAGCAGTCCCTGAAGGAAGGGCTTTCGTTTCGGCGTACCGCGTGAGATAATCAGTGGCGACGATTATCCAGCGGTTTCCCGACGTTGACGGCGAAAAAGGGCCAAGTAGATCCATTCCGATCTGCTGGAACGGTGCGGTCGGGGGAGCAATCGGCTGCAGGAGACCTGCCGGCTTCGTCGGCGGTTTCTTACGTCGCTGGTACTCGTGGCACGATCGGGTGTAGAGGTGAACGGCCTTGGGGAGCTTTGACCAGTAACACTTTTCACGAATACGGGCCAGTGTTCGGCTGTAACCGAGGTGTCCGGACGTCGGGTCGTCGTGACATGCTTGAAAGATCTCCCCCCGAAGGTCGGTCGGGATTACCAGCAACCATGGTGTGTTGTTGTCCCCGAAGTTCTCTTTGTAAAGCACACCTTGTCGGAGGACGAAGGTTGGCAGGGCTCTCGAGAAGACACGGGGGACAGTCCCCCCTCGTCCTTCGAGGTGCTCGATTAGCGCGCGCAACTCAGGATCGTCTCGTTGACGTCGTGCCATGTCGTCGGTATTCACTGCGCCTAGGAAGCACTCGTCGTCATCGTCGTCGCTGCTGCCGGAAGGCGTTTCGACGGGGGCTCCGGACAGGCAGTCGGCGTCGCTGTGCTTGCGGCCTGACTTGTAGACCACAGTCATGTTGAACTCCTGCAATCGGAGACTCCATCGAGCGAGGCGTCCTGACGGGTCCTTGAGGTTCGCAAGCCAGCAGAGCGAGTGATGGTCGGTGACTACACGAAACGGGCTCCCGTACAAGTACGGACGAAACTTCGTGATTGCCAAGACGACCGCAAGGCATTCTTTCTCGGTCGTGGAGTAATGTTTCTCCGCCCTGGACAATGTCCGACTCGCGTAGACGATACCTCGCTCGGTGCCTTCTTGCATTTGAACCAGTACCGCGCCAAGTCCAGCGTTACTTGCGTCCGTGTGAATTTCGGTTTCCGCATCCTGATCGAAATGTCCAAGAACAGGAGGAGTCTGCAGTCGTCGCTTCAGTTCGTCGAATGCCTGCTGCTGCTCTTCGGCCCATTCGAACTTCTCTGCGTCCTTTGTGAAGTTTGTTAGCGGTGCGGAAATCCTTGCGAAATCCCGAACGAAGCGCCGATAGTAGGCGCATAGTCCAAGGAACCTTCGCACGGCTTTCTTGTCTCTTGGCGCTGGAAATGCTGCGACGGCGCGAGTCTTCTCTGGGTCGGGGCGAACGCCTTCGTTACTAACCACGTGACCTAGGAACTTCAGTTCTTCATAGGCGAACCGACACTTTGAGTGCTTCAGGGTGAGTCCGGCGGTCCGTATGGCTTGGAGAACAGCTCGGAGTCGTCGCAAGTGCTCGTCGAAGTCGCCGGAAAACACTACGACGTCGTCGAGGTAGACGAGACAGCTCTGCCATTTCAGTCCTGCCAGTACGGTGTCCATTACACTCTGGAAAGTTGCTGGCGCCGTGCACAGTCCGAAGGGCATCACCTTGAACTCGTACAGTCCATCCGGCGTGACGAAAGCTGTCTTCTCTCGGTCCCGTTCGTCGACCTCGATCTGCCAGTAGCCGCTCTTCAGGTCCATCGATGAAAAGTATCGGGAGTGGCGCAGCCGGTCTAAAGTGTCGTCGATACGGGGGAGTGGATAGACGTCTTTCTTCGTCACCGCGTTCAGCTGAGTCCACGCAGAATCTAAGCGTTCCGTCCTTCTTCTTAACCAGTACGACTGGAGGCGCCCACGGACTGCTTGATGGCTGGATTATGTCGTCGTTCAGCATCTCTTGAACTTGCTCCTGGACCACCTCCCTTTCTTTAACGGAGACTCTGTACGGTGATCGATGCACAGGGCGCGCGTCGTCCTCGGTAACGATGCGGTGCTTCGCAATGGCTGTTTGGCGCACCTTCGACGACGTCGCAAAGCAGTCACGGTATTCGGCGAGGAGGTTAATCAGCTGCCGTCGTCTCGGGTCCGGAAGCTTAGGGTCGATGTCGAGTTGCGCTGGCGACGTACTGTCTTGCTGAGGTGGCGAGGATTCGTCAGTAATGGCGGCGATTTCGGCGGAGTTTCGGAGTTCCTCGACGTGGCCAACGGCTACACCTTTTGTGAGGTGTTGCGTTTCATTCCGAAAGTTCGTCACGAGGACCACAGTGCGGCCATCCTGAAATTTAGCTACTCCTCGTGCGACGCCTATCCCTCTTCCTAGAAGCAACTGGAGGTTGCCTTCCAGAACAACTTCGCCGCAGGTAGCTGCATCAGTCACGACGGGTACGACAACACTTGATCGCGGCGGAAGGTTCACCTGGTCGTTAGCGACTCGGACGGCGGCTGACGCTGTTTGGGGTTTCTCTGAAGGCAGAACAGGCCTGTTCTCACCAAGGTCAATGACGGCGCCGTATTCACACAAGAAGTCCATTCCGAGAATGACGTCCCTCGAACAGTCTTGCAGAACGACGAACTTCACAGGGCAGGTTTCACCGTGGATCTCAACGCGAGCGGTGCACCTGCCAACAGGTGTGATGAGATGTCCGCCGGCGGTTCGTATCTGCGGTCCGTCCCACGACGTCGTAACTTTCCGAAGGCGGCGAGTGAGCCTCCCACTCAAGACTGAGTAGTCTGCTCCGGTGTCCACGAGGGCCGATGCGTCGAGGCCGTCGATAACAACGTTTAGGTTGTTGGACACCGTTGCATGGGCGTCGGTGCGATGCGGGGCGTCAGGAGAGTGGGAGCGCTCCGGCGTTCTTGGAGGCTGTTTGCTTCCGTCGTTTTCGGCAACGTCACCTCCAGGCGTTGCCGCACTTAGTTTTCCCGGCGACGCAGGGGAGACAGACTCTCTCGGCGGGGTCGGCGCGCTGGGGACACTGCAACGCCGTGGCGATGGGGAGCGAGATTCACGGCGGAGAGATGGCACTGAGGGGGGCGAGCGTCGGAGGTACTCCTCGATGTCGCGAGGGCGTTCGCCGTACCTCGGGCGTGGGTCCTTCGGGTGGAAACCACGCAACCCAAGTCGACGGTAGGGGCAGCCGCGGTAGATGTGGTCGGCTTCCCCGCAGTGGTAGCAAAGCGGGCGTCGGTCGGCCGTTCGCCACACGTCTGTCTTCCTCGTCGTCGGGTTTTCAGTGCGGACGAACTCGGGTTGCCCTTCCCGACGTCGGAAAGTCTGTGGTTCTGGTAGGAATCCTGACGATTCCTACCAGGTTCGATTCCTGACGAAGAGCCAGGAATCGAACCCTGGCTTTTCGCGTGGGAGGCAGGTACGATAACCGTTAGGCCACGCGCGCGCTGCCTACTTGGCCAGCTGCGCGCGCGGCAATACGCTGTATAAATCACTAAACGTCCAATTTGACTTTTTACTATCCTACTTCCTCCGTTACTTAGGTGGATTTCCCTTATGCCGCCTCCCATGCACTCCGTTAGTCGATGAAAGCTGTTGAGAAACTTGACTCCATGGTTCAAATTTTTGCACAGGGCTCCGAGTCCCCGGTTGACGTCCCGAGTGTTGTGCTCCACCTCCCTTGAGACAGCCGTGGCCGTAGTGATTGAGAGCATATGCTCATGTAGGCAGAGTTTACATGTGGAGCGATTTGCTTGCATTTTTGTAGGTTTGTAAATAAAGAGGTTTTGCTTTGCATATCCTCGCCATTGTTTCTGTTTTCAATTTATTTTGAGAGCTCTATCTCTTGCAAAATAGACTTCACAAGAGGAAATGCGCGATCAACTTCCTCGACAACTACTTAACTTTTACGTCTGAGTAGTTATTGATAGGTATAACTTACAAGTGTGTACTGACTCATCAAGATCGCTGCTCAACGTTTGTTGTAAGACTTCCGGGAAAATTAAAAAAAAGTGGCGAAAATCGGGAAACAATTACTTCGTAGTTCATATGCACCGCCGTTTGTAGTCAACTCAAGGTGTCCGAACTTCTGGCAGACAAACTTAGGTATATGCTCGTTTGCATATCGTTATGTGTTTTAAAATTTCGCGCTTCGTCTTTTTTTATGGTTAAGCTTTAGAGAAAAATGCTGCTTCTTTGTACACAAGATATTAATCTATTATTTTACTATTGGATAGATAATGTTAGTGTAAACAAGGGACGCATCTACAAACTAGCAGCTTCTGATTTGAATAAACATTGCTCAGTTTTATTTAAAGTGAGCGACAATTACGGTAGCAGGTCGCTTAGGGGTTTTTATTGCACCTCGTGCCACCTGTTAAGTTGTAAAAAGAAACACTGAAGAACGACATCTTCAGGAAAATTTCTACGGTGGTGCCAAGTCAGTCGTTGACAGATAACGCTTTTTAACACTAAAAAAATAGCGCAAGGCGCAGCCATCACTCGCGTTCACTTTTTTGTTTCCTTTTCATATCGTACGCTTCACCTCATCCCTGCGGTCGGAAAACGGGTTACTGATCTTTATACAGAAAACGCAACAGTTTGGGTAAATTTTTATTACCGATTTTTAGTGGCTGGTCATCTCGTTGAGGCAACAAAAACCCAGTTGTGGCGGCTCCAAAGGAAACGACAGGCAAAGGTTACGTCCGCTGTATACACTGGAATAGGCTGGAACGCGGGGCATTTTTTCCCCTCGGGTTTCGGTCACGTGGCGTCAAAATCCTGGCGGAAATTTTAACGGCCGCGGGAGGCGATCCCTCATCCATCGGCCGTAAAATGGAGAAATGGGCAAGGTGGTAGATGATTTTTAAACAATATGCGCCGTAAAACAGGGGCAAAAGGAGAGAGGCGCAACACGAAGCTTGCTTTTTAACTGAATCGTTTTATTGAGAGGAAACAAAAAAAATTTTCATAGATCCTATCAGGTTGCTCGCGTAGAAATTCAAGATCCCTATCGGAAAGGTGTATTTATACAATTTTTGTTCCACCCCCCCCCCCCCCTTCCCCGCGGTCCCTTCAATCTAATATGGTATATATGATTTAGACAAAGATAAAATAAAAATACCGCCGTAGTTTTTTGACACTGGGAAGTGTCGAAGAACGACAGAAGAACAGGGAAGCCGGTTCGTCCTCCAAGTTCCGAGCGAACATGTTTTAAATCAGCTACATATACACGTTCGCGTTTTTCTTCGTGGATATTCAGATGGAACCGTAAGGAATTATAAGGTAATTTTGTGAAGTTTATGAATGCACATAGTGTTTCTTGAAATGTTGCGCGTATGCATACCTGTAACCCCAAGACAGGAAAACGTTTCAATTCATAAATGAAAGGGTGACGCAAAAATAACGTGCGTTACTTGTTATCGGTAAGGGTAACGCGTTATTTTTATTTCGAAGTAACGGAGGTTGGTAACGCGTTCCTTTCATTTGCAAGAAACGAGTAATCTATTTCGTTACTCCTTTCGGCAAAGCATAGAACACTGGCACTGTACAGGCAGCTGCGTGACCGACCGCGATCTCGCTGCAGCTGCGCGCATCCGGTCTGATGCGAATGAAACCGGATGGATCCTTGAAGGTCCCGCACTCGGGACTTTGAACTACTCAGTTAAAAGAAGGAAAAAAAAAAAAAAAGCTCAAAGACACACACGTGCGTGAAAAAAAATCACAAATATGGTTTCGTAAGAGCACAGTTGCGATTGCCGTTTGACTCTGTTTCGAAAAATAATGTGAAACATTTATCGCGAGTTCAGATTTCTATGCGAGTTAAGACCCGTTTTTCGCACTCGTGTTCCAAACATCAAGGGGTCACAAAAAGAAAATGTATTTCGCAGATATTAATTTTATTTACTTATATTCATTAAATCCCAAAGACTCTGATTCCTAAGTATTACGGCGAAATATTGGGTCTCCATTGTGTAGACCATGTTTAAAAATCGCATTTTTTGGACGACCTGAAACGACCATGCGACACCCTACGGCGGCATGAACTACAAAACGTAGCGGTAGTTAGGTAAAAAGTTGTAACATATATTCAACTTCATTTATTCTTCAAATATTGAATTGGGAGCGTTAAATCGTTGAGTTATTATTGGTATTCCTGTAATAGCTAGACACCGATACATCACGTGATTGCGATAGAGTTTCGGTTTCCATTGGTAACCATCGTTTGGTAACCATCGTAACTATGCTTCTCGTCCCGCCGTGGCTCGCATTCGTTCTGGAATGCGGTTGTGGAACATCATTGTGGATTAGAATTGTAATAAAACATAGAAGTGGAGCAATAAATGATAATAATGATTTGAACCCAGAAATTCGCGAAGTCCATAACAAGAAGAGGCGCGCGTGTGTAATCTCTCAATAATCAGTACATAAAAAAAAAACCGTTACATGAAATTTATATCACAAAATATGAGATCAATATAGACATCCGTATTTCTATATATTCATTCTAAAACGATTTCCTACAGAAACACATGCATTCGGCAGTAAATTGGTATCTGTCCCAGTTCGTCATTTGATTGTCTGAGTTGTGGCATGCAAATACAAATTCAATCCTTAAAATAGAATAGTCTTCAGGACAAATTTATTCGTTCAGTTTGATAGAAACATTTACACAATAAATATAGGCTTGAAACAGAGAAACACACAAAATAAAACACTAAGATCTGGCAGACCAATACGTGCGTTCAATAGTGGAAATCAGTCATCCGGTGGTGCTGCGTAAAAGCTGCGAAGTTGAGCTATCTGCTCCACAGATATAGATTTTGTTGTGCGTGGCGGTTTGGTATTCTTGTCAATCATTCTGCATTTCCACAAACTAAGGAGGCCTAGTAGCGCAATTAGGTAATATGGAACAGTTTCATCTTTTGAAAAAGGAAGGAAGGGATTATATTGGTTGGTGAGGGCGATACCTTTTTTTTTAGATTTCTTTGCAGGACGCCTCTAAAACTGAATATAGTACAACTTTGTCAATTACAAACATTTATTTTATTTTTTTATTTACAATATTGAAAGCCCTTTCGGGCTGTCTCAAGAGTGTACAGCGATAGAACAAACAAAATCAACAACACAACAATTTGAATAAACTTTCGGTTAAACAAGAACAATTGAAGTCATCACCACCAAAGGGTACTAGCACGTTTCCGCATACAAACCAAATAATACACTTTAAAACTGCTCGGCTTTGTCAATCCAAACAAAGAGGTCACCATCCAAACTATTCCACTCCTCAATGGTTTTTACAAAGAAAGCGCACTTTAAGACATCGAGATTTGGGAAATACGGCTTGACTCCGAAGCCGGTTATTAACTCTAGGTGACCTTCTTTCAGGAAGCTTTATATAGTTACTGGAACTGGTGTTATAATACCCATTTTAGAGTTGATAGAGAAACTTTAACCTTCCAAGTTTTCTCCGCTGACCCAAGGTTGGCAGCCCTACGTTTTTTTTAATAGTTCTGCTACCGATTCCGTTCGGCGAAACTCTGAATAAGCGAATCTTACTGCACGCCGCTGGATACGCTCAAGTTGATCTATCGCTAAAGTTGATCTATTCGTTCAAGTTGCTCTATCCGCACTACAGACATTTTCGATATGTACCTTCAACTTTAAATCGTTAGAAATTGTGACCCTTAAATATTTAAAAGTTTCGGATTGTTGCAAAAGTGCACCATTAAGAGACCACAAAAATGTGTTAGGCGACCTCTTCTTTGTGGTTGTGAGAAATGCATCTTCAAGATGTATATTCATATCCCGTTTCTCACACCCCTCGTGCATAGCCATTAAAGAGTCGTTTAGTAACAGTTGGTCGCTTTGCGATTTAACTTCTATGTACATTAGACAATCGTCTGCAAAGTGGCCGATTTCAACAGATAGTTGAAATATCATATATATACGGAAGAAACCAAATCGGCCCCAAAGCAGAGCCTTGAGGCACACCGGAAGTGACTGGCAGTAACGTAGAAGTTTCCCCCATTGAAATTTGTTTGATAAGTAAGAGTTGACCCAATATACAATGGGCGTACTTATCCCTACATTCAATAACTTTTTTTTAGCAGCTTCCAGTGCATGACTCGGTCAAATTCTTTAGAAAGATCAATGGACATCACATCTACCTGCCCACGTTTATTCAAAACAGATGCGAAATAATGAGTTGCCTCAAATACCTGGGTGACAGTTGATAACTTCTTTTGAAATGCAGGTTCTTTTATAGAACAGGCCGTTTTCTTCGATGCATTCAGAGCCATTTTATGATGAAATATTTTGTCAAACACCATTTTGACGTGGACCATTTCTTCCGGGAACATTTAGTTCTGGGTCACTTTGACCGGAACCATTTTGTCCGGGACCTTGTTGTCCAGGAACCATTTCGTCAGGGTAAATTTTGTTCGGGATTATTTTGTCCGAAACTGAATTTGTTCGGGACAATTATTTCGGGATCAATTTTTTTCGGAGTATTTGATGAAACAAATTTGTTTGGGGCCTTTTTGTCCAGGGCGAGTTTGTTAGGAAACAATTTTTCAAGGGCTATTTTATGTGGGATTATTTTGTCCGAGACCAGTTTTTCGAGATCATTTTATTCGGTAAAATTTTGACCTGAACAATTTTCCGGGACCTTTTTGTCCAGGACCAGTGTTAATGGAACAATTTTGTCCGGAGTCGTTTTTAGTTGGATTATTTTGTTCGAAGCTATTTTATCTGGGACCATTTCGTTCGGGGTCATTTTGACCGGAATATCTTTGGCCGAGACCTTCTAGTCCAAGACCAGTTTGTCCAAAACCATGTTGTGTGGACCTTTTTGTGCAGGATTATTTTCTCCGGAATCGTTTTTACCCAGACCTTTTTTACGGGACCATTTTTTTTCGGAGCCAATTTGACTTCAATTATTTTTTCCGGGGCCATTTCGACTTGAATTATTTTTCATGGGGCCAGTTTGTGCGGGACTGCTTTGTCCGGGACCATTTTGTCCTACACCCGTGATGCGGGGATGTATGGGAAACACGATATTAGGCATTTCAGTAAAACAGGAAGAAAAACATTTTCTATGATAAAAAGGATACTTGTGGCAACTACGTTTTATATTCGAACGATTCCTGACAGCCAAATAAATAAAATAGAAAATAAAATATAAAAAAGACGCTAAAAGCAGGTCAGGGACTTCAAAGAGTTCCACATGTTTCTGCCCAGTGAATTACGAAAATAATCAACAAAATTTTTTACGAACTTGTTTGCGCAGTGCCCCCTCACCAGGTGGCAAAGGTGCGCGTATGCGCCCCCCCCCCCCCCCCCCCCCCCTTTCTCCCCTCTCACGATTGCAATGTCAACGTAGCGCGCTGGTGCATAAAGGGCTCCGAGCTGGTTGCATGCACAAAGCTCTGCTTTCGATCGTGCAGTGCACCACAATCCACAGGGGAAAGAAGTGACCTTTGCCAACATCTTTTTTCTTGAAATCTAAATTAGGTGAGTGAATTTCGTGTTTCGCATCGCATTAGGTTTTGCTTCCTGCGTTGTTTTATTTGGCTTGCATGTATGCTTTGTTTGTCTAAAAACTAAAAAAGTTTTAATATGTGTTACGCACTGGAAAACAAATCGGCCGAGTCATCCGTTTTTTTTTTAATGCAGTGGCGATCTTCATCGTGTGTTTTTGAATCTACATTCACGGCTTCGTCTTTAGATTGCCAGTCGCTGTGAAATGGTGAATCGCTCGATAACGCTGCTGAATGAACCTGACGTGACGGCTTTTTGTTGAAGCAGCTCGGTGCCGTCGTTATCACAGGAGTCGCCAATACTCTGAAATGGCTGGAATTGATATTATTGAGATGTGTGTTCAAACAAGAGGGGAAAGTGTTCGATTGGGTTGACAGAAAGACCGAGAGCTTACCCTGGATAAAACGGCGGCTTGGGCGAGTTGGTTATTCATGACTCAAAAATAACAGCGCAAGTAGGCAATCCACACAAACACACGTCACCACAGGCCACAAAAGCAATCACACTTAAGGACACAGTCACAGCAAACAAAACACTCACACAGCGCTGACTCACAACTAAATATCTATTTTTTTGCACTTCTTTTTCTTCTACGCCTTTTCGATATATTCGTGAATATTGGCTTCTTTTTCTTCCACATCCCATTAAATGACACTCATGTGAGCTAATAAGATAAGCTACTAAGATAAGCTAATTCGTTTCCTGATAAAGTGAGCGATGAAGTGCTTACACATTTGCCGTTATCCCTGGCAATATTTCCTGCTTCCGCAATCTCTCTAGTCAGTTGGCTACCGCTTCTGCCCCAACGAGGTAGAGGGGCTTAGAGTGATAAACCGGAAGTTCGGAAGTGCCCCCCCCCCCCCCCCGGTTGCCGCCATGTTGTACGAAAATGTGACCACTCGTCACGTGACCTCCCAAGAACCGTGACGTCACCGGTAAGATGGCCGCGCCCAGAGCTGGCGGATGCGAGTTTGTTCGGTACGCGGTAGCCGTGATGTGCAGCTGCTTTCCGACGACTTCGGGCTTCTTCGTGCTCGCTGACGCAGGTATAATGTGAAAATATGAAGCAATGAGACTTTATACCCTTTTTGCACAAGATCGCTCTGGGTCATCTGGATAATAGCAACTGCGAGACAGCATCAGCCGTATCGCCGTCCCGGTGTTCGGATTCCCGGATGTGTTCGAGGATAGATATAACTTTGAGTGTTCTTAGCATGAAATTTTCGCATTCTCTTAGCTTCGTTTGAACGTTGGAATGTCTGAGAATCGACGCGAAATGTATGCGTCGTGTTAGGGCCTAGGGGAAGTTGTTTCAGCCCTAGGTAACAGCATAATCACAGCCAACTTTTAGCGAGGAAGCTCCTGCGATCTTTACGTTTTGTACTAATCAACAATTTTACGATATAACTTCTAGCATAAAATATTCGCATTTTTCTAGCTTCGTTTGGACGTTGGAATGTCTGAGAATCAAAGCGAAAGGTATACGTCGCGTTAGGGCCTAGGGGAAGTTGTTTCAGCCCTGCGTCACCGAATAACCATAGCAACTTTTAGCGAGGAAGCTCCTGCGATCTTTAACCTTTTCTGCTAATCGACGATTCTACATTGTATCGCAATAATTTATTAAAGTGAAAAGCTGGCGTTTGCTTAATTGACTTGCACGCAAACTCTTACAAAGCATTCGAACCAATCATTCGGAAAAAAGTTAATTACTTTTGATCATAAAACGGTGTATTTGGAACTCAGAACTGGAACTGCAATGCCCTTGGAACTCAGAACAGAGCAAGTTTTCACATTTTTGATTGATCAGTGCACAGAATGTTGCATTCGACGTCCCTTAGAAATTAGTATTAGTAGGCTCTTTACCTTGCCGAATTGTATTAATAGTCCACAGTAACCTGCATGTGTACGATCATACTCCTCTT
Source organism: Ixodes persulcatus (assembly GCA_013358835.2). Taxonomy (NCBI): domain Eukaryota; kingdom Metazoa; phylum Arthropoda; class Arachnida; order Ixodida; family Ixodidae; genus Ixodes; species Ixodes persulcatus. The sequence continues at coordinate 265,359 of JABSTQ010010761.1, read as the reverse complement.
AGATGGTCGTCTAATCCACAATTCTAACATCTAGAATCTTAAAAAAAAATGCAGCCCCACTCTTTAGTGGTTTAGAGGTAGAACCACACATATCAGCAGCTCGTTAATTAAATGTAATGCAACTCGCAAATTGAAGATTAACTGCACACTTTTTTCTTTTGTAAGATTTACTGCAGCAATAATTGTTTTCATCAAGAGTGCATTGTATCTTTCACGTTCACGTTCCTCCGAGCAGACGAGGGCGAATTGGAGACTGAAGTGAGGCACGAAAGTCGAAGGAAGAAATCAATTTAATCAGCCACACCAAAGAAATACGAACGTAAAGGAAATCGAATAAAAAGAAACAAATGATGGAAGTAAATACGAGAGGTCTCTAAAAGCACAATCAGCTTGGTGCCCTCTCAGGGTCTAATCGGGGTCCGAAGTTCACTCACAGTTTCTGAGTAACGATGAATTCGAAGCCGACCCTTGTTCGCTTGTGTCGGAGCCACCGTTTTCAGAGTGAAATCCTTGAGCTTGGCAAGCTTGCGATGGACGAACGGCAACCGGCCGTGCCTCAGGCTTGACGGTGTTGCCTTTCCTAGGGCGAGGCCAGGGTTTTTCAGGAGCGTAGCTGCCGGGAGCGCTGTCCGGCACAGTCGTTCGCCTGTTCCCGCTCGAGACACACACACCTCGTGCACTCCGCTTGTCTTCAGCTCGCCCTTCTCCTTTTCTTCTTCTTCACCCCGTTGTCACTCCAAGAACGTTACAGTATCAGTCGGTCAATTCACTCAAATCAAATCAACCTCACTCAAACTTAGGGGCCCCTTCACTTACTCGAGGAAGGCGCGAGGGCCGGCGCTGGCCAATCGCGAGGACGGATCCGCCGTCGCGATTGGCCAGCGCCGGCCCTTGCGCCTTCCTCGAGGAAGTGGAGTTTGAGTGAGGTTTGTGAATTCGGCAGTAATTACCTGGACAAGAGGACTCATATTTTCGTTCATCCCTTGCCGGAAGAGCAGTCTTGTTGAAAAATGTTGACTCCCATTCCTTCCAGTCTCTTCAATAAACTTTATTCAAAACTGTGTGCTGCCTGTATTTGGTTTCACCGCAACTTGAAAAAGGGCAACCGCCTCGGCCCCCTCGAGCCAATCAGAGAGACGGAGTGAAGGTATGAGACAAATCTGTGCAGATGAGCACTCTGATGATATATGTTGTCATGTGCCTCTCTCCAACGTGCATATTGGCTCACCGAGACTGTAGCCTTCGCCGTTTGCCAAATTGTGATGAAACGAAGTAGAGTAGCTACTACTCTGATTACCCAAGGCCTTCATACTTTGAGCATTTGTTTGACAAGAATGTTATGTCAGCCATCACTGTGAACTCGGCTCAGTGCCTATTGGACTCGAATGCTGCATTAGCGTTCGACGTGAACTGGGGCTCATTCGTGCGCTTTACGCTGAAAAACAAACAAACAATGGTGACAGTCGTGTTGCTTGATGGGGTATTGCAAAGGGTCTATTGTGTCATACGTATAGGAAGTGTGTTTCTATATAACAATGCATCAGCACATACTATTAAACTAGATGCTCACAGTGCGTTATTTTTTTTTGCAATTAACAAGTTACAGCAATAATTATTTCTTACGAGTGTAATATTTATTTTTGGTAGCTGGGCCCGTTTTGTGCTCATTAATGTCAGTGAGATTTAATGCTATTATCATGCGTGTAGTTTTTTGTATCCTCTGCAATGCCTACAGAAGCCCTTGAAGGGAATAAATTAATAAACAACATTTTCACATCACTGGAGTTGGTTTTCGGATGCGCCACGTGTTCAGGAGAAGTGGAACGAGTGCAGCCCAGTGCAACCAGTCTGCCAGTCTGGTACGTCCCATCAATTAATATTGAGGGTTTAAGCGCGAAACAGACGTACGACGAAAGCGTCCGATCCGACGTCCGATCGCGCAATACGACGGTCGGAGGCGAGGGTTTTCAACGTTCTCCGGTGCTATGAAAACCCTCGCCCCCCAAGGTCATTCCGGCAGTCCGCACGTCGGATCGGACGGTTTCGTCGTACATGTGTTTCGCGCTTTAGAGATGCGAGTGTCCTCAAAAGGTCCAGCACGCGCGGTGAACACAAGTTTTTGTGTATCGACTCTGAAGGCGTAAAGGCGAGCGGAAATATGTTTATTTGGTTAGTGTACCGAATATGTTCATTTCCACTTGATTACATAATTATTGGTTCTTTGCAAATGGTTTCATAACGAGTTTTCTCTGTGACAGTCTCGTGTCAGGCGTTCAGTCGTAGTACCTGTGCTCCTTGTTGTCGGATGACGCTCCTGGCACGTCGGTGTTCAGTTTGGTTGAGTGGCAACTTTGACCGACTGGTGCCGTCTTGTAATGATACGTCATGTGCGGCCACTGACATCTGATGCACTGAAGCCGCAGGGCTGGCTTCTAATCCGCAAATTTTTCCTGGTAGTTTTCTGCGTCAATGCAGCAAGCTCAGGCATGTTTTGCTTACGTGGCTGTGCCTTTTGCTGTACCGTTGACTTGAAGGCTCGCAACAATGTTTGTTTGCTATCCAAGTCATTTCACTTCCATTTCATAATGGCGATTTTTTCTGCATCTCGCGACCACTGCAACTTGTGTAAGTCTCGTGTGGCAAAGTGAAGTCGGGTGATGCTTGGTGTCCACTTTTGAGAACAACCCCCAACCATTCTATTTCTTCAAGTCACTTAGCGGCATTCTGCCTCAAAGTTGGAAATTGTGTGCTTTGTGGCGTGGACGCAGATAATTGGTGTCAGCAAATTATTAGGTATTGTCCTTGGACGACAACCGACACCAAATCAACTGTCCTTGCATTGCCGCTCAACTGCTTTGTCGTGCTTACGTCCCGTCGAGGTGATGGGGATCAGGAGCTGCGGGGTAATGTCGGCACCAGGGACAAAAGCCGCCGAAGATACTCCTCAATGTCCCGCGGACGCTTCTCGAGATGTGGTCGAGGGTTGTTCGGCACGAACGCTTGTAGGCCAATTCATTGGTATACGGGCATCTCCAGAAGGCATGGTCGGCCTCATGCAGTGCTAGCAGAGTGGTTTTCGGTCGACCAATCGCAGCACCTCCGTTTTCCTCGGTGTACTTTGTTCAGCGCGGACCTACACTGGTTCTTTCCGATGTCGGAAATGCTTCGGCGTTGGGGTGTCTCATTGAATTGGCATTGAATACTAACGGGTAGCCGGTGGCGGTCGTCGTGACTTTGTGGCATAAGTCGCCCTCGGTTTGTCAGATGCCCCTTCGCTCGAAGAAGTCTCCCGTTGAAATTGCTGTCGAAATTGTTCCGAAACAATCTCGGCAATCAAAATAAAAGCCGGGCAACTGATGGCAGGAAGTAGCTTCCTGACCTCCGCCCGGACAACGTCGCGGATGCCTGGGAGGCTGGCACCGAGGTTGCAGCTGGACGTTTCGAATGTCGGAACGCTGGGAAGTTGTTGATAGTTGCGGACAAGGCTGCCGAAGGTGTTGTCCCTCACATGAGGGACATGGGATTCTTAGCTTCTTGTCTTCTCTAGCGTCAGGGTTGGCGTGGGTGCTCGATCAGGCGCAAAACATCCTCCACGAAGGTGGTGACGCTCTCGTTGAAGCCGTGTGCTTGACAGAATCAGGAAATCGGCTCTCTCTCGTCAATGTTGGCTGATGAATGTGCACTTCAGCTCGATCCTGCAAACTTCCCACGACGTTAAGGAGGATTCGTGATTCTCAAACCAGTGCCTGGCAGTTTCTTTCACGAGAAGCATAGGTTCTGCAGGAGCTGGTTGTCTGTGGCGGGCGACACGGTCATATTGTTCAATCCAGCCCTCGACGTCTTCATACACCTTGCGTGAAAGTTCTCCAATTTCTCTTAATTCCTGTTCTTACGTTAGTCCACTTTCAACCAGGACAACACGACACAATCACCGCTACTCTTTAATGCCCTATTTCGCACGTACAAATACATTTAAGTTTCCATATTTCCCAAGAACAATAAACGAGTGGAATTCATTGCCCCTGGAACAGTTTTCATCACCTGATTTTGCATCATTATTGGAATTTTTCTATCTATCCCAGCTGACCCTCGCCGCTTTATAGTTTCATTGTAGTCTTTTTGTTAATGTATATTTTGATGGAGCTTTCAACTATGTAGTTTCACTGTTATCTTTGTCATTGTATATTTTTATGGGTCATTGTTATGACTTTGTGATTTACTAGATTTTGATATTTGTATATTTTGTATATCTTGTATTTCTGTGCAGCAGTTTTTCCACCATTGTTTTCTTGTTTATGTGCAACCATTGTTTTTTGTAGCGTTATTTATGTTTACCGCCCACCCTGCTTGGACCTCGAAAGGTCCGCAGTATGTACTAAATAAATAAATAAATAAAAATGCAGAAGAAAAAGAAGCCAATATTCACGAATGTATCGAAAAGGCGTAGAAGAAAAAGAAGTGCAAATATAGATTGAGTTGCGAGTCAGCGCTGTGTGAGTGTTTTGTCTGCTGTGATTGTGTCCCTAAGTGTGATTGTTTTTGTGGCCTGTGGTGACGTGTGTTTGTGTGGATTCCCTACTTGCGCTGTTATTTTTAGTTACCCTGGATAAGGTTATTACTCTCTCTCTCTCTCTCTCTCTCTCTTTTTACACACGCACACACAAACACACGCACACAACACACACAAATGCGCGCACACGCAAACAGACATACACAGACAGAAAACACATGAATGTGTGCTGAGGGTCCGGTACTAGCAAGAAACAGCATCAGAGCCGTGGATATGCCTTTGCAGATTGAACCATTGGGTCCCTGGTGTTAAGCACTTTGGAGACAGTGAAGAGCCTAGCATCGATTTGGTCCAACGTGTTTCCTAATGCTTGTCTCTCGTCGTGATAGTCAAGGCAATCACAGAAAATTGGTTCTATTAAAGCCTCCAAGTCGCAACTAATACCCCGGTCAGATGGGCTAATTTAATGCACTTCAGCGGATTCCACTTCGCCCTTATTTTCATTTGTGTACTGTGTCCACTCGGCGTCTTCCTGAAGAACACACTTGGCTTTAAGTGAGTTCGGCTCTTGTTCTTAGTCTTCTTTGTCTTTGTCTTGCCTTGTGATGATCGATCAGATTCATCCAATCGGCGTATATATTGTAAATTAACCGGAAGGTTGTATTGCAACGTGTCTTTATTAAGAAAATATATTAAATATTGATGAGACATTTATGCCTTTACTTTATCATTTTGGGAGTCTAATAGTACTTTACCCACCGTTATTGTCATTTCAAAGTGACACTAATTTCTTCCGTGTGGCACAGAAATATCAAAAAGGACAATTCTGTCCTTGTAGCTTTTTGTTTTCTTGTTTCTTTCAAAAATGTATATCCACCAATGAAATTTTGCCAACTTAGCGTCCGCGAGGAATGTGAAAGTTGGTAATGACGCGCGAACGAAACGCGACCGAGAAATATTCGATTTTGCTCACTAGGGACACTGCCGGAACTTGAGAGCTATCCTCTGGTGTGCTAATACCCTGGGCACCAGGCTCCTCGATGCAGGCGTACCCGTCGATCCAGGCGTACCCGCCTGTATCGACGAAAGTACGACAGCAACGTGACCGACACCCTATGCATGCAGTGCTTGTGGGGATGGGGAAGAAAGCCCTCGGGTTTACCGAGGAGAACACGTATGTGCAGTGCTCGAAGCGGAGACTCGAGACGTGGTGGGGAGTACATTGTTGAAATGAAACTAGTCAATACACTCCGTTTTCTGACATTTTTTTTTTTTTTTGGCGTGTCTATTTAGTAGACGCCCGATTCAAAGGGAATCGACGCATAAATAAATAAATATATAAATACATACATACACACGTACATACGTACGTACATACGTACATACATACATACCTACCTACATACATACATACATACATACGTACGTACATACGTACAGCTACAAACCTATCGGCAAAACGCGCTGAGGCTTCCAGCGGACTCCTTGTCACGATTAATGTATTACGTCTTTCACCGAACACCAGCCACATATTTGTGAAAAATTATGGCAGTGACTTATTTATTTCTTAAAAAAGAAAGAAGAAAGAACCGTGTTTTTCGGCCTCTGCAAATAAACGACGCATCGCAGAAAGCTCCAACTTCATGGGAATGTGCCGCTAGCGGTCGGAATAAAGCGCCAAAGTTTGGGAACATGACGTTTCCTGGATCAAAAGATAACTGGGAAATATAAATCTTTCTGAGTCGATGTCCACCTAAACCCAATATCGTCCAAACATGGAATTATATTGTGGGCGCCTGTAACAACTATTTGAGTGAGAAAAAAAAGAAACTTGTCAGCAATAATGAAGACAATATCCTCTTTCTAGCTGAAACGTGTTTTTCACCCATATGAATCCTACAAGTGTCCAGAATGTCGATTCGTTCATTGACGATATTAGGCTTAGCCTCATAAAAAAACTTAGTTTGTTTTTTCAATTATCTTTTAATCCAGGTAACGTCATGTTCTCAAACTTTCGCGTTCTATATCTCAACCACTAGCATCACAATCTCACGAAGTTTTGGCTTTTTACGATACATAGTACATTTACCTGAGCCAAAAAGCACGGTTTTCTTTTCTCGGGAACTCCCCGAAACGCTGCGACGAAGTCCTAGAAAACAAGGTCTCAGTGTCGGATTTTTTTTTTTTTTTTTTTTCGTCACCTACCGGACACTAGAGCGGGGCAAATCGGACACGAATGCTGAATGAGCGTTCAGCAGCGGGGGTCGTAATTCTTCGGCGCAGAACATACATCCCAGCTGGGCGCTGACGCGTAGAAAATATGACACTACGGCCTTGTCACGTAGACGGTGCAGATTGAGCTGCCAGTGCCCACTTAAAATTCTGACAGAGTGTGATCCACTGAAACTGGCGCAGTCGAATCTTCACAGGCAGCGAAATACAGGGGACGAAACGAGCAACGTAAAGGGCCCAAGTTCGTCTGCTTCTTTTCCAGGGGTTGTGGAGACGTCAGAAAGAGGCCGAGCTCTGAATGGTTCTGAATGAAGGAGAGTGGGTAGACCTCAAGGCAGCTTGCTTTGAGGTCAACTCATTATCCTTCAATCAGAGCCAATCAGAGCTCGGCGTCTTTGTGACGTCATAGCAACTCCTGCGGAAGAAGCAGACGACTTGCTCTCCGCAGTGCAGCGTCCCTGTATCACCGTCGAAACGGGTGAATTGTTTCGTCGGTGACAGCGCGTCCACAAAGAGGAGCGCCGTGACCATGCACTTTTGGCGCAGCTTGACTGAATCCGTCGTAGCGTAGCGTGGGCAGAGGTCCGACATAAAGGCCGACGACCAGACTCGAGATTCTGCAAGGCAGAATATCCTCTTTACCATGGGGGAGGAGGAAACAGGCAACGGTGGACGGGGAAGAATGGGGGAGAGGAGGAAGCGAGGGAAGAGTGGAAAGCGCGAACTGGTCGTCGGTTTTTAAAGCGAAACGAAGTATCGAAGAATATGCATTTATTCCGGAAACATTTACTTCCAGGAGTCGCCCCGCGGAGATGTTGGGAAGCGTGAAATCCCAAGGAGTGAGGGTTGGTTACAAAAATACATTTGGGGCTCGAGCTTATGTGGACGAAGTGAACCAGAGGTACGGGCCGGTTACTGCTTTTCAACAAGAAGCACTTCACGGCATCTTTCAATCAGGTAAGTGGAGGCTGCAGCGTTCCAAATAGAAAAAAAAAAGAAACAGAGAGAAGGAGGTGAGAACGTGTGGGGACGTCATAGCGCCCAATCTCTGATTAGAAAGAATATAGTGAGTATAAACGCAAAGGCTGGCTGCCTTTGTCTCTGCGCGCTGTTCGAACCCGCGTTGGAATGCCGGAGTCCAAAGTTCGGACGCGCGCAACACAGCGTGAGGAGCACATGTCGCTGTTCCTACATGGATTAGCTCGGAGCTGCCCATAGACGCTGCTTCCACGAGCAAACCCCTCCTCCCTCCCTCACGGCCCACGTTCCGTTGCTGAACGCGCCACCGTTTTCAGAATGGCTGCCTTGGTAACTGCAGCGTATTCTATGGAATACAGCGTCTGGATGGCGTCTCTCCGTACTTTATGAAACACAGTTTTGAAACGAAAATCTAGATGGCGCTTCAAACGACGCGAGTCAGGCTTAAGGGGTGTAAGGGGGGTACCCCGTAGAGTTGTCATAAATCATAGAGTACGCTAGATATTAATCTGGCGCTAGTGTGTATGGGACTTTCGGTTTAAAATCGAAGCATAGAGCAACCGGCCCTCTTTACGGTGCTCCTGTGCATTCCTATGGGAAAACGCGCATGCATTTTGTCTCTTCGTCAGATAATAAAAGGAATTACCTTTCTTATTTGGGTAGTAGCAAAAACATCTTACGGTATTTTTCCGATCAGTAAGCGATGTTTAACTTCCTATTATTCTGTGTCCAGTCCTATGTTATACAGCAAGTGTGAAAAAGGCAAGTGGCGAACCTAAGAATAACAGTTGAAAAAAACGTAGGGCTTGTTCGAGGAGCGCCAACTTTGCTCATTTTGATAACCTGCGAGATTTACATGCCACAAAAAATGACCCCAATTTACGAGCCGGTAAAAAGCGTAAAACAGTAAAAGTACGCGTACTATAATTGGGATTTCCTTATCTACCTCCGAAAATAAAGTGTACGTACCCATGTTGCGAAGGAGTCTATTTGGCGTTTATAAAACTATAACACATACCAAAAAACAAACAGATAAAGTCGATGGGTGTCCCTTTCGATGAGAGCGTTCGCCAGCGCTGCATCTGGTAGAGAGCATTTTTTAACATGGTATCTGACTGTATAGTATTTAATCTCCTGAGATTACAGATCAAGAACAGTTGGCCAATAGGACCCAGTTGCCTTCATGATTCAGTAACGCCGATTATTTTGACGCCAAAGTTCTTATCAACCGACTCATTTTCGTTTTATTATGGTAGTAAATTAAGTGAACTAAATCGACTTCCATTGTATACTGGAAGTCAGTGACCGTAATGCTACTGATTGAGCTACTCTTCAAAGCGCCGACACTCCAGCTACCCTGTTAATAACATCATTGTTGCCTGTCATAGGAGGGTTCATTTGAAAATACAGGGCACGCCTTTCAGTCTTCCAGAACTGTTGAAACCCAGGAGTCGAACCGACAATCATTCCGGTTCGATTCAAGTTCAGTAGCTTGCATTTTGTTCCGGCTCGGTTCCGGTTCAGTGATGCAGTCGCATTCGAAATAGTGATTTGGTTACTGGTCTCACCAAGCGTGAACCGGTTTAAACCTGTTCTTAAAAAAGATTCCGCACCTCGCAATTGTTAAAAAGAAAAAAGTGTGCTCGAAACGTCATTATCCGCATAAAAAAAAAAAAAATCATCAGAAGCCGCGCTGCGTAAACGAGGAGAGCAACACAAGTATATACCTAATTGCGTTTTATAATCTTGACTTTTTATCGCAAACACTTCCAGGCATAGTACGGAGTTATACAAGCGCTCGGAAAGTGCCAAAGTACAGTACTCGCGTTTGAAGTCAACCAGCCAGCACTTTGAGTGACATTGTGACAATAACTCGCACACTACTCGGAAACAACACACCTCGCACGCCTGAACGCCTTGCTCGAACATTTGACTTTAAAAAAAAGAGGGCAGAGGGCGGTTGAACATTGTATAAAAAAAGATAAAAGAAAAAAAATGCAACATGCTGCTTTTGAAAAACGCACACAAGATTATTCAAGCAGCGTCTATGGGCTAGCCTGGGCGATTGGCATCCCGACGACCTGTGCAGCAGTGTCGTGATCCTCGCGGCTTCGCCTCTTGGCGCCTCCAGACTCTGCCACCGTGGAACAAAAACGCCAACAGCCGCCTACTTTTTTTGTTTTTATTTTGATTTTTATGTTCTTTTTTTTCTTCTTTGGGTAATATTGCTTAAGAGCCAGAAAAGAAAAAAAGCTTACATACAAAAATAGTTCTTTAGGCTCTTGGCATAGTCAGATATACCCCGTTTCACCTTGCGATTTACCGCGATGAACGCTACGAGCTACCTGAGCCTATCCGAAGCTTGTCACGTTACTTCGTGCTCCTCGCATCGCCCCACTGAACCGGAAGGACGCGTGCCGCCCTCCGAGCTATGGATTGGCTCCGGTGGCTCGTAGCGTCGGTCTTTGTCGGTCTTTGTTTGCAATGAAGCCGGACTAAACTGAAACTCCAGCGTGCTTTCCACAGATCTGGTTCAAGGCAAGACCCTTTTTGAAGTGGGCTGCGGCCCGATGCTCTGGCCTTCGTTTTTTTCTTCGAGGCGATTCAGCGACATCGTGCTGAGCGACCTGATGGAAGGCAACAGGCTGGAACTCGAGAAGTGCCTCGAGAAGAGTAAAGATGCCATTGAGTGGACCTCCCGTGCCGAGGAAGTCGCTACCTTGGAGGGCTACAGGTAAACGCAGCGTATTTTGAAAGTTTGAATTGTATTTCAGTGGACCCATTTTGTTTTTCTGTCTATGTTCCCCACAAGCTCTATCGCCTCTCAAATTGTCGAAACTTTCAACGCATGGGACCCCAAGTTCATTTTCCATTCCTTGCTCGAATCATGGCTTTCTCAAAATTGCGCATGTACGTAAAAAAAAAAAAAAAGCGTGAACAAATGTTTTATTTTGTATTGACCGCGATAGTACAGCGTTGGCCGATCGAATTGAACCCACTTTAAACGAACATGAAAAATCAGTTTCGTTTGTTCCGGCATTTTAACTTAGCATGAAGGTGGAACAGTGCGGTGCACCTTGCGAAGGTGATTTCCGATGGTTGGTAAACCTGCAAGTGAAAAAGCTAAGAAGAATTTACGCATACAAAATTAGATGCATCTCCCGAATCAGTTTCGCTTGCTCCGACATTGTAACTTTTTAGCACAAATGTGGAACTGTGCGGTGCGCTTTGGAAATGTGATTGCTGATCGTTCGGTAAACCTGCTTTAAAAGTGACGAAGGCAGTAAAAAAATTGCGGTTGTACTTACGTTACGCATGACAAAATTGTCATACCTAGAATATGTTTTTGTGTCGTTAAACATTAAAGCAATTGTTTACAAAATATTTATACGAATGTTTCAACAAAACCTGGAGATTTCAACAAATGTGATGGTTTTGTTAGTCGGGCAAGGCCACTCACCCACCTTTGTGTTGTTGTATGTTCGGGCTGCCAGTTGTCCGGTTTATGTTCGCCCTAAACGACTTTATTTGAGTGTACGATGTTCCGGGTTTTTGCCCACAGTCCGATCTGGGGGTTTTCGGGAAAGGATTGCACACTAGCATCCAATCTCTTTTGTGTGTGTGTGTGTTTTTTTTTTTTTTGAGACTATCGAGTGAAAATATAATTTTGCTTGAAGATCATCTTACTTCTGCATTTGTGGAAAAAGTGTCTTAGTTTTTCCTTCTCCTTTCGTTTGGTTTGTTTCTGTACTTGAACCCTTTATAAACATCAACTTTCTTTTGGTTTGTGCACTTTAGGTTTGCGTACCTGAACCATATAAGCCCCAACCTTCTTTAAAATACATTTAGCTGGGTTTGAGACGTTGTGTTGTGTTCCTTTTCATTTATCTTGTTTATTTTTGTTGTTTTTTGCCCGTCTAGGAGTTTTGTCTCATAATATGGTGCCCTCTCCTTGATGATAATATCAAAGAGCAAACTTGCCCCAGTTAAAAGGTGCAAGTTGAACCGTGCTGCTAGAACCCAAGAATTGTCTGTAGCTCAGTATGGAATGCATCTTTTTTATGCCAATGTGGAAGAAATGTTGCTATGGATGTTTGGGACGCTATTTAAGAAAAACATCAAAGAGGGCAAACAAATATATATCTGACTTCGCTTTCATTCCTTGCTTTGCCCGATAAAGCGAATGGATGGCCTACCAAAACAGTTTTTACATTTAGTAAAAAAATGCTTCACTGCATACTGAGTCATTTCTTCCTTTGTTGTAATTTTCAACTGATGCAAATTTTGTCTTTCGTATTTAAAAAAAAAAAAAGAAATCGAAAGAACAAAACGTACAACCCAACCTCGCCTTCGAGCGTGCTAAATTAATGCGTCGGAGCATACGAAACTAATTTCTTAGATATATTTAAAGTATGTCTGTTTGGCCTACGCTTTACACTGTGCCCTTTGGCACTTGGAGGCACCATAAGATATTTAATTTCCGCGAATTTTGCAATTCGACAAAATATCGCAAAAGGAATTGGTTTCGCAAATATATCTCCCCGTAATTAAAAATACAAATCGTTTTTTTGTTTTTGAGGGGGGGGGGGGGGGGGAGTGGGGCTTACGAAACATAACAGGTTTTCACACCTTTCAGAAATTCCGGGAGATATTGAGCAAACGAAAATAAAGCCCTTTGCTGTAGTAAGTTGCAGGGATGTCTGGCGCGGTGCTTGTCGTGTGTCGGGCGTTTATTCTGGAGCGAAGAAACCAAGTTTAGTACACGCAACTGCAGAGGAGTAAACAGCCTCTCAAAAGTGACAGCTAGCCCTACGGGGTCCCCTTTTCTCCGTTAAGGAGCTGGTTCGAAGGCCAGCCCAAGCCTTTATTGCGTAAGAAGCGGCACTGTTTCTGCACATGCGTATTGCTTCGATGAACGTGTACCATGAAATTTTCAGAAGCGCGCGCCATCTAGCGAATGCTGCGCCAATTATTCGAGTCCCGGCATGGTCTCCGAGATCCCGAAGCGCGCGAACGCTTCTCCGGCCGTCCCATTCGTGCGGAGAGGGCGTAATCAGAAAAAGAGAAGGAGGCGGCGTCTTTCCGCGGGGAGGCGCTCCCAACCCAGTCACTGGTGGATGCTAGTTCAACAACGGGGATAACCGAATCCCCACTGGCTAGGTCCCAAACTCTACGGGACCGCCCGATTCAGAAGGGAAGAGCCGCAAACCATCATCATCATCATTATCATCCGACAGCATGGCGCGAGAGGCAGAAGAGTTCAAGAAAGTCTTGTTACGTCGAGTTACTGCAACTTACACTTACAAATTTTTCTGTATAGTGGTAGAACGGTGAACAGCTGCTCTGGGGACGTAGATAGACAATTTGTGATGCTTATTTAATTATTTAATTTGCAATATTTATCTGGACACGTTGCGGCTTGCGCTACAAGCGCGCCTTTTGATGTATTTGATTGCAATCTGTAGCACGTATGAAATTCCAGAAAAAAAATATTTGCTCCGTACATAAAAACTTCGGGCTTCCCTAAATAAAAATAATCATGCTGCAATTTTTTTTTCTTTTTTTTTATCTTTGCACGTTGTTTGGCGTTGCTCTTCGAGCCTCAGCACGAGGTTTGATACTATAGGCCAGTAGCTCTCAAGTTTTGAGCAGCGCTCCAGGCGAGCAAAATAGAATATTTGGCTCGCGTTTCGAACATGCGCCATCACGCTTCCCCACTACAGTTTTTTATACTCCGTTCCATTCTAACTGCCTGCGTAGCAAAGGCTACAAGAGCGAGCTCCGATCTTAAAGTGTCCCTTCCAAGCACGCGCGCTCGTGCAGTGCGAACCACATTCAGAGGACCAGGTTTTCGCAAGTAGCTTCAGCTTCGCTATCACGTAAAGTGAAACATACGGGCTCACGGAAGCTATGAAAGAACGCAATAAAATAATAAAGCTGAATGGGACGCTGAGTCCGCGAGCTGCATAACTCTTTCATTGTAGTGGTTATTTTTTTTTTTACGGTTTGTTATTGCGCGTCTACAGATGCTTGCATTCGAACGTTGCACGTGCAAAATTGAACGTTACAGCGCCGCCTGGATAGTGCTGCCAGCATAACATGGTCGCGTCTTGCGGACGCAGTCGCGCCCCCTGCCCGAGAGCAACGGGTCTATATAGTGAAGTCGGTGTTGTCCTTCTGTCAATATTTTTAATATTTATTACGCAATAGAACTCGGCTCAGCTCGTACCGAAAAACGAGTGCTGACGTCAGCGTTCGGCGAGCACTCGGATCCAACAACACGCTTTGTGGCCCGAGAAATTGCGACTGCCACTGTTGCTTGATTTGGGTTCTTGAGAAAGAACTACTGGCTCGCAGCAAGTTAACTAAACGGGCAGCCATGGGAATGGGTGGTTCCCGTTTCGACACATTCCCAATTCAACCTTCCCGTTTGTACCTTCCTGTTTCGACCTGGCTCAGAACGACCTTCTCGTTTCATCCTTTCCCGTTTCGGCCTCTCCCGAAACGACCTTCCCGCTTCGGCTATCGCTCGTTATCAATTGGGTCGGTTCGTTTGTATTGTTCGTTAACAGTTGGTTAGAATCAAGTGTCCAATGTCTGTCCTCCTTGCTCAACTCACTTCTCTCTCTCCCGAAACAACCTTGGAGACATGGCGCCGTAAGATAAAAGCTGTGTCAGGGAGGGCTCATCCGAACATTAACAGCTTCATCGATCTGATCAAACGGGATCAGGCCTTGACAAGACATAATTAAAAACAAAACAACGCAAAGACAAGAACAAAGTAAAAGGTAACCGACAGGATACAGCGCTGTGTCCTGTCGGTTACCTTTTACTTTGTCCATCGTATTTGCGCTGTTTTGTTTTTAATTATGTCTGCATACCAACTAGCCCAAACTTCTACGTTAATCAACCTTGACAAGGCTATCTTTGCAGCAGCTTGCAAATGGTGGTACCGTGCGGGCCAGGGGACAGCCGCGAACTATCAAAATTGGAGTGTCGCCTTTCTGATAATGCGATTTTCCTGCTCGACTTCCTCAACAAAGGCGATAAACTTTTGTAGTTTATGAATTTTTCCTGTGAGCGCGAGGCTTCTGTGCTTGAACTTAAGAAAATGAAGTCGCAATGATATGCCCTGTCAACTTGTCTGATTTCTCACTCTTCAAAAGATCCCGTTCACTATAAGGAAGTTTTAGAATAACGTACATAAGCGCTTTGGGTAACCTAAAAATAGCGTCGGGATATAAAACCTAAGGCAACGCTAATTTTTGCTTACTCAAAGTGCTTTCCTACGTTATTCTAATACCCGTGCCACACGGGCAACTCGAATGCCATTTACAACGAATGACATTCGAACGATCGGCCAATCAGCGCGCGACACTCCAAGCGTAGCGCATTCCGCGCGCGACAGATCGCGAGCCGATTCGTTGGTCACACGAATGTCATTCGTTGTAAATGGCATTCGAGTTGCCCGTGTGGCACGGGTATAAGACTTCATTATTGTGCAGAGCGCGACACTGTTAACATGAACAAGTGATTGTTGGTTTTCGCTGTTTGTCTCAAAAAATCAAGACTGCCATCAATATTATTAGTTTCTTTGAAAGTGCTCATCTGGGCCACTAACCTAAGCGGTACAATTTAGTACCTTCTAACACCATTTCGAAGTAACATTTAAAAAGTCGTCAACATCCTGTTCTCGGTAACGTTGTCGCGTAGTGTACATAGTCCGTTTCGTAGTTCCACATTTTGGGCACCATCTTGAAAGAAACAATTCACGTGGTTCAAGTAGAAATATATTTCGTTGGAGCTGGTCTGAAAGTGATGTATATTTTAAGAATACGTTGACAATAAAAACTAGTTCACAACATAACTAAATAGCTCGCCGGAACCTTTGCATTAATTGCATTAACACAATTTCGGAACCTATTCTTAAGGAGAGAATGTGCGCAAACCAGGGTTAGAACGATGGAGACTTTCCGCGAAGAGGGTGAGATGTGCGGGGCTTTATACCAGTGGGTTTAAACGGGACGGGCTCGACGCGTTCGTGAAGGGCGTTTCGGGAACGGGTTGAAACGGGACAGGTTCGAATGGGACGGGAGATTCGGGAATGGGTTGAAACGGGGCGGGTTCAAACGGGAAGGTCGTTTCGGGAATGGGTCATAACGGGACGGGTTCAAACGGGAATGGGTTGTTTCAGGCTACACCCATGGGAACGTTTAGCCGACTTCGGTACGGCGCAAATCTCGGATGCAATAATGACGTAGTGTAGGTTTTAATCCACAATTATTGCTTCGAAATACGAACTTGAGCTGCGTGTAAGCTTCGATGGTGCTTCAGTTGTTATCCTCGATATAAAATCTGGAAAGGGGGACGTGTCTAGACAATACTAGACGCACATGTTTGCACGATAGAAGCTAAAATCAAAATTGTTTAATGTTTTTCCTACTGTATTGTGATTGCCTCAATTATGCGAGATGCCTAGCGCGAGGCGAGCCCAAGAACTAAGAAAATCCAGCCAATATCCGGCGAAAGCATCCAGGCTTAATCCTGATATTTTCAATTAATCCGCAATAATCTATGTAGACTGTCAGGTATCGTGACTGCATATAACCAGGGCATATACTTTCCGGTGTATATTGTAAGAGAAATCGTTTAATGTTTTCCGGTATTTATTCATATCGGTGTACTTCTGCGCTTTGTTTCGGATGGACGCTATAAACGGTGATTATCGGTGAAAGTGTCCTACGAAAAACTAAGAGTTCAAGACCGAGAGGGGAGGGTTTCAATAAAAACAAAAAAAACAGTCCTATACTTCGTTCCCGTGCAAGTCGAAACCCAGCCGACGCTACCAGGTGATGGGAAGAATCAGGCTGCGTCAAAGGCGCAAGTCACGAGTCCTTTTTGTTTATGATTAGATCATAGATGATACAACACGTACAGCAACGTGACGAACACCATGATGGTACACTTTTGACGCTGTCTGATAGGTATCATCAGCTCGTAGCCTCGGCTGCATCTGGACTTAAAGGGCAACTCCGCTTCAATTTTAGTTTTGAAAAAACAATGCAGTCCTCTTCAGTATCGCCTAGGAAGACCACACGTCCAATATTACGACGCAGTTCTGTCTAAATGTTTCTTAAACTTTCCGGCAAACTTTGCAACTCGCCAAGTTGCCGAAATCGGCTGACTTGAGCGGGCGAATTCAGGCGCAACCAACAGCGCAGTCAAGGCTACGGCATGGGCGGAGCCAACATTGAGCTAAACGTCATCTTCATGGCCCCCTTTTGCTTGTTTTTACCTCTCCGATCGAGCGTAGCGCATGACGTCAGCAACGTTGCCTCTCTGCGTTCAGCGGTGTCCACGTGATTGGCGTACGCGCCTGCGCAGCGCGCTTCTTGGGAGCAGACCGGCCGCCCGCCGTGGTCCCGTCGTTACCGCCGTCTTTCGCGTCACAACCACTGTCGTCGTCTCACCGTTTGTGATTATTGTCTCTCGGAGTTTCGTCCACACTATGGACACCACGTGCGCAGACATATGCCGCAGTTGTGCAGACGTTGTCGAATGCCGTAGACACCAAAACGTGGCGAAGAGTGCGGTGCAGAGCAGACGACACTCGCGCCTGCCACACGCCCGCCTTCATCTCGCCAGTCCTTGGGCCGAGGATCACGTGACATCTAGTACCACGTGATGGCCATGTACTTGGCGGCCCGAGGCCAATGTTGCCGGACGGAGCCGAAGTTTCGGTTTCGATTTCCGCTCGCGTTTAAAATTAGATTTAAAAATATATATCCCATTTTTCGCGAAGCAAACGACGTAGTGTCTTTTACTAGGGCTTTTTTTATTCGAAATCACTCATTATCCCGAAATCTTCGGAATTGAGCGGAGTTGCCCTTTAAAGGAAACAAATGATAGCTAAAACAAAAACTTCGAGGACGCAGTTTTTCTTTTTCCTTTAATCCGATTTTGTATTTTTTACGCCAGCAATTACGTTTTTTGGTGCTTTTAGGCTTGAACCAATTTTTTTTTTCTTTTTTTAGATTAATAGATGTTCCTGACTGTTTTTCAGTTTTAACCAATTTTGTATTTTTCAGACCAGAGATGTTTATCGGTGTTTTTCGGATTTAACCGGTTTTATGATTTGGTTACCGACGAATCTTTGTCTGTGTTTTTCGGTTTCAACCGATTTTTTTCTGTTGTCACCGACAGATTACTATCATTTTTGGGGGGTTTAAACCTACTTTGTATTTTCGTCACCTACGGAACTTTATCGTAATAGACTAAAACCCCAAGACGAGGGAGCACGAGAGACGACACGGCAGAGAAGTTCCTGTCTCTCTCTGCTCTCGGTGTTTTAGTCTATTATGTTCAACCATCACCAGCTTTCTTTGTGCCCACACTTTCTGAACTTTATCGGTGTTTTTAGGTTAAAGCCGAGACGTCCACGGCCCACATGTAACTTACGCAGCACACCTTTGTTGCGATTTACAGCGATACCAAGAAGGGGGCGCTGGAAATACTGGAGCGCACACGATCCTCGATCCGCAAGGTGGTTCACTGCGATGTCCTGAAACCCGGAGTGCTCCCACAGGAACACGAGGAAGTCTTCGACGTCGTCCTTTCCTGCAACTGCATCGAGTGTGCCATAGCAGACCACGAATCTTTCCGGTGCGCGGTCTGCAACGTAGGGTCGCTCGTCAAACCTGGCGGTCTGCTCGTTCTGGCTGGTATGGGTGGCCCGGGGAAATTCACCATAGGAGGCCATGAATTCCACATGGCGAACCTCACCGACGACGTGGTCAAAGGAGCGGTGGCAGATGCGGGCTTTAAGCTCAATGTATACCGCACGGAAAACATGGGCGCCATGGGACAACCTGAGGTATTCGCATTTGTCCTGGCGGCCCACAAAACTTTTAAAAGAGATCTCTAACGATATTTGAGCTTCTCAGTTTCCTGTTATTACCTCATTAGTAGGTCGGGCTACTCAGGGAACACGGAGTAGCCACAAACTCTAATTGCCTCATATTTTAATTGGATCAGGCAAAAACAGCGCAACGTCTGGTGGCGCGCCAGTTGGTGACGTTTTATGGCCGACATTGTGATCGGCAGCGTTGGGAAAAGCCGCCAGAATTTATTTTATGCAGACTAAATAAAGTGTATCACTCAATGAACTATCGTTATTCTTTCAAAAAGGCGTTTTTATTTAGCCAGATAGTCTAAAACAATGTGCAAAAACTTGCAAAAAAACACACACACAAAAAAACGAATTTTTTTAGACGCTTCTTTTCCAGCGGCGGTGACGGCGGGGCCAGCGAACCAGTTTTCCAAAAATTTCGGCTCTCGCGCAACCGCCCCATTCAGGAATCGGCGTTCGGGATGTCGGAACAGCAGAACCAATGGGACGCTTATTTCCGCAATTTTAATCTGCTGCCCTTGCCGCGTGTCGTGTGGTGCTGGCTGTTCTTACCGACCAGTTTGGTGTGATTTTTGCGTTGGTTTGAGCATCAGTGCGCTTGGTTAGACGAGTCTGTGCGTGCTCTAGCGTTACCACGAGAAGCTTCGTAGGCCTAACAAGACGGACTCTCTTGCCCGCAAAGCCGGTAAAAGCTTTAAGCCGGACGACTTGCCAGAGGTTGAGTCAATTAGAATTCAGGACAACCTAGCTCGTGCATAAGCCATGTGTATGATCATGAGCGAGTCGTATACGCGCCGGTAGCCGTTCCCGCTCAAAAGAACAAAGACCAAGTGTCGATTCGTGCAAAATCCTGCCGGCGGATTGGCGCCGAGCGACTACGACGGGCGCGGTATTGTGGTCTTTTAACGAGAAAGCATTAACTGTGCCGTGGTGCGATGCGGCGTTATCAGCTTTTGAAGCCGTGCCAAACGGCACCTCAATTCCCCTGTTCCAATGGAGCGAAGCCTGTAGCCTGTAGTAGCGAATTGATGGATAAACTCCCATTGGCTGGCTCGCGGCATAGTTCCAAGGAACGTCACTTCACAAGGAAACTTCCCCATGGCGCAGCGGCCCGGCCGCCGGTAAGAGGGAGAGGGTGGTCGGGGTTGGCAGAGTGGCCGGCCGTAGAGCCCACGCGGGCGCGTAGCGTCCGCCAGAGTGTCGAACCGAAATTTTTATAGGTTCGGTCCGGGTTCGGATTCACGGCTTTCGGTTCGGGTTTTTTTTTTTTTTTTTTTTTTTTGTCAATGGTCGCCCATGCCATTCACGGGGGCCTTGAGCATGGTCATCACATGTTTCCGGACAGCCACTCACAAGCTCTGTTCGCTGTCGGACAATTGGTCAAGGCCTCCGCTGCTTTTCAGGTTCCGAAAACCGGAAAGGGAAGGACTGTGTCCGAAATCTTACCCAAATAGATCTTAGCTACTCCGGCGGGTCGTTTCACGTGATAACACAGAGAGAGCGACGCTGGACGCGGGTAGGTTTTCGAACGCAAAAGTACAAATCCATCACCCTGGAGTAAGATGGAGTAAATTTTGGAACACGGCGAAGGATTTGAGGGCCTGACAGAACAGATGGACAGCATTGGCAGGTGGCGTGTGACGTCAAGTCTGACAAGCACGGAGGTCATCGTAAAGCGGAGGAAGCGACGAGGAAAATCGTGATGTTTGCTTTGCCGGTGTCCAAACAGACATCGGACTGCCGGAATTTAGGACGCCTCAATTTCTACGATTTTTGAAGGAGTCGTGTCGCCTCACGATTTTTGAAGTGTCCTGTTTGAACAAGCCTTTACACGGCACCTTCTTCGCAATAAGTCTCCGTCAGATTAGAGGCCCATCGGCCGGGATTCGAGCTCGTCACCTGGGAATCCGTAGGCTGGCGCTTTGCCTCGGAGCCCTGAGGCGGCGAATTTGTCTGACAAAAAAGTAAACAATTTTTGGAATGCAATTTATTTTCTCAATAGCTAATCACGACGACATTTTCTATCGTCTAAGTGCCATATAGCGATGATAAAAGCTCGTAATAAAGTTTTACAACTGGTTTTTTACTTATTATCAGACGACACGATGTTTTCGCGAACCCAGTTTGGTCAAGTGGTTCCTTCTGATGGAGCGCAAGACTGCCTTGAATGAAGTTGGTCACGAGCGACGAAACTTCTTTTTTCAGGGTCAACATTTTTTGTGAGATTCGGAAACCAAGAGTGAATATTTGAAAAGGGTGAAAACACTGTGAAGCCGAATCCCGTACAATGATATGTTACAATGATTACGTGAAATGTACCAACGTCGTAAGCCTTTATTGCCTAAAGGGCTGTTTATACTCCCAACGTCGACGAACGCAACGCTCGCCGGCGCAGACCGATGTTCGTCGGCCACTACGTTGCGCCGAAAAGCGCCCGGACGATGGTGTTTACAGTCCAGCGCAGACCAACGCTGGTCGAGCGCGCCCCGACGAACTGCCCCACTTTACGCATGCGCGTCTCCGTGGCAACCGCATCGTCTCTGCGGGTTATTTATGGGCGGTAGCTTCCGCCATCTAGCCTAGAGGCAATCGGTCAGTGTGGTTGGTCCTCGTGTTGTCATGTCACGCTTCAAAACAACCATTCGGGATAGCGGTTAGCAGTTCAAAACAAGCAAATGATGGTGATAACGAGTGAAAACCAGCATTTATTTTCTCCTAAGTGCCACACAATGTCAGCGAAAAGGAAAAAAAAAAAAAAAGCCCGATAACCTTTGAATTTAGCTGATTGCAGGTTCGCCGGAATCGTGCCAAGCGACTTCGGCGATTTCGCCGGAATGCTTCAATGAAATCTATGCACTCTATATTCCACAGAAACCTCCTTCTGACAGGTAGCCGGTATGTTATCATCATAATAGACTTTAACGCTGACTTAAGAAACGGACACCGAAGAGAGCGGACGATGCCTAAATTACGCAATGTACGCGTTCGAAATTGTAACGCACTTTACAAAGCCTATACAAACAATACAGAATGCACTACAATTGTCATCGCGTGTCGCTACTATCGTTTACAAGCTGAGACCATTTACAAGCTGGGACAGCCCAATTGAAATTTCTGGCCGGGTAAATAGTTCAGAGGTTTCCGGTTTTGATGCTGCTGGTCGGGCGGTGAACAGAGGGGGGGGGGGGGGGGGGCGGAGCCAGGGGGGGGGGAGGGGCCAAAAAGGGAGAGGGGGGGTGCCCCGGCGGCACAGGAGGCGGCACAGGAGGCGGCGCCGAATGCTCCGGAGGCAGTGCTTAGTTTCGCGTACGCTTCTTTTCTCCGGCGAGAGACGGCGCCACAAACGTACATTTCGACGACGCTTTTTCGATCGGGAACAACTGCCGGTGAGTGCGACTGGCACATGATTATAAATAGCACACATATCAGGTCATCCTTAATTCTAATTAACCCTCCCTCTGGCGCGTCATCGAGCTTCCAGCTTTTGCCGGCACCCCAACACCACGGCCCACCACCACCGGCTCGTTAGGTCGATAGGCCTATCGAGAATCGAGGGTAGCGCATCCTGGGAGCGGTCCACGTCCACGCACACAATCGCCCAGTCAAGCGCACAAACGTTAAATACGCACACCAACACGGGAACACGACAACGGCACACGACACACGGCAAGGACAGGTTCAGATCCCAGAAATCAGCATCTCGCACACTCCCAACGACCCCGCCAACCGGATTCCCGAATGAGGCATTCGCGCGAGGGCTTCTGGGATAGCCTGCGTCGGCGGCGCCGACGTCCAACGTTGAACGTAGAGCATGTCCAAGTCCGTCGCAAGCAGACATGTACACGTTACCCAAAAAAAGTAACTAAATACCGTTACTCGTTACTCGCTCAAAAAGTAACTAAATACGTTACTCGTTAACGATTCTCAAAAGGAACGCGTGAGTTACCTCAAAAGTAACGAGTTACTTTCCACGTTACTTTGACGACCAAATACACAACTGTTTTGTTTCGTGGTTTATTGTTTTCTTTTTAGTATTCATTGCCCTTCAGCAGCAGCTGCCTGTAGAAGTTTTCATCAGTTATGTTTCCCCGCTTCCTTGAAAATACATCTCCGGCGACGCTGAAGAGTCGTTCTACCGACGCGCTCGAAGGAACGGTAGTGTTGTGCTTCAGGAAGAGCTGGTGAATCTACGAGAACTGCGCCTTCATTGAGGACAGCGGGTAATGGGTTATGTGCCTCCCCGTGTTTGCAACCTCCGGGTTTACATTCGGTCCGTACCCGTTTCTAGAAGATTCAACCAACGAACCTGATTGTGCTCGCTGGGTGAAGGACATTCCCAGCTGTAGAGTTCAGTAGAGCAATGTTTATCGCTGGACACGTCAGTCGAACCGTTCGACTGACGTGTTCAGCGATATACTTTGCTGTACTGTCATACTGGTTAGTTGTTTTTCGGGTTGCCCATCTGCCTTTGTCACAATAGACGCATACTCAGGTTAGAATACAAACAAGGCCGTTTAAGCGGTGTTGTACACGTTACTCCTCAAAAGTAACGAGATACCGTTACTCGTTACTTGGCCTTCAAAGTAACTAAATACCGTTACTCGTTCCTTTTCTAAAAAAGTAACTAAATACGTTACTCGTTACCGAAAATAGTAACTAGGTACAAGTAACTCGTTACTTGTAACGCGTTACGTACACGTATGGTCGCAAGCTACGACGTCGCGCGTCGAGCTGCTCAGCGCAGCGCCGCGTTCAACTTGACGTTGGAGTATACACACCCCGTTCGCAGACAGCGACAGCGAGCGAGAACGAGCGCGCGCGCTCGTTGAAGTTACGGGAGTCCCCGTCCGGCGCTAAGACGACGGCCTGATGATCGTCATCAGCCGGGGTTCTTCCCTGTCGACTGGACGGTGAGCTACAAGGGTCCGCTTGAAGGAAAGAATAGGAGGCGCTGGGGTAGCGAGCCATTCCACCAGTGTCCCGGGGCAGCGACGTTTGAAACGATTTTTCGATGATTTTAAGATGCCACCGAAGAAGTCGAAATCGAAATTGGTCAAAAAGGACAAGCGGGAGAAGTCGGGGGAAAGCCAGAATGCCGAAGAGGCCATCGGAACGGTTTTTGAAGAAGAAGTCAAGTTTGAAGGCCAAACTTGACTTCTGGCGCAAATCTTACAGAATGAGGCATTTTTCGGCGAATTTTTAGGTCGCTTTATATTTATACTCTAAAGCTGAAACTTTTTGTATCGGGTGTTTCATGATTTATGAACTATTAGGAAATTAGTTAGCGTTGTACTGTTGGAAGTGTTTTCTGCATTGCGCCCAGAAATGTCGTCAAAACCAAAAAAGGTCAATATTTTTCAATTTTTGTGCGGCAAAAAAAAAACAAAAAAACAAACAACATTCTCGATTTTTTTAAAACATTTTACCTGGTGGGCCTTTGATGACGGCTAATAACAAACCTGCAAAGACATGTTGCAATATTTTGTTTGAAAAAAAAAAAAAAAAAAATTTGTAACAAGGGCGTGGACGCATCATGTACGGCTGGGGCGTTTCCGTTTTAACGACTAGTGGTACACAAGCGACGCATGCCACAGTATCCGTACTTAGTCATATTAATGCCCAAGCACCATGACGCTCTCTAAGAATAACATGTGAACTTGTTTTCATCGCTGATGTGGCTGATATTGCAAATGAATACTGAACTTTACGGCGCGTCCGATCCTTATTAGGCTGTTATACTTGGCTGGTTAGAGGCTCATCGTACTACCTTTTCAGATTAGTACATTAATATAAGTACTTGGTTGACAAAATAATTTTATCTGTCGTTCTAGGCACCGCTAGGACCGAGCGATGTTACGGAAGCTTTCGGCACGACCGATGGAGGGCGTGGCGTGAACGGAAGGTTAAGCAGGTGGTATATTATGACATAATAACGTCCGGGACCGTCCAGTGCAAGGCCAGTTTGTCCAAGACCATGTTGTCAGGGCCATTTTGTGTAGGAATATTTTCTCTGGTACAGTTTTTACCCGGACCTTTTTGAGGGACCATTTTGTTCCGAGACATTTTGACTTGTACCATTTTTTTTTCCGGAGCCATTTTAACTCGAAATATTTTTTTCCGGGGCTATTTCGTGCGAATGTTTTGTACGGGACCAATTTGTCCTACATCCGCGACGGGGGCATGTATGAGAAACACGTTTTAGACATTTCAGTAAAATAGGAACAAAAACATTTCTTAGGTTAACAGTGTCGTGATTGAGGGTTCCGACGAAGGCTCCCAGCTCGGCGACGCTACCTTGTGCCGGGTAGGAGACAGAACAGAGGAGCCGGGAGGCGACGAGCTTAGCAAAACAGAACACTCTATATTTAGATTAATTACAACATCGTTTCAGTGTTCGTTCAACAACCACTTCACGGGTGTCCTTCCTTTTATCCGCCTCGCCATCTCGCCGTCCACTGGCTTGTCCAATCGCAGGGGCCTACGTGGTCCTCGGCAGCCAATGCGGAAGAAGTTCGTGTGACAACGGCCAGCCAATGCCGAAGAAGTTCGTGGCGGGTCTCTCGGCGTGGTGGCTTGCTCGCTGAAGAGTCACCCACACGCACACGCCGACACGGACACCCAGCTTGTACAAAGGTTGCCTCGAGAGCCCAGTTCTCCAAAGCTCCCGCACGAGCCGCCGGTCGGTGCGAGCGCGTGCTTTGGTCGACGTGAGCCAGGGGCACGCGCCGCTCTCGTAATCGTGGTACGGGTGTGTCGTAGCCTTTCACAACAGCTCCTCCGCCGCCAGGAAGAGTGTCTTGAGGGGGAGCAGTCCACACTGGTCCCCTGAAAGACGCGGTCTCACGGCTGGTCTGGCAACTGAGGTCCCGGCTGGAGTCCACACTGGGAAGTGGTAGTAACAAAACCCACAACACCGAACCACACTCTGCACAGGCAAGCGCCCAGCCCCCAATCTCTCCAATCCGCCAGATCAAAACAAACAACAACAAAATGCCTTGCGAAAGTTCCGTACCATTCTGTCAAGAAGAACGCACGCACAAAAAATCTTATTTCTTCCGACAGGTTGCTCTAGCGAAAGAAACTTTTGCAGACTAATAAAAGGCCTCTAACGCTGAACCTAAAATAAAACGGACTCCCGTGAAAACAAAACCACATTACAAACCGTAACGTAACTCCCATAGGGCATATCCCTATTAAATTTGAGCAAGTCCTCCATAATGCTAACTCTACTGAGGAGAAAACCGCTTTAAAGGAACTTTTACCGACACCACAACGAGCTAAAGGCCGAACGAAACGCAAAACTCGGACTTCCGAAAAAGAAAAGCTAATGAACTTGCCGAATAACCTAGTCGACTCAATAACACTAAAAACCACGTTTAGCCCTTCCTTTTATCTCAAAAGTCCTCCTTTGCATCTAACCCACGCCCAGTTTGTCCTTGGCCTCACTCGAACTGTTCAAGTTCTTCTCCTTGGACTTGCGTGCAGGCGCGAAGCTGCAGTCCCGGAGATCTCCCTTGGTTTCCCCGTCCGACGGGATGCCTGGCTGAACCACGGGCGATGAGCCCTGCCTCCGTTTGGAACCTCGTTGCGTCGTTCCAGGCTCGTTGTTGCCTCCTCCAGGCTCCTTGCTCGCACTTGAGCTGTGGGTCCGTGGCTCGATGGGATGGGGATCCTGGAGTTTTCCCCCTCCCAGCAACGAGGACAGCTTCTTCTTCTTGAAGTGGCGCTCGTCGCACTTCCCTGGACGCTTTTTGCAGGGAGCGTCGCTGCCAGATCGTGCCAGATCGCGGACACGACGATGTCGTCAGGTGCACTTTGTCCCGCCCGGGCTCAATCGTGACTCCGGAGGGTCTCTTGCCCGCGCAGCCGCCGCCGGTTGCAGGTTCCTTGGGATGGCCGACCTTGGGTCTCCCGTCCTCCAACGTCGATGACGACTCGCTGCCGGACGCGCACTCGTCGTCGTTCTCCTGGCCCCTGGACTCCGTGAATGGTCTGAAGTCTGGGCTCCGGAACCGCACCAGGCAGGATCGCTTGATCTCGTCGAAGGAAATTTCAATCACCTCCCTCCTGGTGGGCCGCTTGGACTCCTGCGACGGCACTGTGGGCTTGGTCCGAAAGCCGCACGGGTGCCGATTCGAGCGGTTAAGATCTTGGCTTGATTGCTGGACCACTTTATCCGGCATTTCGGCGCCGCTCTCCATGAGCTGGCTGGACTCCCCCGGCGTTGTCTCTGTCTTGGCGTCGCCTTCGTCCTCCGGGGAGTCGCAGCTGGACGCCCCGAAGAGCCTTCTCTTCTCTCTCCCGCAGCTCGGGCGTTGGGTAGGTCTTGCGCGGAACGGCGTCGGTCGCGTCGGAAGAAACCCGCTGGTTTCCGGTCACATTCGTGGCCCCAGCTTCAGCTTTCTTCTTTTCCTGACACGACCAGTTCTGTCGCTGCCGCCACGTCACTTTCACCGCCCCGCCACTCGGGGTTTGGGTCTGTCTCGCGATGAACGGTGACGGTCGTGTCGGGAGAAAACGCTGGTCTTCGGTCAACTCTGTCTCCCCAGCTCCCACTTTCTCCTTTCCCTGACACGCCTTCCCTGTCACCCCTTCAACGCCTGTTGTCGCCCGACGAAGAGACTCCAACTCCCGCGTTTTCTTCGCGAGCTCGAGCTGCTCGAACTCTTAGTCGAGCGTTCCATTTCGCACTTATGCTCGCGTTTCTCGAGCTCCCATCTCAAAGTCTCGACCTCCCATCTCGCCTTCTCGAGAGCCTTCTCGTCGGCCCGCTTTCTGCGTTCCTCCTGTTCCCTTCCGCGAACCTCCTCCAGAGCCTCTGTGAACTCCTCAACACTGACGTCTTCGGCCTGAAGGAGCTCTATAATGTGCGGCTTTCTTTTTATCTGCCCCAAATCGATTCCCAATTCTGTACAGACTTGTACCAACTCGCACAAGCGGAATGCCTCCAGACTCATGACTCAGCTTGAGTTGGCCCCCTTTCTCACAACAATGCTCGCGTCAGAACGGTCACACAGTCCTTCTAACCACGACTCTCTCCAACCCCCACTAAAACTTAGAGCTAATGGGTCTGGCAGATTGAGAAAGAAAGGGCCGGGCACTCACCCACACAAGAAGTCATGGTCCGGCGAAGTCGATCCGGCGTAGTCGAATTCCACGAAGTCGAGTCCCACGTAGTCGTATCCCACCGCTGCCACCAGTTGTCGTGATTGAGGGTTCCGACGAAGGCTCCCAGCCCGGCGACGCTACCTTGTGCCGGGTAGGAGACAGAACAGAGGAGCCGGGAGGCGACGAGCTCAGCAAAACAGAACACTCTATATTAGATTAATGGACCTTTTGTAGAAATACGCGGTGCTCATGCGCAGAGTATTTCATGCGCCTGGGTTCGAGAGTATCTAGTTCCAAACAATCCGCCATCTTGCATTTCTCGCCTTTGAGCGGTTTCGTTGTGTCGACCTCGGTGGCGGAAGATTACGCAGGATGGGGACAAAGGTGAGCTTGGGGTAGCCGTATCTAGGTCACATCGCCTCAATGGGTGAACAGGATGTAGCTGACGTTTTGGGTGTGGAACGGGTGGGAGAGGCCTTGGGCGCGCGTTGTTTTCAAGTCACCTAGTCTCGAACCGATTCGCGTGTCTAGGTGGTATTTTGTTTGAAAAAAAAAATAAAAAAATCTGTAACAAGGGCGTGGACGCACCATGTACGGCTGGGTCGTTTCCGTTTTAACGACTAGTGGTACACGAGCGACGCATGCCACAGTATCCGTACTTAGTCATATTAATGCCCAAGCACCATGACGCTCTCTAAGAATAACATGTGAACTTGTTTTCATCGCTGATGTGGCTGATATTGCAAATGAATACTGAACTTTACGGCGCGTCCGATCCTTATTAGGCTGTTATACTTGGCTGGTTAGATGCTCATCGTGCTACCTTTTCAGATTAGTACTTTAATATAAGTACTTGGCTGACAAAATAATATTATCTGTCGTTCAAGGCACCGCTAGGACCGAGCGATGTTACGGAAGCTTTCGGCACGACCGATGGAGGGCGTGGCGTGAACGGAAGGTTAAGCAGGTGGTATATTATGAC
The DNA here is from genome assembly GCA_013358835.2 of Ixodes persulcatus. Taxonomy (NCBI): domain Eukaryota; kingdom Metazoa; phylum Arthropoda; class Arachnida; order Ixodida; family Ixodidae; genus Ixodes; species Ixodes persulcatus. The sequence continues at coordinate 236,640 of JABSTQ010010761.1, read as the reverse complement.
ATAATAACGTCCGGGACCGTCCAGTGCAAGGCCAGTTTGTCCAAGACCATGTTGTCAGGGCCATTTTGTGTAGGAATATTTTCTCTGGTACAGTTTTTACCCGGACCTTTTTGAGGGACCATTTTGTTCCGAGACATTTTGACTTGTACCATTTTTTTTTCCGGAGCCATTTTAACTCGAAATATTTTTTTCCGGGGCTATTTCGTGCGAATGTTTTGTACGGGACCAATTTGTCCTACATCCGCGACGGGGGCATGTATGAGAAACACGTTTTAGACATTTCAGTAAAATAGGAACAAAAACATTTCTTATGTTTAACAGGACACTTGTGGCAACTACGTTTTATATTCGAACGATTGCTGTCAGCCAAATAAAAAAATCACAAAATAAAATAAAAAATAGCTTTTAGAAAAGCAGGCTAAGGACTTCAATAAGTCCCAGATGTTTCTGCGCAGTGAATGAACGAAAATAACCAACAAGCTTTTTTACGAACTTGTTTGCGCAGCGCTGCCACTCCAGGTAGAAAAAACGCGCGTCTCTCAGCTGGTTGCATGCACGAAGCTCTGCTATCGATCGTGCAGCGTACCAGATTCGGCGTGGCAGAAAGTGACCTTTGCCATCATCTTTTTTGTTTTTTTAAATCTTTATTAGGTGAGTGAATTTCGGGTTTTGCGTCGGATTAGGTTTCGCTTCCTGCGTTGTTTTCTTTAGCTTGCATGTATGTTTTGTTTCTCTAAAAACTAAAATGTCCTAATATGTGTTACACATTGGAAAACAAATCAGCCGAGTCAGCCGTTTCTCGAATGCAGTGGCGATTTTCATCGCTTGTTTTTAAATCTACATTCACGGCTTCGTCTTTAGATTGCCAGGCGCTGTGAAATGGTGAATCGCTCGATAACGCTGCTGAGGGAACCTGACGTGACGGCTTTTTGTTGAAGCAGATCGGTTCCGTCGTTATCACAGAAGTTGTCAATACTTTGAAATGACTGGTATTGATATTATTGAGATGTGTGTTCAAACAAGAGGTGAAAGCGTTCGATTGGATTGATGACAGAAAGACCTGGATTTTGTCCTGGATGTTTGTCTTGTCTGGCTACTCTGCACTGGAGTTAAAGGGAGAGGAATGATAACGATATAGTGATGAGAAAGCACAATGACGTGACTGAGATGATAATGAAGGACATGGTAAGGATAAGGTTATTACTCTCTTTCTTTCTTACACACGGACACACAAACACACGCACACCACACACACAAATGAATGCACACGCAAACACACATGCACAGACAGAGAACATAAATATCTGCTGAGGGTCCGGTACTAGCAAGCAACAGTATCAGAGCCGCGGATATGCCTTTGCAGATTGAACCGTGGTGTTCCTGGTGTGAAGCACTTTGAGAACAGTGAAGAGCCCTGCGTCCATTTGGTCCAACGTGTCTCCCAACGCTTGTCTCTCGTCGTAATAGTCAAGGCAATCACACAGAATCGGTTCTATTAAACCCTCCACGTCACAACTAATACCCGGTCAGACGGGCTAATTTAATGCACTTCAGCGGAATGCACTTCGCCTTTAGTGTCATTCGTGTAGTGTGCCAAACAGCTTCTTCCTGAAGAACACACTCGGCGTCAAGTGAGTTAGCTTCTTGTTTTTAGTCTTCGTTTTTTATCTTGCCTTGTGACGATCGATCAGAATCATGCAATTGGCGTAAATTTTGTCAGTTAACGTAACGTTGTCTTGTAACGTGTCTTTATGAACAAAGATTAAATATTGCTGAGACATTTATTCCTTTACTTTATCATTTTGGGAGTCTAAAAGTACTTTACCCACCGTTATCGTCATCATTTTCAAGTGAAACAAATTTATTCCGTGTGGCACGGAAACACTTCGTGACATTCGATGAGCTGAAGCGCACTGGGTTAAAGTCCACTAAATTAGCCAGTCTGACACGGGTATTAGAGAGTACATCTTCTACCCATAAGGTGAAGGAGGTTGGGGGTGTAGGAAACCCTTAGTGTTAGGCGATACAAGATTTCTTCCTGATGTTTTGGTAAAAAAGTAACTCAAGCTGATAGAAAAATAAAAAAAAAATATTCTAAAAAGTTGTCACTAGGCCTGTTTTTATCGGCCAAGGGGCGCAAGCGCATTCGTAACACGTAGCCATGTAATGCTTGCATCGAACACAGAGCGACATTGTAGCGTCCGACCATGCACGTGCCAGCGCCGTTAAAAATCGTGTCAATATCTATATACGCGTGCAGTAACAAAGTGTAATGAAAAACGAATATTGCAGTTTGCGGGTTCAGTGTCCCATCAAAGGAATAATTCTTTCCTTGTGGCTTTCTTTTTTTCTTCTTGTTTCGTTTAAAAAAATGCATGTCCACCAATAAAATGTTGACAACTTAGCGTCCGCGAGCAACGTGAAAAAAGGGTAATGACGCGCAACCGGAAGGCGGCCGAGAAATATTCGATTTTGCCCACCAGGGGCGCTGCCCAAACTTGACAGCGACAAACCTATCGGCAGAGCGCGCTCAGGCTTCCAGCGGACCCCTCGTCATGATTAATGTACTATTATGTGTTTCACCAAACACCAGCCACATATTTGTGAAAAATAATCGCAGTGGCTTATTTATTTGTTTAAAAAAAGAACCGTGTTTTTCGGCCTCTGCAAATAAACGACATATCGCAGAAAGCTCAAACTTGGTGGAAATGTGGCGCTAGCGGTCGGAATAAAACGCCAAGGTTTGGGGACATGACGTTTCCTGGACCAAAAGATAATTGAGAAAATTGAATTTTGTCTGAGTCAATGTCCACCTAAACCCAATATCGTCAAAACAAGGAATGACATTGTGGGAGCCGGTAACAACTATTTTAGGGAGAAAAAACAAAACAAAAATAGTCAGCAAGAAAGAAAACAATATACTCTTTCTAGCTGATACGTGGTTTACACCCATATAAATACTACAAGCGTCCAGAATGTCAATTCTTGTTGTGACGATATTAGACTTAGGTTCATAAAAAAACTTCGTTTTTTTCGATTTTTTTTTTTGATCCAGGTAAGGACATGCTTTCAAAGTTTCGCATTCTTTATCCCAACCTCTTGCGTCACAATCTCACGAAGTTTGGGCTTTTTACGATACATAGTACATTTACCTGAGCCAAAAAACACGAATTTCTTTTTTCGAGAACTCCCTGAAAACGTTGCAACGAAGACCTAGAAAACCAGGCCGTAGTGTTTTTTCTTTTTTTTTTTCTTTTTTTTTTTTTTTTTTTGCGTCACCTACCGGATACTAGAGCGGGGCAGATTGGACACGAATGCTGAATGAGCGTTCAGCAGCGGGACTCGCGTTTTGCCGGTGCAGAACACACATCCCAGCTGAGCATTGACGCAGTATTCCTCTCAAATAGGATGGTGCCCCGCGCTGGCGTCTGAGAGATGACGCATAGAAAATATGACACTACGGCCTTGTCACGTAGACGGTGCAGATCGAGCTTTAAAAAAAGATTGATCTTAAAACTTAAATTCGGACAGACTGTGATCCACTGAAACTGGCGCAGTCGAATCTTCACAGGCGAAGAAATACAGCGGGCGAAACGAGCAACGTAAAGGCCAGTTATGCGTAGCGCAAGTTCGTCTGCTTCTTTTATAAGGGTTCTGGTGACGTCAGAACCGAGCTTTGATTGGTTTTGAATGAAGGAGAGTGGGTAGACCTCAAGGCAGCTTGCTTTGAGGTCAACTCATTATCCTTCAGTCAGAGCCAATCAGAGCTCGGCGTCTCTCTGACGTCACAGCAACTCCTGCGGAAGAAGCAGACGACTTGCTCTCCGCATAGCAGCGTCCCTGTATCACCGCCGAAAAGGGTGAATTGTTTAGCCGGAGACAGCGCGTCCACAAAGAAGAGGAGCGCCATGACCATGCACTTTTGGCGCAGCTTGACTGAATCCGTCGTAGCGTAGCGTGGGCAGAGGTCCGACATAAAGGCCGACGACCAGACTCGAGATTCTGCAAGGCAGAATATGCTGCTCACCATAGGTAACACGGAGGTAACGGGCAACGGTGGACGGGGAAGAATGGGGGAGAGGAGGAAGCGAGGGAAAAGTGGAAAGCGCGAACTGGTCGTCGGTCTAAAAAACGAAACGAAGTATCGCAGAATATGCGTTTATTCCGGAAACGTTTACTTCCAGGAGTCGCCCTACGGAAATGTTGGGAAGCGTGAAATCCCAAGGAGTGAGGGTTGGTTACAAAAATACATTTGGGGCTCGAGCCTATGTGGACGAAGTGAACCAGAGGTATGGGCCGGTTACTGCTTTTCAACAAGAAGCACTTCGCGGCATCTTTCAATCAGGTAAATGCTGTCGAATGTTGGAAATAATAAATTGAAAACAAACAACAACAGAGAGGAGGATGTCAGAACGTGTGGGGACGTCATACCGCCCAATCTCTGATTAGAAGGAATATAGTGGGAATAGACGCAAAGTCTGCAAAGACGCTGCTTCCACTAGCAGTACTCCCCCCCCCCCCGTCCTTTCCCCCCCTCACGGCCCACGTCCCATCGTTCGACACGCCACCGTTTTCAGGATGGCAGCTATGGTAACTGCAGTGTATTCTATGGAATACATACGTTTTGAAGCACAGCGTCTTAATGGCGTTTCACCGTACTTTATGGAACACAGTTTTGAAACGTAAATCTAGATGGCGCTTCAAATGACGGGAGTCAGGCTTAAGAGGTTGAAGAGGGGTACCCCGTAGAGTTGTTATAAACTATAGTGTACGCTAGATTTAGTGTCTATGGGACCTTCGGCTTAAGATTGAAGAATACAGCAACCGGTCCTCTTTTGCGGTGCTCCTGTGCATCCCTATGCGAAAGCGCGCATGCATTTTGTCTCTTCGTCGGCTAGTTACAGGAATTACCTTTGTTACTTAGATTGTAGCGAAAAATAAGTACTTTTGTTGACATTATAATTGTCAAATTTCCTCAGTTACAGTATTTTCCCGGTCAGTAAGCGATGTGTAACTATCTGATATTCCCGGTCCACTCCTATGTTACACAGGAAGTGTGTAAAGGCAAGCGGCGAATCTAAGAAAGAATAACAGTTGAAAAAAACGTAGGGCTTGTTGTTCAAGGAGCGCCAACATCCCGATGACGCTAATATTGATAACCGGCGAGACTTATATGCCACTAAAATGACCCCCACTAACGAGTTGGTAAGACCCGTAAAACAGTAAAAGTACGCGCACTATAAAATGTGTCACTCTTTTTATTATTGTGTTGAAATTATCGGGCGCTAAGAGGTTTCTGGTTTTTACCTATTTTCCCTTAAAATAAGGTGAACATACCGATGTTGCGAAGGAATCCATATGGCGTCTATAAAACTATAACACATGCCCCCCCCCCCCCCTCCCCCCCCCCCCCAAAAAAAAAAGACAGGTAGAACGATGAGTGTCCCTTTTCGACGAGAGCGTTCGCCACCGCAGAGAGAGCCTTTTTAACATGGTATCTGATTATAGTATTCAATCTCCTGAGAATATAGATAAAAAAGCAAATGCCCGATACGATCCATTCATAATTCAGAGACGCCGGTTGTTTTGACGCCAAAGATCGTATCAATCGACTCATTTTTTTTAATATGGAAGTAAATTAATTGAACTATATGAACCATTTCACTGTATATTGAAAGTCAGTGACCCAAATGCTACTGAATGAGCTACTCTTCGAAGCGCCGACACTTCAGCTGCATTGTTCCTAATATCATTGTTGCCTGTTATCGGAAACTTCATTTGAAACCACAGAAAACGTTTTTCAGTCTTCCACAAGTGTTAAAACCGGGGAGTCAAACCGGCCATCATTCCGGTCAGATTCGAGTTCAGTACGTTTGCATTTTGTTCCGGTTCGGTTTCAGTACAATGATGCATTCTAAATAGCGGTCTGGTTACCGGTCTCACCAAGCGTGAACCGTTTCAAAACGGTTCTTAAAAAAAATTCCACATCTCGCAATTGTCAAAAAGAAAATGTTTGCTCTACACGCCGTCATCCGCATAAATAAAAAGTCACCAGAAGCCGTGCTGCAGAAACAAGGAGAGCAAAACGTTTATGAGCTGAATTGCATTTTGTAATCTTGACTTTTTATCGCAAACACTGCTCTATGCATGTTACGCAGTTATACAGGCTCTCGGAAACTACCAAAGTACAGTACTCGCACATGGAGTCAACCAGACAGCACTCATAATGAAATTTTGTCAACAGCAGGCACAGTACTCGCAAACAACACACCTCGCACGTCTGAAACACCTTGCTCGAACAATTGACTTTATTAAAACGAGGGCAAAGGGCGGTTGAAACATGATTAAAAAAAATGAAAGCCGTTCACAACTCCCTGTAACGCCGAATTAGAGTGCAGCTCTTGAGGATGGGGGGAAGGCACGGGGGGAGAGGGGGTCACGTGACCTTGGGGGGTCACGTGACATCGGGGCGGTCACGTGACTTTGGGGGGGTCACGTGACCCTGAGGGGTGACGTGACCTTGGGGCCTTGTGACCTGAGGGGTCACGGGACCTTAAGGGGTCACGTGACCTTGGGGGGGTCACGTGACCTTGCGGTTACGCCGACGGCGACGTTAACGTCGACGCCGACGCGGCTCAAGCCGGAAACGGGCGCCTAAGAGCTGCGCTCTAAAATGGATAAAAAAAGGGGGCAACATGCTGCTTTTGGAAAACTCACAAAAGATTATTCAAGCAGCGTCTATACCTGTTTTCACCTCAAGAAAAAAGTAAGTTTTGCGCATTGTTCCTACGTGGCGCGAAATAGTTCTTACGAGATTCGGTTGTCCGAGGAAAAAGCGATGCTTTTGGCGTTTGGAACGTGTACGTCTTGATAAGATAACATATATCTAATCTAATATTCATCTACATATGCCGTCATTATCCACATAAAGGGGGAAATTAGTAATGTTCCGCGGGGAGCCGGACTTGATTTACTTCCGTTCTTGAGGTGAAAACAGGTATAGGGGCTAGTCTCAGTGATGGGCACCCCCAAGACCTGTGCAGCAGTGTCGTGCTCGTCACGGCTTCGCCTCTTTGCGCCTCCAGGCTTTGCTACCGCGGAAGAAAAACGACCACAGTCGCCTACTTTTTGTTTTTAATTTGATTTTTATGGTGATTTTCTTCTTCCTTGGGGTATATTGCTTTGCAGCAAGAAAAGAAAAGAAGCATACATACAAAATAGCTCGTTAGCCTCTTGGCATAGTCAGATACACGTCGTTTCCCCTTACGATGTTTCGCGATAAACGCTACGAGCTACTCGAGCCAATCCGTAGCTCGTAGATTATGTTTATATTATCATACTCTTCTGTCTGACATATCATTCTTATCATCCTTAATCGCTGTGTATGTATGCAAAGCCAGGGCGGCATCATGGAACTCCAGAAAATCAACGTTCCCTCCAGAATCACAAGTCATCTTCGGATGGTTGGTTCTGTCGCCTGGTCATACAAGAAGGATATGCCGTATTTTGTGCTCCGAGTGGTGAGATCAAGTCAGTACTTCAAGGACTCTCTTCAGATAGCGTGTACCAAGGACGAGCGACATCCCAGAGCCTTCCGCAAATATCAGGAATGGTCAAGAGTCACCGTCCAGGCCACGGAGTGTTTTTAGCATCAGATTCGCCTCACGCTACCTTCTAAGAAGACGATGTCTAGTACAGAAGGCAAGATAGTAATCTTCGGCGAGAAGCCAATTCCAGAGCACCACCAACTGCTGCTAAAGAATGGTCCCAAGTTCTGCTTTGAACCAGGGTTTACCCGGATAGACAAACTGGCAATGTCGAGATCTGTTACTCGATCGATTCCGGAGAAAGAAAAACAGGAGGCATCGCAGAGTGTGTGGAAATTTTGTCAAAAAATGATGATAAGCCCTCGCGAGATAGGAGTCTAGAACCAGTTATTGACTTTCTGACATCAAATGGGTTGCTTATCCTGTTGCTCTACAAGGAAGGATTTTTCGTCGTCTTGCCGGAGGGTAGTTTTGCTGAGAAAGCTAATGCAGCCGTCAAGAAGAACTTTAGGCAAGTCACAGAGCAACCGGCGAAGAAAAAAAAAATCGAGCCTTAAAGCTGCAGGCTAAGCTTGAGAAAGGTCGCAGCAGAGTCCAAAAAAGGAAAGAAACTTACGCTAGAGGTATTTTTCCTAGTGAGAACACACAAAGCAGGAATACCTTTTCGCACAGCAGTATCAGAGCGAGATACCTGGCTTCAGGCGATTTCAAAATATCTACAAAAACACCTTAACTCATTACAAATAGATGACCCATTTCGCAATCCTAACTCAACGTTGGCAATTGAATACCTAAAAAACGATAACCCAGTAGGATGCAGCGGTTTCAGTATAGAAGTTGAAGAATCAACTCATGAAGACCGTAAAGGAATGTATTTTAGACCACAATGATGAAACAAGGTTTAGGACAAATAGCGGAATCCAACCAGAAGATGTCCTTGAACTTTTGTCCTTTTATCTAAAATCCACATTTATAGGCTGGCAGGAAAATGTTTATGTACAGAAGTCAGGCGTTTTCTAAAGTGGACAGCGAACTTGAACATAGATTGGTAGGTAAGACAAAACAAATATTCAGGTATGTAGACGACTACTTGGTGTTCATAGCGAAAGCCGAATTCAGTAGAACACTTAACGACGTGCTAAGGTCGTTCACGGAAGAAGGCTTAGGCCTTCGTTTCACCCTTGCGACCCCCAAGGAGTATGAAATTAAATTTTTGGATCTCCTAGTAGACGTAAAAGAACATGTATGCTCGATTCACCACCCTAGAACCACCAAAAGCTTATTTGACTACAGATCGGCACATTTTTCATGTTTGCATTCAGCGCTAACAAAACCCTGCATCCAAAAAATGAAAGTAAGCTTCTCTGCCCAAATCGCCAGGCTCAGGGACTGGAACTTTCCAAACACAGTTATCTCATCGGCCTGCGACAAACTAATTCGTAACATATGTGTGGATCCCACAAACGAGCACAAAGAAAAAAGCTAAGAAAGGAAAAAAAGATTGTAGCGGTCATACCATATATATTCACCGCCTCTCTGATGGGATAAAGGGAGTCGCCTCGTGGTACGGGGTCAATGTCGTATTCTCAGCCTGCAACAAACTAAGCAGGATTGTAACCGCAATAAAAAAAAAAAAAACACGCAAACAAACGCGGTCAAACATACGACAACGAATGCCACATTATGCACGTCATGAGGTGCGTTCCTTGCAAAAAAAGGGACAGTCTATGAAATCCCATTCTCCTGCGGACACACATACATCAGTAAAACGGAGATATGCTTAAACATCAGACTTCGCGAACATTGCAGTTCGGTAAAAGGTGGGGCATACTCCCATTTAGCAATATATTGCCGTGACTGCGGCTGTGAACCACGGTTCAGAGACACAAGTGTCTTGTACAAACACCAAAATCAGTTGTCTAGGGAGATTATTGAGGCCTACCATACAGAAAAATAGAAAACAACGTGCGTCAGCCAACCCTCAGTGAACCTCAGGGACAGTGAGACGGCCCTTTTGGACCTTGGATAACTTCTCCTTTGAAGAAAACGGCAAAGAAGGCAACCTACAGGGAAAGAAAAAGATATGACACCACAGTGAAAGGAAAAAGAAGACCTCATATCCGCGTGTTTTCAAAATAAGAAAGTTGATAGTCAGCGCCAATTGTCCTGTATGTATTTCTCTCCTCTTTGTCCTTATGTTTCCCGCTGTTTTTCATTATCAGCTGCACAATATGTAAATTCTCCCCGGACAATTTATAGACGGCTATGATCCCTGTGACGGAAGAATGTGATATATTTTCCTTTGTATATTGGAATGGCTACAAACTCAAGTAAAATAACAAAGCCAAAGGCTTCAGAAGCTTTGCTTATGTCGGACACGTTACCCATTGCGAACCTTACAAAATCAAATCAGTTGTGAGGGGTGCACTTCCTCTCCTCCTCAAGTTCGCCACTCGTCATTTGAAGCGCCATCTAGAATCTGCGTTTCAAAACTATTAATCGGAGACGTTATGGCGGTGTCATCTAGGCGCTGTGCTTCAATACCCGTGCATTTTATAAAAGACACTGTAAATACCATAGCAGCCGTTCCCCAACCGGTGGCGCCTCGAACGACGGAAGGCCAACTTTTAAGGGGGAAGAAGGGAGCGTGCGGTTCTACTTGCGAAAGCAGCATCTATGCGCAGTTTTGTAACTGAGCTGCGTGGCCTTGCAAAGTTTCCAGAGTCTCATGCGGGCTGGGGTAGGTCCGTGTTCGAGACTCGTAAGCAAAAAACACGTCAACCTACAAATATATATATATATATATATATATATATATATATATATATATATATATATATATATATATATATATATATATATATTGACGAGCCCAGGAGGGATGAAATCAGATTTCGTTGGCAATGAAGCCGTACTAAACTGAAACTCCAGAGTGCTTTCCACAGATCTGGTTCAGGGCAAGACCCTTTTGGAAGTGGGATGCGGCCCGATGCTGTGGCCTTCGTTCTTTTCCTCGAGGCGATTCAGCGACATCGTGCTGAGCGACCTGATGGCAGGCAACAGGCTGGAACTCGAGAAGTGTCTCGAGAAGAGTAAAGATGCTATCGACTGGACCTCCCGTGCCGAGGAAGTCGCTGCCTTGGAGGGCTACAGGTAAACGCAGCGTATCTTGAAGTTTTGAATTGAGTTTTAGTGAACTTCCGCGGACATTATTAGCTGAAAACCAGATCTGTCCAATTTTCGTCAATGTTTCCCACAAGTTCTTTCACCTCCCAATTTGTCGAACCTTTCAACGTATGTATGGGATCCCAAATTCATTTCTCATTGCTTGCTCGAATCACAGCTCTCTCATAATTTGGCAGGTACGTCAAAAGAAAGCGTGAAGAAATGTTTGACCTCGTATTGCCCGCGATAGTACAGCGAAGGCCCATCGAACTGAACCCACTTTAAACGAACACGAAAAATCAGTTTCGTTTGTTCCGGCATTTTAACTTAGCATGAAGGTGGAACAGTGCGGCGCACATTGCGAAGGTGATTGCCTATGATTGGTAAACCTGCAAGTGAAAAAGATCAGAAGAATTTACGCAAAAAAAAATTAAATGCATCTCCCAAATCAGTTTTACTCGCTCCGACATTGCAACTATTTAGCACAAATGTGGAACTGTGCGGTGCGCTTTGCGAATTGATTGTTCATTGTTTGAAAAACCTGCGTTAAAGGTGAGGAAGCCAATAAAAAAATTCCGGCTGTACTTACGTTACGCATGAAAAAATTGTCGTACTTAGAATATGTTTCTGTGTCGTTAAACATTAATGCAATCGTTTACAAAAAAATTCTACGAATGTTTCTACAAAACCTAGAGATTTCAACAAAGCTGATGGTTTTGTTAGTCGGGCAAGGCCACTCACCATCCTTTGTGTTGCTGTCTGTTCAGGCTGTCCGTTGTCCAGTTTATGTTCGCTCTAACTCTCTTCATTTGTGTGTATGATGTTCCGGGTTTTTGCCCACAGTCCAATCTGGGGTTTTTCGGGAAAGGATTGCCCACTACCATCGAATCTCTTTTGTGTGTGTGTTTTTGTTTCCGAGACTATCGAGTGAAAATATAATTCTGCTTGAAGACCATCTTACTTATGCGTTTGTGGAAAAGGTGTCTCTGTTTTTCCTTCTCCTTTCGTTTGGTTTGTTTCTGTACTTGAACCCTATATAAACCTCAACTTTCTATTTGGTTTATGCACTCGGTTTGTGCGCTTTAGGTTTGCGTACCTGATCCATGTAAGCCCCAACTTTATTTAAAATAAGTTCAGCTGGGTTTGAGACGTTGTGTTGTGTTCACCTTTGTTTTTTTTCCGTCTAGGAGGTTTGTCTCTTAATATGGTGCACTTTTCTTGTTGATATCAGTGAGCAAACTTGCCTCAATCAAAAGGTGCAATTTGAACCGTGCAGGTAGAACCCAACAATTGTCTGTGGCTCAGTATGCAATGCATCTTTTTTTATGCCAATGTGTAAACGATCTTGCTATGAATGTCTGGGACGCTTTATTTAAGAAAAACATCAGAGGTGCGAGAAGGAATTCCCGAACCTCGAGGCAGCTGGGTTTTAGCGGGCGCAGGGGGTCCACACCTCTGCGCTCGGGTGAATCCTGGCGGACCAGGTTCCTCCCTTTGGTCAGTGAGGGGAGTGGCTTGTACCACTCCAGGTGAGGTTGAGGGGGACTTGGGGAGGACACACAGGTCGTCCGTCGACGTCTGTGTTCCTGCTGACACCGTTGACCGCGCAGGTCCCCTGCGCGCGGCCTCGGCGAACGAACCTTGAGATAAAAATGAGTGTCGTTTTCTTGCTTCTGTGTAGGAAATGCTGTCTTTGACTCTCAGGGAAATAATTTCCTTCTCTCTTTTCCACACAGGACAGCTGCGAGAGTATGCCGGGTGAGGTCCCTGACAGTTGACACAAATAGTAGTGTTGTTACCACAGTTATCGGTGGGGTGGTCGGTTCTTGCACACTTGGCACAGATAGCCTTTCCCCTGCAAGAGGCTGTTCCATGTCCAAAGCGTTGGCAACGGAAGCAACGCCTTGGATTTGGGATGTAGGGCCGAACCCTACAGTTTAAATACCCGGCCTTGACTGTTTGAGGAAGCGTAGTCGAGTCGAAGGTTAATACTAAATGTTTTCTGTGTCGCTCTTCACCATCGCGCCGGAGGGTAATACGTCGCACAGAAACGACACCCTAACCTGAAAGTCCCTCAGCGATCTCGTCGGTGGGAATTTCAAGAAGGTCATCTTCGGAGATGACGCCCTGCGTGCTCTTGAGTGAACGGTGTGGGGCCACAGATACTTTGTATTCCCTTACTTCGTTGAGAGCCAGAAGTGCCGTACTCTGCTTCGCAGTAGTGACTTCCACAAGCAGGTCGCCAGAGGGAAGTTTTTTCCCTTTGAAGTCTTTTCCTATCACATTCTCCAGGGTCTTTGCAACCAAAAAAGGTGAAAGCTTTGAGAGTGGTTGGTCGTCGTTCTCCGAGTGCATTACCAAAAACTTTGGGAAGGTAATAACTGGCATTGTAGGGCCTGCTTTTTTTAATGTTTCTTCGGTCCGAACCCTTTTCAAGGGCCGATCTAGAAAAGATTTAGTTTTGGAACCCATATGAATGGGAGAAAAATTCAGCACCCGTGGTGTGCCACCCACCACCGAGCCCAACAAAGGGAATGGTCAACAGCCCATAACAAATAGGGCTTTGCTGGTACCGTTGAGCCATTGGCACTTGCCCGGGTGCTATACTCAAGCGTGGTTAGAATTTAGACTATTCATTACCACACAAGGTTGGCCCTTGCCGCCAAAGGAGATGAAAAAGGGCGTAAGGGAGGTGGGGTTAAGAAAAGAGAGAGATTTATAAGTAAAAGAAGAGAGGGGATAGTATGAGAAAAGGCGACTGACTGGATCATCCTGGCCGGGCCTTTCCAGGACACCCGTCTACAGGAAGCAGAGGCCAAAGTGGTGTGTTGCCTCGCCCGGGGGGCCCCGAAGGGTTCAAAACTACCCCGGGCTCGGCTCAACCACCAGGATGCCCTTTTCCCTGGACACGGGCTCGCCACGCACAGCCAGACGTGGGTGGGTCTTACCCACTTTTTACTCAGGGTCCGTAATGCAGCCAATGTGGCTGGGGTCTCTGGTGACGCTACTCACCAAGCACCTAGCACCTAAGGTGCAGGCGCCCACTGCGGGGCTCGGGGTCCGTGGAGACGCCACTCTCCAAACACCTGCTTTCACAGGTGCCCCCTGCGGGGAAAGGTAGAATTTCTTAAGAACATCTCTACAGCCAGGAGTTGGTCTGTATTGATCTATGGTACGTCTTATGCCTTGGCAGGTGTGCTATGCATGGAGCAGAAGGTTGCTCTCTGGACTCTGCTATCAGTCACGTAAAGAGCGTCCTTTCTCTTAAGTGGGAGAGAATCAGCAGAGCATGAGCTTTGCTGCAACTAATATTTTTCCATTCAGAGAAACTAAATAAATAAATAAAAAATCATTCACCCTGCGACTGATCCTTTTCGCACAATTGTTGTTGTCATCGTTGCATGTGTCAGACTCTGCGTGCTTCCTTCCATATTTTTTTCGGTTCTCTTGAACAACACCCACATCTTCAATCTTGCTACGCTCAAACTTGACCTTAAAGCGCAGTGCTCGGTGCCATGACTCCTGCATAAAATGGCACCAAAACAAAGTTGTGGGGCAGTTTTTTTTCTGGAATATAAAGTAACTTACATAGCCGTTGCCCAATCTGTCACGCAGTACACGATGTTGTAACACAAGCTGCCTGGCCGCTTCAACGTACAGGTGCTGGGGGTAACTAAAAAAAGCGAGAATTCGCTATGAACTGAAGAAGTAAAGTTCCAAAGCGAGAATCGTATTTCAAATAAATTTGAGTAAAATTAAAGTCAAACAGAACATGTCTCAGGTTGTTCATAAAAGGACAATGTAGTACCTTAAAAGAATTTGAATTTTCTATGAGCACCTGTGCTTTTCATGTTTGCAACTTTGGAGCATTATAAAGTACCGAGCAAGTGCCCACCTGCGATTTGTATATATAAGCTTGAAAACCTGAGGGAAGAGTGCTGTTAGGTCTGAGTGGCAAAATGCAGAAGGGATACTTGATAGGGCAGGCTTCACCACTCTGCACGGTTGTGCGTGGAGAAGCGGCTGACGAGGGTGAGCACCTCAGCTAGGTGGGTTCAGAAGTCTGGGGAGGTCGCTTGATATGTCCTTTACTCAGTTTTCAAACATTTCAAAAGTAGTGGGTGGGCACCTGTGACATGGGCACATGCTTCATATTCTATGGTATTTATTTGATTTTGCATAGGTTTCACGAAAGTAATAAAGCAGATATCTTTATATTTTTTTCTGACAGTGATTGAAACTAAAGTACTTAAAACAATCTCCAGCAGCGGCAGACATTAAAAAAAAAAACCTTCAAGTGGCTATTGCATAAACCAGGAAAGGAAGAATGAAACAAAATATGAGGCGCAGGCGAGCTGGTGGTGCATAATTACAGGTGTCACGGGGGAAAAAAAGGGGGACAGGACAACAATATCTCAAACGTTGTTGTCCTGTCCCCCTTTTTTTCCTCATGTCTCCACATTTCTTTAGTAATTAAAGGAAGGGTGCAAACCGTGGTGCTCCGCAGGCCCAAATTAGCATCTGCAAAGCTTTCAAGGATTGTACATGCAGAGAACAAGTCGTCTGCTTCTTGCACAGGGGTTGCGGTGACGTCAGAATGATGCAGAGTTTTGATTGGCTTTGATGGAAGGATAGAGGGTAGACCTCAATGCTAGATGCCTTGAGGTCTACCCATTATTTTTTTCAATCAGCCAATAAGAGCTTGGCGTTCTGGCATCACTGTAACCCCTGCGCAAGAGAAGACGAACTTGCGCTCCTCATTAAAAGCTTGTCTCATACGTTTTGTGGCAAATCTTCAGATTTGTGAAACATTAACATCCTATTACTGGAAACATAGTCAACTATCAAAATGGTAGTAGTACTGCTTTGCTCGACTAATGTGATAAGTGGAAACAACCTTCAATGTTTTGGGTTAGGGAGGCAATCACTCAGATTGGCATCATCAGCGACTTCACAATCTTCGTCTGCGAGAACAACAATGGCAAAAGAAACACAGTGATCTTTCAGAAAATGTGTTAACATTCTGGGTTTCGAAAGACTTTGCAAAAACGCTCAGCAGTTTTTATAAACCTTTCTTTATCTACACTATTTTCACATCCCAAACCAACATTTAAGAGAGCAAGCCTACTTGGGTTGAGACATGTAAGCTAAAGGCATACCAAAAAAGTGCAATTGAAACTACAATGTTCACTGGCATGCATGTCAATTGATAGCAAGCATGCAAGGCAAGGCTGCGGATAACCAAAAGCTAGACAGTAAGGAGCCTCAGAAAATTTCTTCGGAAGCCAGATGTGGTCCATGGTCTTGAGTTTTTCTCATCTTGTACCTAAATTTTGCACTAATTAAAATAGCATCTGTCTGTTAATTCTCCTAATATTCATCGACTTGCTCTCTTATCAAACTTCTGGCAAGGACAGGGCACTTACAGTGTATATCGGAAGAGATCGTGACACAGCCACTCGATTATTCTGTTCCTGAGGCTTGTGGGTACCAGTGACTTTTCACCGAGTGTGCTGAGCCGGATGGCTATATCTGCTGGTGCTTTTGGAAACACATATGTTGTCGGATCAAGCTTCTCCAGTTCCTGTTGTGCTGACAACATAGGTGACATCTCGGGACTGCAAATGTAAGATCCCAATAAGATGTGCAGCTCTCAACAGCTATAATTGAAGTCTTACTTGTCCACACTGGTCGCACTAGTGCTTGGCTGGCACGATAGTGAGGCTTCATTAGGGTTGCTTTCTAACTGAATTACTTAATTTTTGATCTTTCGTAAATAACAGTGTCCTTATCCCAGTCAAGGTACGCATCAAGCTGGGCATCATAGACCTGGAAAACATTGAAGATGACAGACATATGATTAGTGATGTTCTTAAGGAAATTTTTATATCTTTTTATCTTCTCTAAGTTAGAAAATTAAAAAAAACACTGCCTTAACATGTCACTTCAAACATGATGCACAATATTGAACAACCCCACAGCATGTAACATGTGATGATGTTTGCATAATGAATGGAAGAACTTAATAATTAAAGGGACACTAAACTCCCAAAATCTTTTTTTGTTAAGTGCTTGGATAGGAGACATATATTAAAAGATTAACTTTCCCCAAAAAATTATTAGCACACTATTTACATCATGAGAATCATTTTGAGTGGGGAGCGATTGCAAAACATGTTCTATTTTGGTACATTATTCTAAAATAGAACCATGTGTCACAATACTCAAAACGTGTGTCGTGACCTAAATGTTGAGCAGTGATTTTTTTAAGGTATTTTTTGTGCCAAAGATGTCATATTCACTCTGCTGAAACTAGAAATCTCATTTACAAAATACTGCAGAGAAGCTCCAATCTGGAAAAAGAGGCTGAATTATGACAGAGTTGAAGCCACCATGGGTGAAGAACTTTGGGGATAGGAGCTTATGAGCACCAATGTGCATGATAGTACATAATAGGACCAATGTGCAGAATTTGCTCCCGCTCAGCGCCATTGAAAACACTGCAGAGAAGCTGAAGTTCTGGGAAAGGGGTAGTTTTTAATAAAGGTGAAGCCAACTTTAGGGAGATCTGCAATCTCAAACTTTGGAAGGCACGTATGTAGCACTTCTGTACCAAAAATGTGCAGATTGAGTGGCCTTCCTGAAGATTTGGTGAAGGAGATAGGTTGCAATACAAGATTGCCAAAGCATCTTATCTAAATTGTTGTAGAACAGGTTTGCAGAACTTGAGTGACTAACTCGATCAATGCTTACTGTCTAAAAACAATTTTTAATTAATTTTTTTTATTTGTTTTCTACAGAGGGTTAAAAAATCTGTACTTCATTCTAGAAGTGCATTTTATCTGTTTTAACACGCTAAGACATGAGGTATGTTAGGCTATGTATATACAGAACTCTGAATGATCTGAGTGAGAAAATTGGCCAGCATTTGAACAGTAAAGGCAATTGCCCTCTGAAATGAACATGATTGTTCTTCAGATATCAAGAAAAAAAAACTTTGAATGAAGTGTCTAGAGAGCTAGGTTTTGTGCTCAGTGACTTATTTCTGTTATTTGGTTCTGCTCATTAATGCTCCTTGCATGTTCCTCACAATGAATGTGCTCAATTCCTGCAATGTATCGTTCACACACATTTAATTTGTCACTGATATGCCCCATTTTTGTTTCACTTAGTGCATTCGGACTGTGGGTTTCTGGTGGAATTTAATACTGATACTTTATGCGATTATAAATATATTCACATTCAATTTGACATCAAAATATATCCCATTTTCGTTTCACTTTCTGCATTCAGACTGGATATTTAGCAAAAATTGTACAAGTTTTTTTTCTTTTTTTTTAGTATATACATGAAACTTTATGCATCAAAGCTACCTTTTTTTTTCAGCAAACAGGCCCTTAATTTATATAGTTGAGCGTTTCGTTTTAAGAGAAGTAACTTACTCTTTTTTAACTTAATAATCATGAAAATAAGCCACACATGTTGAACTGAAGGAAGCGTTGCACTGAAATGCCTAAACATAGTAACAGCCTTTCCATTTCCTTTTAAAAGTTTTAGGACAACACAGATATCTATTTCGGCTTGTGTACCAAACGTTTCAAACAAACGAAAAAAAAAATATATAGATATAGATAACTACGCACCTGAATCAGGGCACTCTTCAGGCCCCAAGTAATCTCCGGGAACTTGATGCGGAAAGCATGCCTAATGTCACTTTCGGTTGCGCTGGGTGGCAAGCTCAAAGGCCGACAAAACTTTTCGTAGCAGCCTACACAACATAACATGTTATTGTGGTCTAAAAGAAGAGCCAGGTGACTTTGCAGGAAAATAAAACCAAATAAATACAAAATATAAGTAGCCGCAGGTGACTCAACTGTATGTGTATCCCGGCTCGAAGCAGGCTCAACCGCACAGTTCAGAACTCGGGCGCGAATGGCGCGAATCTGCGAAAGTCGTGGGTTCACTGAGAACGAGCGTAACATTACCACAGTAATATTTCCAAATATGCCTTGCTTTATTAAGCTATTTTGTTTTTCTTTGTAATTCAAGTTCAACGCGACAAACTGTTTTCTTCGTACAAATAAAAAGAAAATGGGCAACACGCTAACAGCTGTCAGTGTCAGGTTTCGGATTGGTTAATTTGCTTAAAACCAAATGGAAGGTGCAAGCGAGCTGAACAAGAATGACGATAATAACCTCGGGAGAAGAGATTACGTTGGTGGTGTGACCGCAGATATTTACTTCAGAAGCCATCTGTCACGCTTGAAGGGACGTTGGCGCTACGAAAAATAATGTATATCTTCTCGACTCAAGACGCTACTCAAAATATCTTTTCGCTGCTGAGTCGCGTATCTGCCATGAATAAAGTGAAACCGAAACCAGAGTACAAGCGCGGGACATTGTGCAATGGTGCGTGAGTCCCTCTGCGTAGTCGCGGGGAGTCACTCTGCGTAGTCGCGGGGAGTCACTCTGCGCGGCTACGCGCTTTATGTATTTATAATTAAAGGCAAGTTTGGCGTTTCGGTAATAATAAAAACTATTTGTTTTTTAAATTAAGCTACTTTTATTAAGAATCTGTGCCTTAATACCATTAAAAATGTTTCGTGCTATAAAGCACGTGACCACTGAAAGACATTAGAGACTGGACAATTGAGCACCCTATTCTTGCCCTGTGTTTTTCGCGCAGATAAGGTAGTCTGAAAACGAAACATTCCCCG
The DNA here is from genome assembly GCA_013358835.2 of Ixodes persulcatus. NCBI lineage: Eukaryota > Metazoa > Arthropoda > Arachnida > Ixodida > Ixodidae > Ixodes > Ixodes persulcatus. The sequence continues at coordinate 217,211 of JABSTQ010010761.1, read as the reverse complement.
CGGCGTTCCTCGGAAACCTTTGGATTTTTCCCTCTGTGCGAAGAAGACGTATCCGTTCATGTATGTGACTCCATGCTAAAGTATTGTGTGTATTCCCAGCTGGTTGGAAGCTTGACGACTTTGCCACAAGACAAGCTCGAGCATCACCGCGTAAGTCAGCTGGTTTCGCCGTGGAATGACAGCTTTGATTGTGTCATGATCAACAGGCTGACTGTGCAATATGCCTCGAGATCTTATACGCTGCCCAAAGTGTCCTTTCTTGGCAGCGTCCATCAAACGCGTTGTCCATCATATGAGTGTGCATAGCTGCGAAACAGACTTTAGAGTCGTTTGTGGGATCGGCGGCTGTGCCGCATCATTTTGACGTTATGGGTCGTATAAACAACATTGTTATCGAAAACACAAGGATGCCATGGCATCAACTTCCACTGAAGCCAGATTTCAAGAAGCTGCCAATGATGAAACCGCAACAGAAACCGAATGCGAGAGTGCACACCCACCCGGTCCGTCGTCACAAGAACAACCCTCTGCAGCAGAGCCAAGAGAGGACAGAAGAAGTGCTCTCCGAAAACAGTTGGCGTTGTTTCACCTCAAGATTACAGAGCAGTTAAAGCTAGCCCATAGCACTGCTGATGAAATCCTGCGAGTGATGAGAGACGTTGTTTCCGAAGTTCTTGAAAGTGTCGCGGACCAAACTCGAGAGGTCCTCGAGAGGGAGAATGTCACCGTGTCAGTGAGGGAGAAATTGGCTTCTCTTCAAAATTCTGAAGGCATTGTCGAGGACATCTTCTCGGGGATCCAGACCACCTACCTCAGAAAGAAGTATGTGATGGAGAACCTGCCTTACACAGATCCTTTGGTGATGCCACTTCATACAGACAATCAAGCATTGCAACACACTATGTGCTACATACCAGTTTCACAACTGCTCAGCAACCTGCTATCATGCCCCGACATCCTGGAAAGCGTAATGCAGCCCATAGAACAGTCTGAAGTACTTCAGGACATCACTGATGGAGACTTCATCAGCCAACACCTGCAGCAGGTCGACAGTGGGACACCCACAATCTTCCTCCTCCTGTACTCGGATGAGCTTGAGCTGAGCAATCCACTGGGTGCAGCAGCTGGGTCGCATAAGATTCTGGTTGTCTACTTCTCGATCATCAACATTCACCCAAGGCACCGATCGAAATTGAATGCCGTGCATCTTCTGTTGCTTGTCAAGTACCAAGACGTTAAGAAGTATGGCTTGGATCGAGTTCTTGCTCCGCTCATCCAAGACTTAAACTATGTCCATGAGTATGGTGTGCATGCACAAGGGAAGCATTTTAATGTGGTGACAGTTGCTTTCACCGGAGACAACCTCTCCATGCACAAAATGGCAGGCCTCCAATGCAGCTTCAGCAGTGGTCGCATATGTCGTTTTTGCCTTGCTCGGTACGGGCATCTACATAAGCTTCTCTCTGAGGCCAACTGCATCATGAGAACTTATGCAGGACACAAGAGCCACCTGAAAGCGTTTGCTCTCAATCCAACACAAAACGGACCGCTGTACGGCATATCTGCCATTCCAGCACTTCAAAGCCTAACAGAGTTTGACATCACAACACAACTCCCTCCAGATGCCATGCATGACATTTTGGAAGGGGGAATGGGGCTTGTCATGCAGCATGTCCTGCGTGGTCTGATTCAAGATGGCATGCTTCAGAAATCTGATATCAACAAGGTAACAAGCTTCAACTATGGCTTCCATGACAGGAAGGCCACCCCTGTTGCACTAAAGGACAAGTTTCTGCAAGGAAAAGCCAACATGAGAGGTACGGCAGCTCAAAAGTGGTGTTTATTCAGGCCCCTTCCACAGATCTTCGGAGAATCTGTGCCCATCAACAACCCACACTGGGAAGTTTACCTGGCCTACAGACATTGCATCGATATCATCCTGGCAGAGAATATTCCACGAGACTGCATTGTTCACCTGCAGGTGAAAATCCAAGAATTCCTGGAGACCTTCACGTCCCTTTACCCATCCGTAACAGTCACCGCAAAGTTGCACTATCTGCTGCATTACCCGGGCTTCATACAGAAGTTTGGCCCGCCCCGTCGCTACTGGGGAATGCGCTTCGAAGCAAAACATGCCTACTTCAAGGCCGTTGCCTCAAATGTTCGGAACTTCCGTAACATCTGCCGAACACTGGGCACACGGCATCAGCTGTTGCAAGCTTACGAGCTGTCTGGAAAGCTTTTTGAAAGCTCCATTGAAACAACAGGGTCTGCTGTGGTCAAGGTGACGAGCCTCTCAGAAGAAGAGCAAGTTGCTGTCTCCGTCATCACATCAGAAATCACTCTTTGCTCTGTGAAGACTGCTAGCACCAACAGCTGCACATACCGTCTGAGAGACGTGTTCGTCTCCGAAGTGCAGAATGACACCCCAAAGTTTCTGCAAGTGGAGAGGCTGCTGGTGATGAGTGGTGTATTGATTCTTCTTTGCAGACGCCTGGAAACCGTGCGTTTCTGCAATCACAGGTGCTCTTACATTGTCGAGAAATGTGTCGATGTTGTGGCAGTGACGCCGGACAACCACTTCGACTTTAGGCCACTTGACCTGTACAATGCGGGAACTTTCTATGAGATTGTTCCTCACTTTGCAGTTTTGCAAGTTTGAGGACATCCTGCTGTGAGAAACAACATTCTACAGGGTAAGTCAAATAGATTGTCGGCTCTTTGAAGGAACCACACAAATTAATTTCTTCATGTAGCGAGGTAAGGTTTTCTGCAGAGGTGGTGAAAGATAGTGCATTTTGTATATCAACATTTTAAGGAATAAACTTACCCAAGTAAAAAATAAAAAAGAGGAGTGTGAATTCGCTATCTACGGCGTCCGTCTGCTAACGAAAGGCATTCGATTAGCACAACAGGCTACAGACTGCACATAAGATTGTAGGCGGCTACGTGTGCTTCCCACAACCTCTGCAATAGCAGACAAGGTTTTCGTGTTGAATGCGGTGCGGGCTTTTGCAATGTAGTGAAAGATTTCGTTATTGTGACTAATGAAACACACTGAATAGACACAAAACCAAAAAATACTTTTTGTTGGGCTATTTCTGCCATCTGTCAACAGCTGCTGCCATCTGTCAGCTGTCGCACCAATCAGATGCCTTTCATTAGCGAATGGACATCATAAGTAGCAACTTCACACTTAATTTTAGCTCTTTACTCAGGTAAGCTCATTCTTTTAAGTTTTAATGCACAAAATGCACCATTGTTAGCCACCTCTGTACAAACTCTTAGCTCGATATGTTAAGAAACCGATATATGCGGTCCTTTTAAATGGTCAGCAATCCATTTGACTCACCCTTTAGGTAAGGCCTTTCCTTTTCGGTTTCATTATTTTCAAAAATCAGGGTTAAAAATCAGGCGCTCTTCTTCATGCTGGCAATCGGGGTTTTCGGAACATTATTCTGCGATTTTGGGGTTATATATAGAAATATACAAGTATAATCAACAATCAAAAGCATTGATTGGTTTGAACACATGTGGCTTTGTGACACTGTTCCTTATTGAATTGTGAGATCTCTGGGATTAGCGTACGTTATGCTAGGGGAGATTTAAACTCTTTTGGGTTTTAAACTTTGGCTTTCCTTTGAGATTGGGTTTTGTGTGCCGAATTTGCTCTTCATTGAAGATGGTGTTTGGGTTCTTTTTATTGCCTGAAATGTTCCTAAACTTGTCAAAGTGTGAAAGTATTTTCCAAGTTTCTCTCCTTGTTTCTAATCCTTGTTAATAAACATACAATCCTCCCTGTCTTGTTTTTTGTTTGTTTTATTTTAACAATACAGGGAGGAATATTACAACTTTTGGTGGTTTCACACTCATTTGGTTCACCATAATGGGAAGTTTCACAGAAACATATAAAAACAAACAATACAAATCGACCTGCAAATCTGTATCGGACATTCCTGTCGGAACGTTGGCACGCTGGTCTGCGCCGCACCTCCAACTTTACTCTGGCCTACACAGCTTCATATGCAATCTCTGCTTCATCCGTACAAAAGCTATTTTACTCTCGGAGAGGGGTAAAACAGGCTGAGAGAGGTTGGTAAAGAAACACGTATCTGTCATTCAGCAGGAACATGTTGATTTGCGATGTAGAAAGCTTGTGTTAAATGAAAAAAAGAAAGAAAAGAGAGACATTGCTATGTATATCAGTTTTCAAAATGAATGTTGCTTCGAGTTGGCCCATTTTTGGCACTTTTCTATTTTTATGGCTACCGGTAAATCTGTGGCGGCGTTCTGACTCCCCGGTTATTACTTACCCAGGAAAGATCACAGCTTGCCTAGCGACTGACTTACTTTTAAGTAATCACTGCTACATAGTCACTGGCACAATGAGAACGGCAGGGCATCTCTTTCAGATGTCTAGCCTCCAACATATGCTCGTTGCCTTTCACCATTCTGTGGCTGTGCGTACACACTCAAGATCACGAGGCACTGAAACGCTATAGAAGGCAAGAAACATGTGCTGGAGGCGGGACAACTGGAACTCCTCCCTGACATTTTGGGCAGCTGAGTAGCAGCATTTGTAGTAAGGTAGTTCACTAAACTGAAGACAGCTGGTGACCTAGTTGGTAAAGTGCTATTCTTTTTGCTCCAGACAAAACATTACTTAGTTGAAATGCACCTCAATTTGTTTTTGTTGTCATATTTTGTATTCTTAATGAAATTATAACAATCTAATATTTATCTAGGCTGTTTTCCAGCAACTCATTGGATAGCCAAAAGCTGAAACAAAAGAGCACTGGAATTTGTTAAAATACATTGTAGTTATTCCACAAATTTTTTTTTACCAGACAATGGATATTGTTAACAACCCAAAGAACAATCTCTGAGCTTTAGCAACCATGCATGTCTTTTAACTCATGTCATGGCCATATCATGGGTAGTCAGATTTTCTGTGAGGTGGCAAACGTTGCAGAGACATTGCACCCTGAATGAGACCCCGAAAGATAGGGTGATAAGGGGAAGGCTAACTGGAGATGAAAAGGGTGATGAAAGAAAGTGGTTGTCCTGTGCTTGTCCTCCGTGTTTTATTCTTTCAATTTTATGTAAGCCGTTATGAACTCTGGCTTTTTTAAGCTCCCCTTTCTGCATCTCGGAATCACGTCACAACAGTGTTTCCCCAACCATGCATGTCTTTTAACTCATGTCATGGCCATATCATGGGTAGTCAGATTTTCTGTGAGGTGGCAAGCGTTATGAACTCTGGCTTTTTTAAGCTGCCCTTTCTGCATCTCGGAAGCACGTCACAACAGTGTTTCCCTTGTGCACTATCACGTTTGCAAGTGTACAAGGCACCAAAATAATAACGGGCATTTTTTTGTATATGGCAAATATAACTCGCTGTATCATAGTCCTTGCCATGGTTACCGAGAGAGAGCTGTGTTGAACGAGAAGGCACAAGAATAAGATATTCCCGATAAATAATGACAGACCACTGAATAAGTGACCGAACTGCAAAGTACAGCAACACAAACCAAGGTGGGCTTAAACCCACGACTCCGTTGTCCAGAGGACAAGCAAACAGATGTTTGCTAAGGGAATATAAGTGTGTATATTCCCTGACACTATTAAGTTTTTTTTTTTTTTTTTTTTTTTATTTAACAAACTTTATCAACCAGAAATCATATATGCGTCACTGCTGCAGGAGGCAGACATGGTTTATTTCAGGTATATTTCAAGCCTGTTCAGCCCCTATCGAATAGAACAGCCGCTTATGTGCAATCGAAAAGGTGCCAAACGAGTCACGTTAGCCACGGTGAATTGAAGCTGCGTTCCAATATTATTCTCAGGCCGATTGTTAAATACCGAGCGAGACGAACACATCGTAGGCTTAAGCGCTATCGCCTCAGACCGTGCGCCTTCCGACTACGCTTCTATACGCAGCAGTGTCTCGAAGTTCTCGGAAGTGTAACAGCCGACGTGTCCTTCAAGGAGAGGAAAATTAAATTGGAACTTGTGGTTGATCAAAGGGTTTGGTGTGAGCCTGCTAGGGCGGGACTGGTTCCGGTCTGTAATGGTTCTGGGAAATACGGCTGGTTTCTCGATCGGCCGGGCGACGGTCGTCTTGTCTGGCGGCGTGTATGACGCCCCCTCCCCAGTCGTTTTGTGTAGCTTTGTTTTTCTAACGGAACACCGCGTGGGCTTTTCCGCTGACGCGGCGCCCCTGGAGAGCGTCTTCCTGTGTCTCCCCCATCGGGATGACCACTCGGGAAGGGATGTTGTTTTTCTTTTGAATCTGGAGCCTTGCGCATTCTACGGGGCTTCTTGGGTTTCAACCTGGGGGTTCCGGAGAGGCGCCGCTGTGCCTCCAACGGGATGCACGGAAGAAGTTACGGAGCTGTCGGCTCTAGTCCGTTGGGAAGTTAACGAATGTGTATTGACGCCCTTGCCAACTATTGGACGGTGGATATCACGTGGCTCCAGCAAAACTTTGAAATGATTGGTTGATCCTCGCCCGAGAGTGAGGGGGTCAGCGTCTTCAAAAGCGACTGGTTACGGTCCTTGGGCATCTCCATGGAGGGGTCCTTCATGTCGACACATCGCCGCCTCAGGTGGAAGCGGCTGTGGTTCACAACGTGATTGACGAGTTTCCCATGCTTTTTCAGCCAGGACTCGGAAGAAGGCAGGGGACCCCCTGTTCGTGTAGATGTTGACCCTGCCGCGACTCCCAAATTTTTCAAGGCTCGTCAGATTCCACTTCCGCTGCTGCCCGAGGTGGACGACGCCATCAACAAACTGGTCAAACAAGGAATTTTTGAACCAGTACGGCATTCCTCATGGGCGACCCCAGTCGTGCCTATTCTCAAAAAGAACGGGAACATTCGCTTGAGCGGTGATTACAAGTGCACAGTGAACCGAGTCATTAGATGGGAAACACACCCTTTACCAACTGTTCGCCAAACTGGCTGGGTGTGAGAAGTTTTCACAGTTGGATCTAGAACAGGCCTACCACCAGAAGGTAGTGGATCAAGCTACAGCAGGCCTCCAAACAGTCAACAGTCATCGAGGTCTCTTCAGAGTCACCCGTCTGCAATTCGGCTTCGCTACGGCTGTAGCAATCTTCCAATGCTATGTGGAAGAGCTTCTCGCTGGACTCGAAGGTGTCTTAGTGTTTCTCGACGATATTGTGATCGGCGGTCAGAACGATGAAGATCATGAGTCTCGTCTCCGGGCCGTGCTGAAAAGAATCAGTGACGACGGGCTCCGCCTGAACAAGGACAAGTGCAGTTTCAGAGTGCCTCAAGTGTCTTTCCTGGGATACAAAATTGACAAGGAAGGCATCCACCCCACTGAAGACAAGGTTCAGGCTATTCAGACCACTCCAGAACCACAAGATAAACAACAGTTACAATCCTTCCTAGGACTTCTGAACTTCTACGGCCGCTTCTTAAGGGGGGCTGCTCACGTCTTGGAACCCCTACATCGGTTGCTGGACCAAGGTGCATCGTGGAAGTGGGGAGAAGAGAAAGTGGTAGCTTTCCGACGCGCCAAAGACCTTCTACAGTCTTCGACCGTGTTGGCAAATTACGACGTCAAGCATCCCTTAATACTGGCCTGCGAGGCTTCTTTATATGGCCTAGGTTTTGTCATGAGCCATGTGTCACCGTCCGGTGAAGAATTCCCCGTGGCCTTTGGATCAAGAACAATGACAAAAGCCGAAAGAAACTACTCGCAGATGGATCGTAACGCGTTGGCTGTTGTAGCTGGTGTGAATAAGTTTAGTCAGTTCTTGTATGGACGACATTTCAAGATTTTTACAGACCACAAGCCTCTTCTGGGGTTACTGCACCACAGCAAGCCAATTCCTCAGGTTCTACCACCACGTCTGTTGCGCTCGAGCCTGATGTTAGCCCAGTACGATTATGAGCTCATTTACAGACCTGAAAAACAGATGGGCATCCAGATTCTTCTTCAGAAGAATCAGGATTTTGAGGTACCTCCTCTTCGCGATGTTCTCCTCATCGAATCAACGCCGGAGGTACACATCAACGCAAAACAAGCGGCTTTTCTGACGAAGAAAGATTGTGTTCTTTCCCGGGTACTGCGTTGGATCCTGCACGGCTGGCCATCAGAGAAACCTCCAGAGGTTTTCAGGCCTTACTACTCTCGCCGTGACAAACTGTCTGCCTATAATGATTGTATACTCTGGGACAGCCGTGTCATCACACCCCCACCTCTTCGGGAAATCGTGTTGGACCTATTGCACAGCGGTCATCCGGGGGTTGTGAGGATAAAGGGTTTTGCAAGGGGTTATGTCTGGTGGCCGGCCCTTGACCAAGATATAGAACGCCGAGTGCGGTGCTGTGTTCCGCGTCAGGAACCCGTGGGAATTTACGACAAGACCGTGACCGAGACTGCACGTAGACTTTGCGGGTCCCTTCCAGGGCGAGTATTTTTTCACCGTAGTGGATTCCCACTTCAAATGGCTGGAAGTCCTGCGAGTGAAATCTACGTCCACCTCGGCTGTGATCACTGTACTCCGTACCTTACGTGCTACGCACAGACTGCTGGACGTGTTGGTTCCGGACAATGGTACTGCCTTCACTTCAGGCGATTTTAAGGATTTCCTCCGTCGAAACGGCATCCGTCAAGTTCTGGTGGCACCGTCCCATCTTCGAATGGCGAAGCCGAAAGGATGGTGCAGAAGACGAAGAAGTCACTAAAGAAAATAATTCGGGGGGCTGATCCGTTCGTCTGGCCAGGTTCTTGTTCGAGAAACACATTCTTCCAAGCACCTCAACAGGAAAGAGCCCTGCGGAACTGCTGTTCGGTCGACAACTCCGATCAGCTTTGGATCAGCTACCTCCTGATCAACAGTCAGTCATGACCCAACGCCAGGAGGCATCTATCGAGATCGACGGTCCGAAGGCTGTTCGACAGTTCGCGCAGGGAAGCAAAGTGTTTGTAATGAATTTCAGCGCAAGCGGGAACCGCTGGTTGCCAGGGGATATTTTATGCCAGTTGGCACCTGTCTCTTACCAGGTACAGCTTGAAGACGGACGTGTCTGGCGGCGACACATCGATCACATCCGAAGTAGAAAATGCGATATGCCAAACCCTACTCCGAGGGGCAGCTGCGACGTGCCAGACTTCGGAACTACTGGCCATGACGTCGGGCCGGACGTCACGTCAAGTACGGAAGAGTCCGTCCAGGATAACCTATCAACACCACATCGGCAGTCTCCAAATCCAACTCCCGGTGTTTCTTCGTTAGGACGCCTACAGCGTGAACAGTGTCGTCCTTGGTACTTGCAGGATTACGTTTAGGGGGAAGGTGTTGTGTACTAAAGTGTATCTTGAGAGAGCGCGGCGCGCGAGCATGGGTCAACGCACCTGCGCGTGCCAACGCGAGCCGCGGCCTCTTCTACGCCGAGCCTTCTCGAACAGGACAATGTTGTACATATCCGAGTTAGTAAAGCGGGGCGCATCGCGCTAAGTTCACCAAGGTGTCCTGCCTCGCTCGGTAATTAACAGCGCTATAGGCTTTTACTATAAAAGGTAAGCATGACAAAGGTTGCTCTGGCTGGTGGCGGCTCGGTGTTCGAATGCGCTTGCCTGGCATGCGGAACGCTGGTCCGGTCCCGCGCCTCATGTGCTCGCGCCAGTTAGCGTCCGAGTCGATACGCTACACCGATCGATTGTACCGTAATCTCTCGAGTGGTTTACTTCAACTCTAATATAAAAGAGAACATAGGTCCTCTCGTTGTTACACCGCTGGTACGCAAAACACACGGCGACATCGGCGATGGTTCACGTCTTCGTTCACAACAAACACCACTGCCATTCCAGTCTCATCGTCGGTGGGCACTCAGTGACGGATAACAAAATTCAAAGTAGCACAGGAGACGCACACGCGAACCAGACTTTATGACCGAGAGACAAAACATTCGCTGCGGCAGCAAATGCTGCAGCAGCATTACCGACCGACCGCTAGCACCATACCGACTGCTACGACTGCGGTCACCGCCATATCTAGGCCCATTGTGCGTAGCACTGTTTCAAACGTTTGGAAACTTCGCTCTTTCTAACGGTTCCGTTTCACAAAATGTGCTGTAAATAGGCACTGCAGAAAAAATTTCTGAGTCTGCGTGCTTGGGTTGGGAGATTGAAGCATAGACGGCCATCGCCGCAGGGCATTAGGGTGGAAGTATCCTCCCGTCAGCCTATGGGTGGAGGAAGAGATATTGTTCCTCCCTTGTTTCTGTGTCCGCTTGGGGGCGCGTCAGTAGAAGGGACGAAGTAGGGAGGCTCTAGTGAGGGTGGGTGCAACTCAAAACCTGGAGAGCGTTTGCAATTTAATGGCGGCGCCTGAGGGAGAGGATTCGAGAAAGGGTATGCGCCAATGTTGCCTGCACGAGAGCAGACACCCGCTCTGTTGCAACTCTGTTGCTTCATGCGCCTTTCCTCCTCACGCCTCCCATTGCAAACAACGAACGGCTCGGCGCAGCCTCTCCAACACCACCTAGAAGGTCGCAGCGCTCGTAGTTGTGACGTCACAGATTCACGACGAGTGAGCCGACCTGAGAGGAAGGCTTCTCCGAAAGACATGCTCTCTTTTTTTTTTTTTTCTTAAATGTGTTTTCCCAAAGACGCCAAGCGGCGCATGCTCCGGCTTTTTTTGTTGTGTTTTGTTTGTTTTTTTGTTTTTAGCTTTCTCCGAGCCTAGGGTCTCCCGGAGCTTGCGCAATGGACAATTTTTGCCTCCTTTGCGCACGGCGGCTTGCACAAGTGTCGCGGCGGGAGTACGCGAACTGCTCTAACCGTCTCTGTTGTCTTTTGTGTTTGGTGTGCGTGGCGGTTTACGCGTGGTGGTTGTCAAGTTTCGGGCGGCTTTCGGGCTAGCCATGTCTCATAAATGCTGTGCCCCTGGGTGTCATGGGAACTATGAAACGTCGTCGAAGAAAGTGTCTGTGTTTAAGTTCCCGGAGGATGAAGAACTGAAAAGTATGGGTGCGGGCGATTCCTCGAAAAAACCTGGTTCTATCGACGCATACCAGGGTGAGAACTCTCATGTCTTTTCACTTTTTTTTTTATTATTGAATTTATTTCGTTGAATGTTATGCTGACGTGGCAGCGAAGGCGACAAGCACAAGCTAGCTCTCGCTTTTAATTTTAGAAACGTATCTTTGTAGCGCAAGCTCCCGTTTTCAAAACCACGGTCAGGAGCCTGTAGCCTTCGCTCTATGTCCCCTTCTTGTTCCTACATCTGTGGCGCATATTATTAAAGGAATCAATGAAATCGTCGAGGTCTCGGAATCTGAAGGAAATTTTACCATGCACGCCGAACAAAGGAACGCGACTCGGAGACGACTTTCAAGAACCAGTGACTTCTCCAGAGGACGATCCCAATGTGCATTTTTTTGCGCAGTCTTTTTGACTGGCTGGACGCCTGGCTCGACGTATGGGAGAGCAAGAACCTTACCAGTGGCACGCTAACCAAGGAGACTCGCGGAGCACTTCGTCAAACAACCCGTGCACTTGTACAGATCACCGAATACTGCTTCACTGAACTCGGGCTGAACTATGTCCTGCTGGGAAAGATTCAGACTGATAGCTTGGAAGACCGTTTCGGGAAGTACAGGCAGCTGGCTGGCTCGCAATATCACATATCTATAAGGCAGCTAGCTTTATGAAGGTGAAAATAAGCTGCGACTGCAGAGCACATTGCCGACAATCCCGTGTGAAGACGAGCGATGGGAGCAGCTTGAAAAACAAGTAGACACGCCACGACCCAGCTGCAACATATAGTTACAGGAGAGGCAGTGTCACAAGCGATAAATTAGACCCTCCCAGTCCTAGTCTCCGTGGCAGGTACCAGGGTACACAGTTTATGCCGCTTTGAAAAAGCCAAAATGCCAAAAATGCAGGGCGGCGCTTCCCGAAGAAGATAAGGCGGCAACATTTTCACTTGCGCTGGAGAACTACTCTCTTGTCAAGCAATTGGATCGAGGGAGCTCCTTTATCCAACTATTTTCGCCGTTAATGCCATGACACACAATTACGTTGTTGCTCAAGAACTCTCCAAGCAGACAGAGGTTATGAAGGTTCCGATCCAGCGTCAGTTCGTCAGCGAGCTTACAATGAAAACTGCTGTCTACCAACGAGACTTCTGACTTCGACGCATGTGAAGGACACACAAGTGAGCTTGTGCTGAAGAACTTGCTCTGGTGCAGCACGAACATTGTGCTAAAAAACTATTGTGAAAAGGTGAACGAAAAGCTTATGAGGCTAATCCAAAGTCAAAGAAAAGAAAATGTGAAACCCTAAAATCTAAATAATTATTTTATATTCAGTGCAACAGTTGTCATAGCATTAATATTTTTTTACATTGCCGTACATGTGCTGTGTCTTAGTGTCGCGAAAGCTACAGAGCGGCATCTAAGTTGCTTGGGTTTGAATTGTGTCAAGATGGATACAAGAAGAAAATATGGATACACGAGAATATACAATTTGAAGCTTTCAAAGGTAAGAGAACTTATATTCACAGCATCTATTCGTAGTGTGAATGAACGCGGGTAGATGTGTGCATGAAGCTCTCACAGCTGCATGTGTCCCTTACTGAAAATTGTGCTTTAAGTTTGCTAAGTTTGCCTGCACTCGGTTAAATCAAAACTTGTGCGCTTTGATCTAGGCGGCGTCTTTGCCTCTTTTTCGTGTCTTTTCTGCGCTTAATTTTTCGTCTTCGTGTCTCAGTTTCGGATCAATTACTTATGAAAAACATTCCCCAGTTCGCCTGCAGTGTTGTTTTTATTATCACGTCTTTACTTCTGGTAAAAAATACATTTAAACACATTACATTTTTTCGTGCTCCGAAAGTCCACATTTTTTAATATAATCTTCTTTTCATTAGCTTAACATACGAATTAAGTAACCGCACATGTCATCACCAACTTGATTGCTGCTGTTATGCATTTTGGCGGGTCCCATCACTTACGATAACGTTTCAGGGCATTTACTTTTTGTTTGTTTGTGTCTTCAAACTCCTAGAGATAATTAAAGCACCCCAGATTTGGATGCCTAAAACGAAAACCCATCTCTCTCAAAACGTCGTTAACCTTGTTCTTTCATATCATAACAATAATTGTTCGTCCTAATATGCTGTCCGTGTAACAAAATATGTTTCCCAGTCATACAGATATTTATAAATCCTGTTTTACCAATTAACGAACGTTTGGGTCAATAAAAAAAGCCATTCTACGTCGGTAAATCTATGCGCGACGCCTTCAGTGCAGCGCTTTTCCGCGGCGCACGCCAGCCGACTCGTGTGACGTCACCGGAGGAGCGCTGCGGCCTTCAGCTCTGCTAAGGGAAGCAACCTGTCATGGTTATTAGAAAAGAGGGCGAAAGCGCGTGCACATCGGCCGGCGGAACCTCTCCCCTAACTTTAATCACATTGCCAAGAAACTTTATCTTGCCAAGAATCTTTATCTTCCACTATGACTAGGTGATGCGGGCATTTTGATGTCTCGGCATTTTGATGTTTCGACTTTTCGGCTTTTTGAATTTTCGGCTTTTTGTACTTTCGGCTTTTTGAATTTTCGGTGTTTTAAATTTCGGCATTCCGATAATTTGGCATTTTGATATTTGGCGTTTTGAATGCCACCCCTTATGTACACGCGTGGGCTTCTGGAACAATCGGTGTAGAAGGTTCGGCGCTTAGAAAAATCTAACCTCGAATAAGCAACGGGGTTTCAGAATTTACCAGAACGCGACATTACAGAAACAATAAAAAAGTGTATCCGTGGCCCTCGGCTATTTGCGTGGAAGGCAAGCACGGAAACCGTTAGGCCACGGGCGCGCTGCCTACCTGGCCAGCTGCGCACGCGGCAATTTTATGTTCCGTTTTTCTTTTGCTTCGTAGAAAACAATGACCTTTTTTGGGTGATGTGACCTAAGACGGACTTGATACGTTTTGGGAGGTCAGGAGTCGTCGGGTGCCGAGACGGAGGTCCACATTGTTGCTGTTTGTAGTATTCAACTTTGAGGCAATGTTCCGTTTCCATGTAAAAGTTAGCAGAAAAAAAAAAAAAAAAAACGCGTTCCCCGCTTTTTTAATTGTTCGCATTCTGCAAAACTGTGGATTCGTCTGCCTCTTCCCCATTTTTCTTAGAAAGTAAGCTATTCTCCTGGGACTGAAAAAGAACACTTGGTTTTACAAATTTACGAACACACAAAAATACTTTCACAACTTCCAAATAGCAACCTTTGTCGCATATTACCAAAAAGCTTGTTCTGTCTTTAGCTTCACTGAATTTTTTTCGCAAAGTTTGTTTTATTTGGGTAGAAATCCGCCTCCACAAGTTGGTATGCAAAGCGAATGTCGAAATTAAAACAAAAACGACGAACGCACGTATGTTTCTTCCGCATTTAAAATATGTAAACATTTTAAATGCATCTCTGCAGAATATTTGAAATCGCCAAATCAATCACCTCTCCTACTTCGAACAAAAAGAAGTGGCAAGACAGTATCTACTCTTTGACGCTTCGGTAGCTTTTGTCTGCCTGGATTTGGTAACTTCAGGACTCACGCAAGGACCGCTCGAAGCGTGAAGTCTTTCCCCCCATTTCCGTGACCCAAAACGCCAACAAAGAACGGAACGTTCTCCCAATGACGCGCTCTGGCGATTGAAAACTAATGACTCACACCCACCCCCAAAATATCTTCGCCGACGAACAAAAAAGAAAAAAAAAAAAACACCTTTCACTCGCATTTGTGCGACTTCAAAACACCAACAAAGAACGGAACAATCACTTCGATTTAACATTGGGAACGTACGCGTATTTATTATGGGCCTCATATATTCAACAGTGCCAGAATCCCTATTTTCTGCCACATCAAGAGAAAAACTAAAAAAAAAACACGTTTTTTTTTTCTCAGGACAGTGCGTTTTGTTCTGCAGTGTGATGCCGTCTTTCGCTCTTCTTTTCTTGGTCTCTGCTTAAAATCGTTTTCTTTTCCTTGAATAAGTTATTTCGATGGTGAATGAGCATTTTATACTGATGTTACACATACTGAATTTGTCACCTACTGCGCCGAGACAGGTACACAAGCCCTTGAGGCTTACACCGGCTCATCATTGTACTTTTTGAAAATGTATGTATTGGAAATAAAACTATTGCAAAATATCTTCGCCCGCCATAAACAAAACTAAAAAAAAAAGACAAAAAATGTTTCGGGAGGCATGTTTCCTCAATATCCCGACCGTCAACCCGACGACCTTGAAGATGCAAGTAGTCCGGGGCGCAATAACACATTGCGCAATTTCAAGAGGTAGTATTAGCGACCCGCTCATAGATGGCGCCAGCTGACAGCTGGATTTCTGGCATTTTGATGGGCCACAGACTTAGTTAAATTTTATCGCAACGAGAATCTCTGGAAAAAAGATATTGTAAGAGATATATTCAAAAAGTAATGGTCTTCAATATTCTGGCGCCTGAATTTGTATTTAGTCCCTGGTTTACTTTTAAATGTTAATAAAAAACGGAACGAAAAAAGTTTTTTTTTTTTTTTTTTTAAGCAAGTTTAAGTTCCCGTAAACCAATTTTAGCATTTAGATCGCGAAATGTAGCGCCACAACATCACTCAGTTTTTTATTATCTTTCTAATTAAACCATTCCCAATTCAATCCCTTCGGTGATTGCCGAGAAAAAAATACCAAAAAGTTGCCATTGGAATTGCATAGGGCTTGGGAGCTGCGATATCCTCTTAAGCTTGAGCAAGAATTGTAGCTCAAAGTTGGCGTCGCTCATTTTATTATTATTTTTTTTATGATTTTACTATTATGACGACATTAAGAGACTTTGGCTCTGTGCTAACCCAACTGAGGAGTGCGTTTTGCTGACCTGCAAGGTGTGTCTAAAAGGAGATGGTTTAAAGCTTTGTGGGAATCTCGCGAACTGCTAAAGAAACAAATGGGAAGCGCACACCAGCTCGGAGCACGTGGAGCGAAAGCTCGCGCTGCAGAACCCAGGGATCCTGGGTTCAATCCCCACCCCTGCCCGTTTCGATATGGATGAGCATCGTACCGGCGTGCGGTCGTGTATCACTACTGCGTGGTGCACGTTAAAGACCCCAGGCTAGCGGTTGTACTGCACTGGCTAAATTGCTCATCTACAGCGAGTGACTCGTCGAAACATTAAAAATGGTTGACCAACGACTCGCTGTATAAATATCCACACAACCCCAATTATTTAAGTCACGCATTTTGAAATTAGCTTCAGGAAGTGCGTAACAGAGTACTTCCCCCATGAATTCATTCGACATGCACAGCGCCTTGCTATCAGCTCAAAAAAGTCGCATCACAAGGCTCGTACCATCGTATTCCATTTTGATTATGCGGAAAAGTGGAGCGTCGTTCTTCCGCGAGCGGTAGAATGCTTTCATTGGAAGAACTAAATCGTGTCTATCTTCACCTGCGTCGCTACAACGGAGCGCAAAATCTACAGCTTCAGAGTCGTCAGCGACGAGAGAGAGAGAGAGAGAGAGAGAGAGAGAGAAATACTTTATTTTAAAACAACTCTTAGTCCGAGTCGTCGCTACCTAAGGAGCCCGCCTGGACCCCTGGCAGTGGTGCTGGGTCCGGTTGACAGGATCCCCTTATGTGCTTGATGTGGGCCACCAGCAATGGCCACAGGGTCGGGCGGAGTTCCTGGGGTGGAACGGTCCAGCTCTCCCCGGAATAGGGGATGGAAGGTGGGATGTGAGATCGGGTAAGAATGTGGGGGGAAGAGAGGGCTCTAGGACATTCCCAGTAAGTGTGAAAGGCGTTGGGGTAACCGCCGCATACCTGACACGCCGGTTTGCCCGACCTGTTTTCAATGTGGTGCTCATAGCTCGGCAAACCTCACTCATGAGGGCCCTCACTCACCCTCATTTTCACAGGTGAGGTGAGGGTGAGTGAGTTTCTGAACCTGGAAAATTCATGAGTGTGAGGGTAACTGAGGGCCGTGAGGGCTGTGAGGGTGGTGAGGACCGTGAGGGCGGTGAGGGGTGTGAGGGCCATGAGTGCGTGAGGGGCGGGAGGGCGGTGAGTGGCGTGAGGGCCATGAGTGCGTGAGGGGTGTGAGTGCGGTGAGTGCGTGAGGGTGTGAGGGCCATGAGTGCGTGAGGGTGGTGAGTGGCATGAGTGCGTGAGGGGTGTTAGGGCCGTGAGGGCGGTGAGTGCATGAGGGGTGTGAGGGCCATGAGTGCGTGAGGGGCATGAGGGCGGCGAGTGCGTGAGGCCCCCTTCAAACGGAGCAACTTTCTCAGCAATTTTGGTGTTGCTGGCGGGTTGTTGTCTACCTTTCCCTAGATCGACACGAATTGCTGAGATGGGGTCCGGCTCGAAATAAGCGAGCAACTTGGAGCAATTCGAAGACGTTTGAAGCGGCTGCATCCAATCAGGGACGCGATATTTTCACGTGATACCTCGTGCCGGTGATGATGACAACTAAAGACTTGGTTCTGGTTTGAAATCGATAGTTTCTGGAAATAAACTGTTTCAGAAAGGTGCATTAGTATTCTCAACGAGATTTAAATGCATAAAAACACGTTTATAGCGCGTAATGGTGTGTCTAAATAGTGCAAGAAAAATAAAATTTCAGGATGATGATAGCAAATTGCAGCAATTGGTTGCTGCGTGTGAACGCGGGCGGCCCGTGTTGCTGGTGTTGCGACGTCAAGTTTCTGGGCGAAATTGCCCCATCTGAAGCTGGCCTGAGTGGCGTGAGGGCCATAAATGCGTGAGGGGTGTGAGGGCCATCAGTGCGTGAAGGGCGTGAGGGCGGTGAGTGGCGTGAGGGCCATGAGTGCGTGAGGGCGGTGAGGGGCGTGAGGGCCATGAGTGAGTGAGGGCGGTGAGGGGCGTGAGAGCCATGAGTGAGTGAGGGGCGTGAGGGCGGGGAGTGGCGTGAGGGCCATGAGTGCGTGAGGGGCGTGAGGGCCGTGAGCGCCGTGAGGGCGGTGAGGGGCGTGAGGGCCGTGAGGTTCAGTGAGGGCGAGTGAAGGGCTGAAGGTGAGTGTGACTGAGGATGAGGGTGAGTGAGGGGCTGAAGGTGAGTGTAGCTGTGGGGGTGAGTGAGGGGCTTAGGTGAGTGTGGCTGTGAGGGTGAGTGAGGGCGACCTAAAATGCCGACCTCTGGGTGCTGTATGGCGTCGTTGGGTAGCGTAAGTGTCTGTGCCTGACGAATTAGGGCTGCGTCCTCTCTAGTGTGTGTGTGGGATGGTGAAGGAAGAAGAAGCCTGTTAACTTTGGCTTCTTTGAGCCGGGCGCGGCGTTGTTTCCGGTGTTCGGCTCTGGCCTCTCTGGGACAGTAGGTCTCTGGCCACCTAATGGGGTTGCTCGGTGTTAAATGGTCGCGAGCTAGGGCATGAGCTCGTTCATTGCCCTCTATCCTCTGGTGACCCGGGATCCACTCGAGGAGGACCTGAAGCGTAGGATGTTTGTGCACGTATTTAGTGAGTGTTGTGCGAGTGTGATCTGGGAGTATATTTTGTGTGAAAGCTCGTAGCGCTCCCTGACAATCTGTGCGTATTGTGATGGTGTCAGTGTTGTGTGTATGTAGGCAAACGGCTTCTGTAATGGCCTGAATCTCGGCGGCGATAGGAGAAGTATACTGCTGCGTGACTGTGGATAGTCTCGTTCCTCGGTCCCACAACAGCTGTGGTGGTCGTCTCTGAAGTATGTGCGGCGTCCACATAGTAGGTGTCTTTGTCAGGCGTGGCTAGATGGTTAACACGTGCTTGTCGCCTGCCTGGGTGACTGTCTGCATTCATATTCTTGAGAACAGGTAAAACCTTTATGATAGGGATAGAATCCCAGGGCGGGGGTCCTGGCGGGATGTCTGGCAGATGTTTATTGTCATATCCCAGATCTCGTAGAATGGCCCGGCCTTGAGTAGACGTTGTTAATCGATGGTGTTGAGCTTCGTTATGGGTGTTAGTCTTTTCGTCTAGCGTGTTGTGCATCGCGACTGCTTGTATATCTGTGTTTTTGGCATACGGTGGGACTCCGAGCTCTACTCGCTGGCATCTACGCACCATGGCTTCGAGTTTCTTCTGCTGCGTTTTGTTGAGGCGAATGTAGGGGTAGGAGTAGGAATCAGCGACGACATCGTGCACACTACAGCACATGCACTGTTCGCTCTGCGCGCAGTTCAAGAGTGGCTGGAAGAAAACATTCCGATATTTACAAAACTTGTCCACATCTCCGACGGGGAGGCTAGTCATTTCAAAAATAGGTTTAACTGTACGAGATGGCGAAGAGACATCTCGTGCAGTTGAACCCCCCCCCCCCCTTCCACACACCCACACACACACACACACACACACACACACCCTCCGGCAGCCGCCGTTGCGAAATACCCACGTAGTCACGCTGTGCAGACACGCCGCCGTTGCGAAATACCCACGTAGTCACGCTGTGCAGACACGCCCCCCCCCCCCCCCCCCCCCCCCCCCCACTGCCGCCGCCCAGCTTCCGTTCTCGTCTCTCTTCACGCCTTTACATAGCAGTTCGCGTACATACTTTCGCTTCTTACCGCAAGCGCGGTCACGGGTGCCCCCTTCTAAAAAAAAACAAACAAAAAAAACATAAAAAAACAAAAAAAAAAACGTCTGTGTTTTTCTTTAACACAGGCAGCATCTCGTGATATCGTTCCAGCAAAACACACTTCTACATCAATTCCACTGAAAGCAAAGAACCCATTGCAAACATTGTACAGCATACTGACCGGAGGTAAATCCTCCCCACCATGCCTTTCTACAATGCAGCAACTGCCGCTGTCAATCGCAGGCGCAGCATACACTAGTGGTCGTTTGCAATTAATTTTTTTCTGGTGCCTTTGTGCTTGATGGAACGACTTGCTGTTCCTGAATGTTCTATATCCCCGTTGTGTCTTCATTTCTGACCAGTAAAGAGCACGAGGTAAGCTCCATTACAGGACCGAGGGAAAAGTTTTGCCATCCGAGGACCTTACAGGACGTTCAACTTTCGCAAGCGCCGAAATATCCATGTACCATACCGTTGTAGCCAGGCAATTCCGTCAACCTAGCTGGGGTTTGTTCACATGGGACTCTTAGCGAGGCTATCTGAGGCACACGAACTACAGACCTTCGCAACAATGGACGAAAATATTGACACACACGATGCAGAGAAACAATTTTGGGACCTCCCCACAGAACACAATGCCCCCAGGCACAGTCGAGCATCCACAGGGACACCGTGTCTGTAAAAGTTCCTCTTTATTTCCGGGGATGGGGATCGGGGGTCGCCCGTGGCGTCCAACCCCCGCCGCACCGTAACGCTAACAACCGGTGCCGTGGAGTCGCGGGGAACGCACGCGGGACCACCGGCGGGCTGCTACCGACTCGCACCTAAACCGCGTTTCGCGCGGGCCGCCGGCCGACATGACGGGCCCCGTCGTCTACCATGCACTAGAAAGCCCGGCGCCGCGCACACCGAGCGCCACTCAAAACGTAGAACCCCCGCGCGCGCGTCTTTCGCCGGTGGTGCGGTCCGAATCGGGGAATGGCAAGGGGATATGTTGGCACGAACGAGAAAGCGGGCAGACGCCGCGGACGAAGCTCGCAACTAGGAGACGGGAAGTGAGAAACACGCCGTCGGCGGCGCCCTTCGCGAGCGCAGCGGGTGTCCTCCTCGTGCGGTGGCCCGCGGTCCGAGGCCCCGAGGGAGGCGCCCCGCCAGCCAGCCAGCGGCTTTTGGGACCCAGCCCCGGCAGAGGGCGGCTCCCCCGGAGCCTTCCACCCCCGGACCGCACGCGCGCTGCCCACCCGAGTGCGAATAGAAAACAGGGGCGCGATAAGAGGGGCGCAATAAATAAGTCGGCTGCGGCGTGGGCGCGCAGTGGGGAGGAACGGCGGCGGGCTGCCGCGGAAGCACGCTCATCAGGAGTTGAGCAAGGAGGCCATCTCGTGCTGGAGGTCCCGGAGCTCGTGCAGTTTGAGCGAGAACCGCTGGTTCAGTTGCTCCCAGGCGCCCTGGCGGCCTCTCGAAGAGCTGCGCGAGGCCTCCAGCTGCTCTTGCAGCCGCGTCACCGTACCCTTGAGTCCGTCGTTCTCCGACAAGAGCGCCTGTTCGGAACAAGGGACGACACACGGTCAGACAACAAGGTGAACCCATGCTGCCCCGTCGGGGGGGGGGGGGGGGGGGGGACTCACCTTGAGCCTGTCGTCCGCCTTGTGGACGCCCGTTTGCGTCTGGTCCTCCAGCTTGCGCTTCAGCACCTCCAACTCCTGGAGGGAAGCAGAAGCCATCGGCTTCGTCAACTCCACCTCTCGTCACCGGTCGTGCCTCAACTAAACGACACTGTCTAACCACGAGCGCGAACGAAGCCGATGCCTCCAGCATCGGCTTCACTAGACGTGGACGGCCCTTCTACGCAACTGTTCGTGTATTTTAAGTAGAGGAGAAGAGAGAGGAGTTTAAACGGCCATCATTAATATATGCAGCACTGCAGTAAATGTAAAGTACATATATGTAAAGTTGGGTATGTTGTGTCACTCTCCTTTGAAGCAAGCGGCTCCTCGCGATTCCCTTTGTCACAGCGGGGCCCTCTTTATTGCTCTTCCAAGAGCTCGAATGCAAACACTGTCACATTGAGGTTCCTCCGAGCACATGGCACTCCAAGACCCACCAGGCCGCACTCAAACAACCGGAAGCCAATCTCGTATTACAGAGGCAGAAGCTTCTCTAGGGGGCCCTTACATGACATTATGGCGCTTCAGGGGTGTGCAGGCAATGTGTGTTTCTGCGACAATCATTCATATTTACGTCACTTTTTTTTTTTCATCCAGTGATACTTTGAGTACAACTGTTGTGATATTTGGATTCGGGAGGCAGAAATGTACCCAATTCACCGTTAGTTAACCTTTTCTTTAACACCTCTTCGGTTTCACATGGGATATTGCTTTAGAAACAAGGCCAGCTGGAGACGTACCTTGTCCTTCTGCTTTCCCTCACGGTCCAGGAGGTCGGAGCGGGTGCGCAGGCTGCCGATTTCCTTGCGCAACTCGGCAATGGCGTCCGGGTTCCCGTGGCTCGCCTCCAGCTCTATCATCTGCGCACGGGAGGACGAAAACGGTAGGCTGGGGAAGTCTGACCAGTACCCCACTACAAGTAGGGAATGCTCGATGCATAGGCCAAAGGTAAAAAGGGTCGAGTGAGTAGGCAAGCAGATGTGCACTTGACCAGACACTATGTGTAGCAACGCTTGCGAAAGTAATATTCATACAGCCTTAAAGCAAAAACCAAGACTGAAAAATACACAAAGGGAGAGTAAGGTTGTGTGGTCGTCCCTTCTTATGTGCTTCACAGATTCAGTTTTTTTTTTTTTTTTTTTTTTTTTGGGGGGGGGGGGTGTGTTTTTCTAAGACAAACACACGAGTTCGTTTGCGTTTTATGTATACATCGTAAAATCCCCATAAGGATGCCCTCCCCCGATAGATCGCCTATCCCGTTTTTCTGGCTAAGTATCCGTAACATAAAAATTCCAAAAGATCGCCCACCCTCCGATTCTCGTCGGAATTCACACGATGTCCGACGGGAATCGCATCAAATCTGCGGCACCAGTGCGTCTGACAAGCGAGTTCGTAGCGGGTTCCCGCGTTCTTGTCCACGATCTGCGCGTGGGATATCGGTTCCCGTAACACACGAGTTGCTCTCAGGTGGACATTGCATCATGAAATGCGAACCTGCCCCGTCCGCGATCTGCGGTATCCGTTCTCGTGACATACGAGTGTGTAGTGGATTCCCGCATTTTTGTCCGCGATCTGCGCGCGCGATATCGGTTCCCGTGTCAGGCAAGTTTGTAGCGGGTTCCCGCGTGTTTATTGCACCGTGAAACTTGAATCTGCTGCGTCCGCGATCTGTGTTATTCTTCTCCGTGACATGCGAGTTCTCGGCGGGTTCCCGCGGGTCCTTCGCACCATGAAACGCGAATCTACTACGTCCGCAACCTGCGGTACATATGCTTTCCCGTAACACAGGAGTTCGTGGCGAAGTCCCAAGTGTTTATCGCATCGTGAAAAGCGATTTTGCCGTGCCAGCGATCCGCGGTATCAGTTCCCGTGCCAAGCGGTTTCTAGTGGGTGCCCAGGTGTTTATCACTTATTTGTGATAAAGTTTTCCTGTGGCATCCCCAAAGAAAGCCCCCCCCCCCCCCCCCCATGTTTTCCACCATTTATCTCTTCATTTTGGGTGGGAGTTCTTATGGGATTTTACGGTAGTCATTTACATTTCATAACACGTTATGATACAATGCAACTATCCGATGCACACTAAAGGGCTTCAGTAATAAGGCCGTAGGGTTATGAACCCTATTGTTGTATGTATGCTTCCAGCATTTGCTTTGTACATGCTACAATCTAAAGTAGAGCACAGGCACAAATAGTATCCTGGTTCCAGTGAGAATAAGATTTGATTACAGCCCCGCAACTGCACCATGCCTGCAACTGAGATTTACGGTCCTGCAACTGACGAGCCACGCATTCTGAAGAGGAGAGCCAAGGGACCGGCACCAAGAAGTAGGCCGCTCACTTTGTTCCGCATGGCAGCATTTTCCTCCTTGAGCGCCTGTAGCTGCCGTTTCCACTCTTCCACGTTTGAGGTGCTCTCCTGTAGTGCACATGTAAGCCGGGCATTGTTGTTCTTCAGCGTCTGCAACTCCACCTCCCACTTCTTGGCGTTCGCCGAGCTGCAAGCACAGCAAAAGCAAGATTCTTGTTTAGCATGACCTGTTGCTGGGCTAGTAGGTGCATAATGCTTGGGAAACGTGTAAACAAAAACAGGGATGTATACGAAGAAGACATGAAAAAGTGCTTGTCCATGTCACCTTCATCATATCCGTCTCTGTTTGTGCTTACAAGCTTCCTGAGCAAAGGCACTTGTGTCTCTCCTAGATTACTTGATGACAAATGGATAACATGGAAGTAGAATGCAGGGCGTTTTCAGATAAGATCGAACAACCATGTCCGGTGACCATTTTAATTTTGATGAAAATAGTTTATTTTGCTGGCTTTATGTCCAGAAGAATAAAACCAATCCTTGTTTAAAAAAAAAAAAAAAAATTGGCCTTGCGAAAAAAATTTGTAAGCACCCTCTCAGTCACGTGCGCGTTCTGCGTATCGCGCGATGTTGACATTTTGGGCGGCTTCCCCCAGAAAACTGTTCTGTCTACGGGGTTAGAAATATTCACTGACAAATTAGGCATAAGAAGGATTGACAAAAAGTATTAATCACACAGTATTAGGGTAGTTAATTTGAGAAAAAAACATCGCAAACACGGCACATTGCGCAATAACGCTCTGGATCAAAGAATATTTTCTCCGTATCTATAAAAGCTAAGGTCTTCAAACTTTGCCAGTGTGTTGCCCTGTATATAGGGTAGTTGATCTTTGCGTGAAATATTGTTGTCC
This sequence comes from Ixodes persulcatus, assembly GCA_013358835.2. Taxonomy (NCBI): domain Eukaryota; kingdom Metazoa; phylum Arthropoda; class Arachnida; order Ixodida; family Ixodidae; genus Ixodes; species Ixodes persulcatus. The sequence goes on along the minus strand of JABSTQ010010761.1, from coordinate 192,739 downwards.
TAGTTAGCTGGAGAAATTTACAAGAGCTACTCACACAAGGGCACTTAACTAAAAAAGCATTATTTTGAAAATCATTTAAAAAAAAGGCCATCTTTAATATTCTTTAAACTCTCTGGAATTAACGTTTATAATATGTACTAACAGAGTCTGTAAAAACATAATACAATATTTGTGTGGCTTCTAAGTTATAAAGCGAGAAACATGGCCAAATTGACGCGGTTGCCATAAACGGGGCGTGCACATACCCGTTCTTCACAATTTCATTATTATTAAAAATCGTAAAAATGCTACGGGGGTGGTCAGAAAAAGAAAAATTGAGAGCATAGATGTGTACGGTAGGTTTGAAGGGAAAATTTCAAATACATTTTCGTACAACCGACCTAAAAATGCCCATGGGCCGGAGCGATCGAGGTGCGCCACCCTGTAACATGCTTCGCGGTACCTGTTTCAACAGCCGGCGTGTAGGGTCTCCGTCTAAGCGACGTAAAGGAAGCAACCGGAGCGACTTTGCAAACAGATCAGCCTACAACCTTGGCGATAACATGATATAAGAGGTAGGGCGCGGCAAAATTTGAACCTGCGCCGCCTGTGAGCGCCAATAGATCCGCCGCCGTGGAGGTCCGCACAAGGCGTAAAAAATAAGATACCTAAAAAAAAATTCCATTGCCTGAGATTGTTTGTAATGGGCGTTTTCAGATAAAATCAAACGACCACGTCCGGTCGACATTTTTTTTTTACATTTTTACCAACAGATATATTTGCTTGTGCAACCGCAAAAACGTATTCAAATGTTTTTTCTGGAAAAAAAAAATTCTCTTGAGGAAAAAAAATCACAAAGTCACTGTCGATATACGCGCACGTTTTTCAGACTTGCGTGAAACCGTCCTTTTAAATATTTATAAAAAAAAAAAGAACTGTTGTCGTCTTAGGGTTAATATTTTTTGTGCAGAGACTCTACGTAAAATAAAAGGAGGTAAACATGCATTATCGATTACGAAGCAATTCAGAGCTTTATGAATCCGGATCTTAAAAAACTGGAAATTCAAAATTTTTAAAATGATTTGGACGCGTTCTTTCTATATTCAAATAAATTGTCATTGAAATTGAAAACGATAACCTTTCTAAAAAAAAGTATACTGAAATGCAGACGCGTACCGATTTTGCAATAATTGGAAAATCAGTTTAAAATGAAGGCCATCGTAATGTTTCTTCTCTTTTTCACAGATCAAGGCTCATAACCTGTCCTATCAGGCCCTTCAAAAATGCTTCGCAATATATTATTATTACTATTATTTTTTATTTTACAGGGCTCTAAATATACAAAATTTCCGTAACGGAAGTAGAGAAAGATAGGACGTTGCCGATTTCAACCAAGTGCAAGCAAGGGGTCGAAAAATGTAGGAAGTCTGTGAAGAGAAAGCACTGTGACAGGAGTTCGCGAAAAATAAGGATTCATACAAAAGATTACAGGTGAGTTTGAAGCACAAATCAACAATTTAAATACAGATTTCTCGGATCAGTGAATTTCAGAGCCTACCCTGCGTGGGGAGGTTGGGCTGCTGACGATCAGGTTTAAATAGTGATAAGAAAGAACACATGTTTAAAGTGGTACAATTGAAACTAGTTTAATTAGTCAAGATCCTGTGCGCACATTCGGAGCTTGTCGCATGAATTCTTTCTGCCGGACACTGACCTGAGTCGGTCACGGCGCTCTCCTGGCGCTCCGAGGAGGAACATTTTTTTTTTCCCGTTTTGCCTGTAGCGATCACTGTTCGTTTCTTCTCATTGGCACCACAAGCTCGCGATCTCGATGTGCTTTTCGCAGACATAGGACAGTACTTTTCAAGATATATATTTTCTGCGTCTACTTTTCTTGCTGAAACAGCTGTGGCTGCGAAGTGTCGGACTGCGTACGCTGCCACAAGTGACACGACTCAATTCCACGCACAACGGAAGCAGTCCCAGTCCTTTTCTTTTATGTCCCTGAACGCTTTGACGTCAGCTTTCGGGAAGTAGATTAGTTTCACGTCCAGCAGTTTAGTGTTCAGTGAGGCAACCATCTCTGACGCCGACTTCATCACCAACTTGGTGGACCGTCGGAGGATGTACAACGTTGCCTGGTGCTTGACACGACCCCCGATTCAATCACAGTCACTCTTGGCAATACACCTCGCTGACGTGTACTTGTGGCTCTGCAGCTCGTGTAGTTGGTACTTGTTCTTAAAGTGGCTTGCTGCACTATCACTGACATGAGCATACCCCAATTGAATTTCACGATTCTCCAAACCGTTGTCTTATAAATTAAGTTACAGACAATCTCATTCAATCGCAATTCTTTTTCCTTTTTTTTTATGTATCTTATTTTTTACGCGTTGTGCGACCCTCCACGGCGGCGGATCTATTGGCGCTCACAGGCGGCGCAGGTTCAGGTTCTGCCGCGCCCTACCTCCTATATCATGTTACCGCCACGGCTGTAGGCTGATCTGTTTGCAAAGTCGCCCCGGTTGCTTCCTTTAGGTGGCATAGACGGAGCCGCTATACGCCTGCTGTTGAAACAGGCACTGTGAAGCATGTTACAGGGTGGCGCACCTCGATCGCTTCGGCCCTTGGACATTTTTGGGCAGGTTGTACGAAAATGTATTTGGAATTTTCCCTTCAAAACTACCGTCCACCTCTATGCTCCCGATTTGTCTTTTCCTGACCGCCCCGTAGCATTTTTACGCTTTTTAATAATGAGGAAATTGTGAAGAACGGGTATGTGCACGCTCCATTTATGGCAACCGCGTTGGCGTCAATTTGGCCATATTTCTCGCTTTATAACTTAAAAGCCACAGAATTATTGCGTTATGTTTTTGCAGACTCTGTTAGTACATATTATAAACGTTAATTTCAGAGAGTTTAGAGAATATTAAAGATCGCCTTTTCTTTAAAATAATTTTCAAAATAATGCATTTTTAGTTAAATGCTCCTGTGTGAGCAATTCTTGTAAATTTCTCCAGCTAACCAGGACAACTTTATTTCACGCAAAGATGAACTATATACAGGGCAACACACTGGCAAAGTTTGAAGACCTTAGCTTTTATAGATACGGAGAAAACTATTCTTTAATCCAGAGCATTATTGCGCAATGTGCCGTGTTTGCGATTTTGTTTCCTAAAAATAACTACCCTAATATTCAATGATTAATACTTTTTGTCAATCCTTCCTATGACTAATTTGTCAGTGAATATTTCTAACCCCGTAGACAGAACAGTTTTCTGGGGGAAGCCGCCCAAAATGTCAACATCGCGCGATACGCAGAACGCGCACGTGACTGAGAGGGTGCTCACAATTTTTTTTCGCAAGGCCAATTTTTTTTTTTTTTTTTTTTGAGAACAAGGATTGGTTTTATTCTTCTGGGCATAAAGCCAGCAAAATATATTTTTTTATCAAAACTAAAAATCGTCACCAGACATGGTTGTTCGAAGTTATCTGAAAACGCCCTGCAGTGTTCACCTCCCAAGATGCCAAGCAGTGTCGGTGATGATAGCACGCTCATAGCTAGAAATGCGTTTGTTTCAGTGAAAAGGTTTCAAACTTTAAACACCACTTGATGGTGAAGACAGGAGAGTCATCCCTTTCCCGATGAAGTGCCTACCCAACATTTGGTGGTAGAGTTAGTCAGCAAGCAAGCGGGTTAAAGTTACATATAATAAAAACCGACAGGGAAGAAAACACAAAAAAATGAAGATGCACACATATTGTGTCCGGCCCCGTGTTGTGCTTTCTTTCAACCAGGTTCTGATATGTGAAATATAGCAGGATGTAGCAATTTCACAACGAATGACACTCTAGTGGCCGCCATTTCACATACCTTCTCTGCTCAATTAGATTTGAATTTACCCCTCTTCAGTTTTCAATTAACCGAATGATCATGTTGAGGTACAGAAGAGCATACAAATTGGGAGTGAAAACAACCGACATTTCATCGCCCCAACAAAGACCCATGTGGACAAAAGTACCCTACAGTTGGGTGCCTCTTCTCCAAAACAAACTGACAGAACACAAAGCATCGATACAAAACCAATGACATTAATAACCCTTTTAGTTTATTGTATCTCCTGTGCAGCCGTGCTAGACACATACAAAAAATGGGCGTTTTTTTAGCTTCTTTTTTAACTTCTTGTGCTTAGCCACCGAGACATGGCCCACCCCACTTTTTTTTATGAATTTCAGGCGGCAGGGGGGTGGGTGATGACTCGGGATATAACGGTACCCACATTTTCGTTCCGTCACTCAACGAAACTAGTCACGTAACAGGACACTACAGTCACTAATCATGACGTCACGCCTTTTTCGGTTTCCCTTCTTACCAACATCGAGCCTCCCTTATAGGAAAAACCTCGAGATGCCTTAAATGGCACGAGGCAACCGACGCGACGCCAACAGGCGGGACGGCGGGAGAGGAAGCAATGTATAGATGGCGAGGAGGGCGGAGGAAGGAGCGCCCTAAAGAGATGGCATTCTGATCCTCTTGCACCATGGCTCGTTTATCGAGCGAGATGCGATACGAGAATTTCCAGAGGCGTTTTATATGCTTTATTTTTCAAATCGGGAGTTGAAATTTTGCGGACATTTGCAGGAGGAGGTTCTTGTACTTGCTACGAGGTTTTAATACGAAACTAACAACCCCCATTTTAGGCTCGAGAGGCCCTTTAAAAGGATGCGCTGGCGTTTTAATAACGGTACCTGATTTTCTTCGACGTTGACCAAACAGACAAACAGATGTTGTTGGACCAGTAAGCCAATTTTTACAACTTCGGCCCTCACCGTTTCGTTTTTCAAACTGAAGGTCTCTACTAGCAACGATTAAAAAGTGATGCCAGTGGCAGGCTGGGGTTTTACTCCTTGGCAGTAGATTTTGTTTCCAATTGATTACAAGAAGTTTGACGGTGTCAAGTGAATGCTTTGGAAGCTCACTTCAGCACTCGTGCAGTAGCAAAAAAAAAAAAACAAATGCGCGACATACTCGTTTTCTAAACTGCCTGCTTGGCCCACAAGCCTGCATGCCAGTGACGTCATGGCACTGAAAGGCGCGGGCATATTCGAATGTTGGTTTTGGCATTCATTTGCCGATTTTGCAATAGATATTCTGAATTTCGCGATACGAGGTAGCATGTTGGAAAAGGGAAAGGTCGGGGATTCAGAAAATATAGTTAGAATCGAACAGAATGGAAGAAACGTAATTACAGTGAGAGCGCAGGCGAACTTGATGAATTACTCGAGACTGGGGCAAAGACTAAGAAACATCAAATGTGGGAGAGGAAAAACAAAAATACAGCAAGATGAAGTCTCAAACTCACCTAAAAGTTTATTCAGTAAACCTCTTTTTTGTTTACGTGTATATAAAAGAGGTTTACTGAATAAACCTTTAGCTGATGTTTGACACTTTCTCTTGCTGTCACTTTCTCCTTTCTCTTCCACGTTTGATGTTTCCAAGTTTTTGCACCAGTCTCGGGTCATTCATCAAGACAAAAGAAAGGCGTCAATTTTTTTTGCCTTCAATGTTTTTGTTTGATGCTTCTAAACCTAAACAGCCAGCAAGCACTGTACGTGCTCCCGCTAAAAAAAAAAAACAAAAAAAAAAACCGTGTATTGACCCTTTATTTGTACTATTTCTTTGGAAACAAAACCCGACTACTGGAAAACATCCTTTGGGGAAAAAAAAAAAAAAAACTTGTTCGTCAAAGGGTTAAGCCTAGGCTCTCCGCTAGAAGCCAGATGCATTGAGGTGCTCCCTACCTCTGTGCCAGGGCGAGTTTGAGCCTATCGTTTTCGTAGCGCAGCTGTGCCTCGGCCGTCGACTGGGGCAGCGATGCCTTGTCGCCAGCCCCTCGCGCCTGGTGCTTGGGACTGCTCGCCTGCAGGCCAGAAAGGCTCTGGCTGCGCTGGTGCGCCACCAGGGGCGCCCTCCCGTCGCCCTCGCCGGCCGCGGCGTCGTCCGCGGCGTCGCACGCCGACGGTGGGCGCAGCGTGCCCATCGGCGACGGGCTCGCCGTGCCCGCGCTGCCGTTAGCCTTCTGCGCCGCCAGCCGAGTCGCCTCCTTCACCTCCTGGAACTTCTCGATGAACTGCACGGGAGTGCGTGCACAGGGGCTCTCACGGTCGGGGCCTCTAGACGTACAGGCGGACCCGTACAGACCACCGAAGCTAACACGCCAGTTCACCGGTGCTCGATGGGCGCAAACCACAGTTGAATACATGTGTTTTTTTTTTTTTTTTTCATACACCTTTTTCATTTACTTCGTTCCCAGCCACCTGGTGAACACATTCGGTATGGGCGACTAAAGAATAATAAATCGTTTCAAACTAAGGAAAAAAAAGTGAGGCAAAACGAGAAACACTTTCCCTCGAAAATACATTCGAGAGAGAATAATGATCTAGTCAGTAAAAACATACAAGTGTAACTATGGAAAGATGCTAAAATAAACTAGGAGGGTGGTGAAAGAAATGAAAACGAGAAACATTGAGAGGTGGGGAGGAGCTAAAGGAACAACAATTGCAGAGTTTTTGTTCTGTTCTCACCGCGCCAGAAAACTTGAAAATATTGAAAAAAATAATTAGTGTATTCGTACAATTACTCAACCACCAAAAGGCGAAGGTGTATTCCACAACTCCTTTGTGCGTTGTGAGCCACACGCGATTCTCGTAGCCACCAAGCAAAGCCCCGTAAAGCGTGCTTTGCCGCAATAACATCGTTCCTGTGGGGAAGCTCTTTCTACGTGCGCTGACGACCGGTCGAAGTCTAATGGCTGGTTCCGACATCTGCAACGAGCGTGTTAGCTACGACTGCGTCCGTTGTGACCGAGCGACGGGAACAACCGCTCTGCGCCGCGCGTAATCACTTCTCCAAACACTGCAAAAAACGCAAAATGTCGTCAGCACGGCGGCCCTTTCTCCGCCGTTTCCGCGGTGCCTCTAAAAAAGAGGGGACGCGCTGCCACTCACTGGCGCAAGAGAAAATGGACACACAGTTTTCTATAGCCTCGAGCTTTAATATTTTTTTTTTCAGGATAGGCTTGCAGGGCAGAGTGGATAAAAAATGAAAAGAAAACGATGCAGTACGCCGTCTTGGGCGATCACGACTTTACCGATAGTACAAATCTCGCCGCACGACGTTTCTACGATTGCGAAATACGATGCAATCTTAGCAGTAATATTGCAACGTAGAAATATGATGTCATGATCACATAGACGTTGCAAGCGTTCAGGAATGCTAACACTAATCACTTTTCTCGAGTGATGAAAACGCGTCAAAATTTTACGCCGCCTTTACATACAGTAGCACTAGTAATACCTCGAACTTGAGCACAACCATGGAATGCGCAAAATGAGAACTCCGGGCGATGTTCGAGGACACAAATGCTAAGAAAGCACCACTGTAGTCGATGTAAACAAACACGACGGCAAGAGCATTTCTGCTGTCCTGAGGGTTCCGCCACAACATTACCGCACGAGTAGATAGATCTTCCCTCCTAGGACGTGCTGGGTTATCATCGCAATACACGACGAGACGACGAGAATTCACAGTCAAGGAAAGCGCCTTACGCGGAACGATGAAGCTTCCACCACATCGAGGATCACCACCGACGCCCTGTTTTTGAGCAGATAGCAGGAACCGCGAGCGGCATGTGATTGGTCTGTCGCTGCGGTCGCACCCATAGTTCCCGAACGCAGCGAAAAAGTTCAGCAAGCTCAACTCCTCGCGTTGCGAACGAACACGAACGAAACGGCCGTTAGACGCTTCGTTGCTATGGTAACACGTCGTTCCAACCGGTTGCATTCGTTCTTAAGAACAGTAGTGGTCGCTCCGAACCCAAGTGTGTGAACCGGCCTTTACAGCGTTGTCTCATACAGTTGTAATGAGATAACACATAAAATACCAGTAGAAGGGAATAGCAATATCATAGACAATAACTTTATACACAGCTATGATAAAAAGAAATATCTCGTAGCAAAGTGGAGAGTTGAGCTAGTTGGTAAGATGACATCATACTAAGACCAGCGCACAAGCAGTGAGATAAGATATCATATTCAAAACAGCGCTCTTTCTTCTCTTTCTCTCCTCGCTGCTTGTGCGCTGTTTTTAATATAACGTTTTCTCGCTTTTGACCTGCAATGTTGAAAGCTTAGGTGCACAGATTGCGAGGTGGAATTGCTTTATGCTTACCTTTTCAAACGCTTCCCGCTAAATCTAGTGGGAAAAACACGCATTACACTTGCGCTACACTTAATAATGAAACCCTAATCCTAAACACATTCAGTGTAAAAAGGATTTTACACTGTAGGCTTCCTCCTATTATACACACTGGGTGGTGGTCCTACCTTGTTCAGGTCAGGTTCAGAGCCGAAACCCAGGCCGTAGACGGTGTTGGCGCGAATGTCGGACCACTGGCCAAACTTCTGGGAGGTCTTGGTGAACGTCATGTTGGGCGTGATGGTGGAGTTGATGACCGCCTGCGCAACAGGAGGCGCGCCGTCGTCACTTCCGCTAGGTGGCGCAAGTCGCCACCCGATTTACAGGGGGAAGCCGTGTTCATCAATCCATCCATTAGACACCTCAAACCTCGTTGAGCGAGGTGAACGCGGCGCGGAACTAGCCGAGTTAATTAATTATAAACGACACTAGTTCGCCGAGGCGCTTGGTGTGGACGGGCAACAGAACGAGCGAGAGTGACGCCAATTTCAGTCTTTAATCGTCATTTTCCGAGCTCTACGAACGTACGCCGAATTAGTATCGCTTAAAGCTGCGCTCTGCTTAAACGTCCCGACATGCGTGTCGGTTGCGTTCAGAACAAACAAGCACCCTCACTCGTCCAAGACCGCAGCCTCGAGTAGACAGGAAAACCATGCACCGCGACAATACTTGGCATTCCTATCTTGTGCTACGTTGTCAAGGCCATCGCAGCTTCCACAGTCTTCTAGCCCCACAACCATGCGAGAGCACGTGGCTTCGTCTGACATGTTAGGATAGCGCTAGCTGTAGTGCATGGATCTGCAAACCCCGGCCAGCGGATGGACACGGCCTTTCCATGCGCCCGGTCCGTAACCCACCGCTACAAACGCCAAAAACAAATGTCCGTAACAAAAAAACAAAAAAAGGCATTGCGATGCGTATTTAAAGCGTAAACGAAGGTATTAAAAGAATGAGAGAAAAGTGCAAAAAATCGATGGATATCTCGCCATAATATTTGTTGCATATCGTTAACACCGTAGACGATTTAGGTTAGATATAACCGGCTTTGTTGTCTGCCCGAACTCTTGAGTCTTCACCGCTGCCCGAGCGCGAGTGTCCTCCTCTCCTGTTCAGTTTGCGCCGCGCACGCGCGCGCCTCCGCCGACTCTGGGAAAGATAACGCCATCTCGTGGCCCAGTGGCGAATCGTGCGTTTCAATAGCGTCATCCCAAGCATTAATATTCGTAGTTCCCTGCTTCATGCTTGTGTAAACACGATAAAATTCCTTAGCGTTCTCACGAATATCGGGCCTAGTGTCTTCCTGCATGACCCTTGCATACTTTCATCGGCAGATCTACCATTCTCATACGTCTTCTGCCCTGTGTGAATATGTCAAAGTTCCCATGCGCTTTGATTTATGTCATATTTAGCCACATATGAATCATAAAAAGAAAGTATATGTATTCACCCGGTTTACTTTTTTTTTGAATTTTTGCTCTAGTGTAAATTTCTGTACTCAAATGCTTATTTAGGCTTATTTCTCTAGTTTTTCGATATATATTTTTAATATTTTCTGGAACTCGACTCTGCGACAGGTCCTCAATCCAGCCCCCTGGCCAAAAAGTTTGGAGACCCCTGCACTAGGGAAAAGGAGGCGCGTTGGAGCACAGCTAAAGCTACGCTAGCTTTGACAACGTAGCACAAAATAGTTGACGCCGAGCATAGGGTAGCCCTTCATACACGCGCTTTCGTAGGCTGACATCTCGGCCATTTTACCGCCAGATTTAGGGTGGAGATGCGGGCTGGTTGGTTCATACGCAGCAAAATCAACACAACGCACGAAAAAAAAAAAAAAAATCGAAGACGAAATAGAAGGGCGTACACAAGACAGGCGCCCACCGCCAGATCGACTTTTGTTTCTGAACAGTGCACGCACTCGGGCATCTCTGCTCGAGCGTCTAGCTTTGGCTAGCGCGCTGACGTAATTTTACCATTCAAAGTTCATTCCTATGTTCCTCTGGGAACGAGCTGGCAGTACTGGATGCATGAAAACGATGTGCCCCCTTCCCCCTCGGGCAGACACACGTTCCGACACTCTGTCACCAACTGCTGTGGCAAGTAAAAACGGTGCCTCCGTCTGTTATCTCTCAGTCGCATGCGCGGCGTGACCGACCTATCTAGTTGGTTGTCACGCAGTGTATGTAGCAGTACAGAGTACGGTCTTCACGGCGACTCGCGGCTGCTTATATTGCACTTGTAATGGACGCAGTCCATGCAAGAGTGTGGCGTCGCAATGGGGAGACAAGGGCTCCCTAAATAAGGGGATTTCTGGAAACAAAAGCCGCCTCGGTGGCTCCGAGGCGAGAGCGCTGGCCTACGGATCCCCATGTGGCGGGTTCGAATCCCGGCCGAGGTGCCCGCAATCTGACGGAGGCTTATTGCGGAGGAGGCGCCGTGTAACCGAGCTTTCGGTTGCACGTCAAAATATCCCCAGGTGGTCCAAATTAATCCTCAGTCCTCCGCTGGGGCGTGCCAGATGCCCGTCGTTGGTTTGGCTCGTAAAACCCCCAAATTTGACTTTTTTCTGGAAACAAAGCTGTTTGTCTCCCTAAAAAGGCCGGGAGACAAACTCTATTGTTTCTTGAAATCCCTCGCCCCAAGGTACCTCTGCCTCCAGCATGCTCGCTAATAGAAAGAAAAAGAAAAATCCTTAAAATCAAAGACTGCCGCAAGTCAGGCGCACAATACGACAGGGGATCCACTTCGCCTTTGTGAGAAAATTTGCGAAGCGTCGCGTATTCGCGCGGAGTTAAGCGACAAGGCAGCTAGCAAAAAAAAAAAAAAAAAGGCGTGGAAGCTCTCCGCTTCACCTACGCAGGTGTGGGGAAACCTTAATTTCTGCGGATCGGCTTAGTTTGGCTTTCGCTTCGCTCGATACGGAGTGATTTAGCTCGCTTTGCTGCAACTATAGAATGAGCACTTCTATTGAGCCTGCATGCGTACCCACAAGCACAAAACTACGCACGCAGTGCTTCAGGGAGAAGGCGGGACCTTTTAAATAAAAAAATGGACCTCTTGAGGCAAAGTGACAGTTACAAAATGCTAATGTTCTCATAAAAAAAAAAGAAATAAAAAAAAGAAGATGAAGATGATGCCGCGACAATGAAACATCGATCCACGTGATCGTTCCGAATTCCAGGTATATGTAAATATACTGTATAAAGAGCCACGTATAAAGCCTCTTTCACGGGTACCGAAAGCTCGCACGACTAACGGGAGGTATATACGGCGGCAGGCCCATTAACGCGGTAAACGGACCGGTCGGAGACGCTTTCGATGCACCCTACTAAATCACGGATCTGCGAGACATCGGGGGTCTCCATTGCAATCGGGTGCACCGCCTCGCAACCCGTGGTTGCGTAAGGATAACACTTATCCGAAACAAAAGCTTAGTGGCGTCTTTGAACTTTCAGCTCCCGAAGACCTTCCGACCTTTCGGTCCTCTCGTCCCCGCAACTGTTCTTGTCAGATTTTGTTCGCTTTGTCCCAAAACGTTGGGAGTCTTTCGGGAGGAGACCGCGGTGCCCCGACGAGCTCTGCCGTTTTCAACCGGCCCGACGGGGATTACGGAGCTTTCTCCGTTCGCCGCCGTCGTACGTGATCCGAATGCCGAGCCACGCCATCGATTGCCAATGACGCGCCCGTTTTCGTTTCCTACATAAACACGAGGGTATTCGCAAAAAAATTGAGAACACGGGCCTAGCCCAAAACAATGCCCGCAACCTTTCCATTGTAAGAAAAAAAAAAAAAAAAAAAAAGGTGGGGGATTGAAAATGCGACTGAAATATAAAAACAAAATAATAACCAATGTTCTTTTTTTCTATTAGCCGCGTCCTTTTGATATGTCCGAGTAATTAAATTTCGCCTAAACTAACGGAACGATTCCAAGAGATTTCTCAGTGCCTCGTCACGCAGAGCAAATCTCCATTTTGCCCATGTTACCCTAGATCTTAATTGTACCTCAATAGAAAAAAAAAACACAAACAAATACGTGCTAAGACAAAAGGTTGCTGTGACGTTGTGTGCTGCGACGTAAAGGACGCTGTGACGTTGCGCGAGATAAGCATATGATTTCTCCAGGAGCTGCTTTGCTCAAAATAAGATTTTTTGCGCGAAGGTGGCGCCCAGCTTTCATAAACACCAAACTAAAAAAAAAAAAAGAACGCTAACGGGCCTTTTTTTTTTTGTTTCTGTGACGTCACAAAGTCGACGCATTTTTAGTGAAAGGCTTATACTTCGTTTCAGCTCAAGTCCAGACGCAGCCAACAACGTCGAGCTAATGGCAACAATCGAGCGGCGTCAAAAGCGCATGGCCTTCTCTGTTCATGATTGGGTCAGCGACGATAGAACACGTGCATAAGGCAGCAGGACAAACGCCATGACGGTGCGCTTTTCACGCTGTCTGATTGGTCTCGGCAGCGCGTAACGTCAGCTGCGTCTCGACGTAACGTGGAATTAGGTGTAGCGATGCCACATCTCTTTGGGAATTCGAGGCCGGAGTCTCCCATGCAGTTCTCATGTTGCAAAAAGGCTGTATAGGTGCTGGCGCTGCTGTCCGTACGGCGGATGCGGATGCGGATGCGCACGTGCAGGCGTTTCATCTCATACGAATCTGGTTGGCGCGCACGCGCAGTGGTGCATGCTCACGGCTGATGTGCGGAAACGCGGACTTGTTTATAAACAGCGTAGAACGCGCCGAAGTGTACATCGTTACCCAATGAGAGTGGAGTGAAGCGGCCTTCGACTCTTGCGCCGCTCATCTTTGTATAAGCTTTGCGGGATCAGTGACAACCGAATCCTCCAGACGGGCACTTCGTTAAGTCGGAAAAAACGACGATCACAGTATATACATTTGTGAGCAAAATCAGCTGAAATGCACGCATCGCACGCAAGTGCCCGTTGATGGCGGAAAGCAAAGTGTCGGCCAACATTCCTTTTATTTCAGCACCAATTAGCCTGGCGGCTAATTGGTGCTACCCCTTTAAATGGCCTCCGGTTTTGATAGGAGCAGGGCGTTGCTCCAGCGCTCCTTATACAATTGCGTCGCGGGGATAAATCTCCAGGAAGCTGCGTAATATGACTTTCAATTATTTGGCCCGGAAGAGTCGGTAGGGAAGCGAATAGATCGAAAGCCGCATCTCAGGGACCGTTTTGTGTTGCCGTTTCCAAAGTTAGAAAAAACACGAGAATGCAACAAACGTACTGGATTTTGCCAGTGTGGAGTCTGCGTAATGTCTCAAGCTTTCGTTTATATGTGCTGACTCGTAAAAAGTCCAGTACAGGCATTGAATCAGTTCAATAACGTGACCGGAGAGCCGTTTGTATCGAAGCGCTCATTGTAACTGTTTCATTTGCAATGGGTAGAATCCTTTCGAAAGTTTCCAATCTGTTCAGGCATTTACGATATTGACTACATATTATTGGCAATGCATATGCCACGGCTTCTAGAAAATGCTCGTATACCGTTGCCCCCACGCAAAAGAATTCGTGTATGCAGAAGGTCCTGCAAATTTCTTCGTTAGGCTTCAACTTGCGAAAACACGCAACGGAACGTTTCTTTTTTTTTTTTCTTTTTCGCCTATATTTGTGGGTGCAGCACAAACTACGTCTCGGGAGGGCGAGAATATGGTTCAGATACATTAATAACCTTGAGCGCAAGGCTTCAATCGGCGAAAGGTCGGCACTCACCGCTGGATCGAGTCACCAGTGGGTGGCTGCATTGACCCGTTACTGTAACCTTCGACATTGAGAAGCCCCCATTCCGGTGAGTAAATTCTAGCAGCCGATCGAGCACAAGTGTACTTCGCAAACAGGCACTTCGACAAACGGCCTTCGACCTGGGAGAACTCGTCGGTATCGGTGTAAACGGTGTTCCGTGTTGTCGCGCGCGCCTCGCCGATTCCGTTGACTCCAAATCTTTCCGCTTCGCCAGGTTCGGTCCGGCGGCTCCCTAACTGCGTAAAATCTACCGGCTGAGAGAAAATTTTACAAGCTTGCTATCATCCACCCGGCTGTTTCCAAAAAAACACAACCGCACCGACATTATTTTATTTTTTAATGAATAGGCATACAAAATAAATACGTGATGCCACCTCTAGGGTCTGACTCTATATCGTCTGAAAGCCCAGTCTGGATGGATGGATGAATATTAACGTCTGTACCATTTATAAGGAACGGTAGCTCGCATCACCTAAAGTCACTGGATCCTGGGAAAGAAGCACCATTGCCTTCCCTGCCTGCTAGCCGAACACACATACTAACATACGGACGACCAACACCTCGCAAGGCGATTGGCTAATCAGTCTCCATTGCTATGACAATCGCCATTTCGACCCCTTCAAATCTTCGATGCTTCGAAAGGGCCAAGACCACCACGGAGAATCATCGTACCGAAGGCGTTCCTCGCCAATATAAGAGTCTGGCACTGTGTTTGCGATCAACTTACCAATCATGACCCTCTCCACGGACCTCTTTCGGTTATTTCAAAACAGGAAAATAAGTTTTCAGTGCCAAACATTCCCGACACCGCACGTAATGGATCTCGGTATACAAGAAACGTTTCTATAAGGCTACCCGGCACCAGCGAACTTAGATCGGCTCACCGGGAATGGAGAGGTCAAGGAGAAATTGCTCACTTCAAGGGCCAAAATGGTGACCATACGGAGAGCGTGGCGTTACTTTCCCACGACCCAGTTACTCTAGCGCCACCTAGCTAAGGCGTGCTCAGGCAACACCATCTAGAATAATGAAGGCCTCCGGGCGCCCCACTCTTCCTCCATGGAACGTTATCACAGTCGGATGGTGACCCGAGCCCGATGCCGAGCGTCCACAGACGGGTTGGTTGAACCCGAGGCCCAGCCGAGCAGTGACGCAGCACTCGTATCCAATCGGTGTCTTCGCTCGATCACGCTGCGATGACGTCAAAATTCTAGTGCGCAGGCTTCGATGATTCGAGGTGGAGTTGGCTCAGAGGGTTGCTAGACTGGTGTCCCAACAGAGCGTTTTCCACCCGCGGTGTCCGGACTAGCTTTTGGAATGTGGCTGCTCATAGTTGGGCGGCTTGTGAGAGAGGGAGCGCGTACCTTGGTTCCTTCGACGCTGATGATGCGGTACAGGTTGCGGGTGGAGTCGAAGAAGAAGCTCACGCTCACTGCCTGGCTGCTGGCGGGGATCCAGGACCGCTTCGTCTTGGGGTCGATGTGGAACACGTGCGCTTTCGTGGAAAAGATGGGCTGCTCCCTGCAACACACCAGAGACCGCTGTCAGCCGCTGTCCGCTCCGACAGGCCGCGCGCCGCAATCACAAGGGCTTGAGGTGGCATTCTGACGTCTTTACAGACAGAGGTATACGTATTTAAACGAGCTTTGTTAGAGAGTTACAACATAGTCGTTCGTGTGCTCGCTGTACGACTTTGAGTCGTCCATTGCCGTCTCCGTGTGGTTCTGATCATGCATCTGGTTGATGCATTCTTCTTCAGTCAATTCAAACCGAGCGTCATCAACTACTTTAAAAAAAAAATACATATTATTAAAAGCGGATACGTGTTTTATATTAAAAATAAGAAACTAACTGACAAGTTTTTCGCTCATGATTTATTCCGTATTGGTTTCTCACGGTATTCATTTTTCTTTCAGCCCGCCTAGAAGATGGAGAGAAGCGGAGCCCTAAGACAAAAGACACCGGTAGCGGACCGTGGCACGACGTTGATCAAAGTGCGCCGACATTGAATCGGAAAGGGGCATCTCAAGAGAAAAGTCCTTACACGACTTACTCCACTAAACTTTGCAAGTCAAATCGGCTCTCCGTAGAAATATCTTCAATACACCTTACGCCTACGTACCCGTGCACATAATGTTTTTCTCGCTATATAATAGCTTCGTTCGATTTACCTGCACGTCCTGCACCGGTACAGAAAAGTGTAGGCCAGTGCACTTCCGGTACGTGTATTTAGATACGACCGGAAGTACACCGCCCTACACTTTTCTGCACCGGGGCAGGAGGTGCAGGTATATCGAACGAAGCTACTATATACACGATCTGGCACGCTATGTGACGTACAACGCGATGTAGGAAGCACTACGTGGCACTCCACTTGACAAAGCGCTTGCGCGCACACACCGCCGAAATCGAGCAATCTCAAAAAAGAAAAAAAAAAAGCGTCGTTCTCTGAGCCAGCGCCCCATCAATATATATATATATATATATATATATATATATATATATATATAATAAAGACAACGGTGGACTTTCTATACACAGAGCGTGTCTTAAGTACCGACCTTTCTTTTCGTTTCTTTTTTTCTCTTCCCGTTTGGTCCGCGGAGCGGGTGTTCCCACTCGTCAAGTTTTAAAACAAACCAATAAAAAGCGACTGACAAAAAAAAAAAAAAGAAAAAGACACAAATTCTTGGAGTTTGCGAAGAAACCCAACGAATCGACGGAGATTCAAGTGCACTTTTCTCCGAGAGAGGGTGGTGAAGGGGGGGGTTGGTTCCGCGGAAACCCGAAGGAAGGGGCGCCGCATGTGCTGTGAAGCGAATTGGACCTCCAGTTCACGAACGCGGCGGCATGGCACCGTTTCGCGTTCGACCAGTTCGATCGCTCGCGAGGCCGCGGAACGCTAGAGCCCCCGGCATTGCCAAGTCCGTTGGCCGCCTTCCAACAGAAGAAGACAAAGCTCGGCCCATCTGGCCTGCGCCCACCGCGTATACCGTATTTACTCGCTCGAAATTTCGCGCCGCCCCAGCAGTTAGGAACGAAACAAACGTGAACTCCGAACAGCGAACTTTTGACGTTGCAGATAATCTCCGCGACTCAGTGCGAATAAAATCTTACCCGCTTCTAGGATCAATAACACAACTGTCCCTCTATTCAGTATAGTCTCTTCGTCATTATATTCAGTCGCAATAAAAAAAAAAATTCTTTATCAGCCCGAGATGACAGCTGCATGAGGACAGACTCACACTTGGAACGCGTTCGATCGCCAAGCACCGGCGTCCAGCGTTCCGCGTTGGCGTTTGAACGTGTTCGAAGAGTGAGTAGAGACCAAGGAATCAAACTTCCAGTCAGAACTTTGCTTTCTGACGTCCCCGCGCGCTCTCGTCTCATCCTCTCCCTCCGTTTCTCGGTGCTATACTCTCCACAATCTTCAACAGGCCAGTGATCCCCATCTGCCAGCACTGTGGGGAAGGTGAAGAAAGGGGACACCTGCTCTTTCCAAGTATTGTACCTTACGTAGGTGAACATTCCGAACAGAATTAAGGCACATATATATGCCGTCAGTGGCCTGTCTTACTTAATCGATGCAACCCCTTTTTTTCTTCTTCTTTTTACCCGGCTACACCACGGTACGGCGTGGACAGAGTTCCTCAAGCTATAATAAGCTTTGCGGCAGACCGTTTGTGAAGAGTATACGAAACAAATCTGTTCCATATTTCTACCAGCCATTTTCTTTTCTTATACAGGGTGTGCGGAGGGAAACAAAAACAAATAACGGCCGAACTTTCGGGGGGATTATGCTACTTCCGGTTGGCTATTGTTTTTGCGTGTTTTTGAGAACCCTGAGTAAGTACCACATATTTGAAAAGTCTAACTGCCGAGGACTACCTGCGGTACCTCCTGAAATTTACTTATACGGGATCAACATGCCTTCTTCATCCCGTGGGTGAAAAGAAAGAGCGCTTGTTCCTCAAAGAAATGACAAATTTGCCGAAGGTGTCGTGGGCGCATCTTCGGGACTATCTATTCGACTACCCTGGTCCCTATACCTGAGAACGACTTAAAATCTACATATCCCTAAAGGCGTTCAACTGCTTCGTGAACGGCAAGGCATCGGCGGTGGGCACCTACCTCCCCCAGGCGCCAAAGATCCGCGCCGATCCCGATCCCCCCTCCCCCTCTCCTCTCCTCCCTCCCTCCCTCCCTCCCTCCCCCTTAGCAGACAATCTCCCGAAAGTTTTTATTATGCTTCTTTTAGCGCGACGTGAGTCTGTAATGCACTGTTTTCTAGTGTTTTTTTTTACTTGCTTGCTTTGGTCCTCAAGGTTTCTTTCCCAAATCACCGTGCACATTGCATTTGTACGTGCCTTAATGCCCCATCGTTGTACAAGGGTGACACTTAGTTGGTCAAACGACGTTTTAGCGAACGAAGTCCCGCCCCCGACTTTTCATCGAAAGACACTTTAGTGAATGGTCGGCCGCCGCAAAGCGTCGTGTACGGGTGGTCCAGGTGGTGTAACATTTTTGTAATGAGCCACAGCAGACTGTCGGCGCGAAGCGGCGTGAACAAAAGGGGGCGGGTGGGTTAACACGCGCCCCAGTAATACGTCATTCGCTAAAACGTCGATTCGCTCAAATGACCGCTGTTTCGCTAAGGCCCGCTTCAGACGGAGCAATTTCCCCCAGCAAGTTGACGTCGCAACACCAGCAACACGGGCCGTCCGCGCGTTCACACGCAGCAACCGAATTGCTCCGACTTGCTATCATCATCATTCACTTTGAATTTTCGTGCACTATTTAGACACCCAGCTACGCGCTATAAACGTGTTTTTATATCTTTAAATGGCGTAGAGAATACTAACTCATCTTTCTGAAAAGGTTTATTTCCAAAAACGATCGATTTCAAACCAGAACCAAGTCTTTAGCTGTCATCATCACCACTACGGGGTGTCACGTGAAAATATCGCGTCCCTGATTGGCTGCTGCCGCTTCAAACGGCTCCGAGTTGTTCGAGTTGCTCGTCCGTTTCGAGCCAGACCCGATCTCAGCAATTCGTGTCGATCTAGGGAAAGCTAGGGAACAACCCGCCAGCAACCTCAAAATTGCTGGAAAAGTTGCCCCGTCTGAAGCGGGCCTAATAGGTCATTCTCTAAAACGCCATTCGCACATCTGATATGAACCCCGCCAGCACATTGAAGTAGGCTAGCACCGTCTGCCAATGCCGTCGTCCTGCGATTACCCATGGCTCGATGGCGTCGGTGGCGTCCTTCGTCTCGAGATAATCGAAATAACTTCCCTCGTGACATTTTATTCGTGCCGGTATGCATCGGCAACCTAAAAGCACGACACCGGGGCAGCTCTCACGGAATCGCTCGCTAATGAACCAAGGGTCGTCGCGCATCCACCCAAACACAAGGTATACACATAGAAGAACCGGAAGTCCCCACCCCTGCCCGTTTCGATCTGGATGAGCATCGTACCGGCGTGCGGTCGTGTATCACTACTGCGTGGTGCACGTTAAAGACCCCAGGCTAGCGGTTGTACTGCACTGGCTAAATTGCTCATCTACAGCGAGTGACTCGTCGCAACATTAAAAGTGGCTGACCAACGACTCGCTGTATAAATATCCACACAACCCCCATTTATTATTAAGAACCGGAAGTATTTCTATCCCCATGTCATGACAGCCGAAAAAGGCGCGCACACCCTGTATAAGATCCGGCCTCACGCTGTCAACGAACAAGTCCACTCTTGCCCACACCAGGTGCGGGCACTGCGATTGCGCAGAAACCACATTCGCGCCAAGCGAAACGTCTGCGCATGCGCCGTGCCGACAGCAGCGCCACCGCAGCTGCGTGATGTCAGAGCCGCGTGTTGGTGTCCACATGGGCCTGTAAATTATTTCGAACACCAACTTTCTTCCTAGAAACCTAAGGTTTCTCCGGGTGTATCCTCAGAACGGGCATCGATATGATCTAAATCGTTTCTGCACTTAAACGCAAACTGTTTTTCCAGTTGAAGTATTCTTTTCATACATGGCAGCTCATCAATATACAAAGTGTCACAAACAAAAAATATATATATATATATATATATATATTTTACTGCAAAAGTAAACTAGGCATCGCCGATTGCTCATTCTCCGCACAAAGGTAGCGCTAGAGGTCACAACCAGATGCCAAAGTTTCAGCACGATTCGATACCTTATTCAAAAGTTATAAGTGATTTTCTGAAAATTTCAGTGGGGAAATGGAGCCCATTTTTGCCCGTTTTCGGTTTAGATTTATATTAATTTATTTATTAATTCAATTCCCGCTCTATATTTAGAGGGGGAACTGAATTAGTGTATAACTGTAAAGATGTGCATAGTTAACCAATATGTGTTACACCCTTAAGGGTATAAACCAGCTTGTCCCAGGAACACCCTTAGGATGCTGGTGAACGCGTACGACGCTGGCGATATTATCAGCATCCCAGGGATATACTTTACGAGCGGCAGATTTACGAACAACCACCACTAAGTACAGACATTTCCTGCATACACAGAAATGGCAAATACAGACACAATGAATCAAGCACGGGAGAGGAATTATGGCCTTGGCCGACTGCTCCACCGCCTTATATATACTCCACGATTCAAAGATACCCATTCGCAGGTGCAACACCTCCGCAATGGACCTTTTGTTGAAATACGCGGTGCGCATGCGCGGAGTATTTCATGCGCCTGGGTTCGAGAGTATCTAGTTCCAAACAATCCGCCATCTTGCATTTCTCGCCTTTGAGCGGTTTCGTTGTGTCGACCTCGGGGCGGAAGATTACGCACGATGGGGACAAAGGTGAGCTTGGGGGAGCCGTATCTAGGTCACATCGCCTCAACGGGTGAACAGGATGTAGCTGACGTTTTGGGCGTGGAACGGGTGGGAAAGGCCTTGGGTGCGCGTTGTTTTCCAGTCACCTAGTCTCGAACCGATTCGCGTGTCTAGGTGGCAGCACATATTCGCCAAGAGGTCCATTACGAAGGTTGCACGTATGTTGCTTGTTCTCGTTGATGCAAGCAAACGGCGCAGCGTCATTCTTAGCTTCAACACTGCAGGTCGTCGGTTTCCCCAGCGCAGTGGAGGCTATGAATGATGCAGTGCTAATCCATTCGAACCGCTATTCGCCCACCCCAAGTGCAAGGAATGTATCTCCAAGTAAAACGCATTGTGGTACAAGCAAATATTATTCGAGGTAGTTGCTAAAACATCTTCGGCTAAAGGGGATATCAGTCCGGCAAACACCCTTAAAAAAAGGGGGTGTTCACCTGATTTCAACGTATAGCGCCCTTTTCCACACCCTTTTTGTTCCCTCCAAAAATGAAGGTTGCTGTTCGATGCAACCGCATTTTACGATTGAGATTGTCGCGCGTGTAAGTCCCGGGAAAGGCGTTTTTACACCCTTGAAGGTGTAAAATTTCTTAGTGCGTACTGGCCACGCGGAAAGTGTTTTCCCGCTACATTTAGCGGGAAAATTGAATCGGTGTATACACAGCGATTGACGTCAAGCGACACCATGACCCGAGACCGTGGGATCACGTCACCTGACCACGTCGCGTGAAGTCAGGTCTCATGGCACAGTGTCGGATCGTGCACGGTGTCACGCGGCGTCACAAAACCTGACAAAATAAAAATAAAAATCGCTGTTTTTCTTTTTTTTTTTTTTTTATAGGAAGCATTACGTTTCTTTACGCCGGTGGCAGCCCCACCGCGGGATCGCGTACTGCGAACTCGAGCCACAAGCCCGACTTGATGCAATGGTGCGGAACTGTGCACTCTCGTTAACACCTCTACCTTGCGCATGTACCGAACAAGATGCGCGCGACTGATAATGCTCGCCGCTCAGGTAACCGTCGCCCGTCACACGGAATCGTGGATGCAGCTCGACGTCGCAACCGCGCATACGGGGACTCGTCCGTTGCATTCGCGAGAGAGACAGATTCCGAGTATACTGCAACCGCACTGGAAATATGCGGTGAAATCGTGCAGTAATTATACCCCATCTTCGAAACTACAGACGCCGGACTACGCAACCATTTCGTCTTCATGGCGGCAGCGGCTACTGTCCAAATGACTCTATACTTTTTTGGAGCTTCCTTTTTGAGTTAGGTGCGGTGTCATTTGTCAGACCACCACCGGACAAGATTCTTGACAACGCAGGGTAACCAAAGTGCCCAACGCCCGGGCAGTCCACAACGAGCGATCTTTCAGAAAAAAGTCCCTTTCCAGGTACATTTCTGCCGAATTTGTGAACGGTAAACGATGCGAGCGATGGATCCTAAATTACGCAATGTTCTAAACCCTTCTAGAGTTCCTTTTTCCTAGGGGGGTCGTTTTGCTTTCCCTCGGCTAGCTATACCTTGTGGGAACAAGGGTCGGCCACCACGCCCAGAGGCCGCTGCCGACCACCCACAGTTAAACCCAGAGTGAACAACGTGTGAGGCAGGCAACAGCGCACGAAGGACAGGCGCGAGAGGTTATAAAAGAGGGGACACGCCCACAGAACAGGGGAGACAGACCGAGGTCACGGAGGCGTGTAGTTCGAATGCAATGTTTTACTTGGATACTAACAACCCACTCCTGTTACTCTAATAAATGTAGTTTCTTGTTATAGAAACCGTTGTTCCTCCCGGATGGGCATGCAGCAAGGCAACCCTACCACAACCTACACCGTCTAAGCCAATGTCCCTTTCCCCCTTTCCCAAGTCAGCAGCCTCTGCTAACTATTGCTGACTCGATCACATCTTTTGTTCGTTAGACCTTTCTTCACATCTTGGTGTGTTGGACGCTGCAACCGCTGTGGACGCAAACATCTCCCGACTACTTTCATATACATCTCGATGCTTTGGTTCAGGGCTCGGGCGGCAACGAGTGACCAAAACCCCGTGCTCTATTTCCGCATCAGCACTGTGGTTGTACACGGCGCGACACCGTTAGCGCGAACACGACTCTGGCGCTTTTTCACGTTTTACTTAAAAAGGGTACTGGCGGGTATGAAAATTTTGCAATTCGTAGGTTAGTACCCTGGCTGAGCACTTTCCACCATTTTGTTTTGACGACAGAGCACCGTCCTTCAGTACAGAGAGAAAAAATAGAGAAAAACGCGCAGATGGCTCATATTCGCACTAACAGTGTCGCGGAGCGCAGAAGAAAAGCGTGAAAACGATCCGTAACACTGTTCCCATAGTCACTTTAAGAAAGGCAGGGCGGTGGCATCCTAGGATCGCGCCTGTTGCCTTGTAATTTGTTCTTCGGCGCCCTTATTCCCCGATGCTGCAACCTGATGGGCTGCGGAGAGATAATAAGATGCTCGCCACGTCCTGCAGATCTTGAACTGTCAGAGACAGCTTGCGTTTTGGCAGCTTACGTCGGTCCTTGACAAGGTTCCATACGTACAAGTAACAAGGTGCATGTTTTGACGAATAGGTGCACGTACAATACAAATAAAGAAATATAATGAGCAATTAATTTATGAGTAGATTTCGCCGTGGCTACCAACTAAACGAAAAAAAATCATTAAAACTAAAACTGCCACGCCCCCTTTTTGTTGCTGCTCTTCACTTAAAATTATTAATTTTTTTTAACGGTTCTTTTTCATATGCACGTCTGGCCACACGGTGGAAGAAGACAGAGGTCTCCGAACAAGGCCGGAAAGGGGACCGAAACTTCGCCCGGTCTTCGAGCATCTCCCCGCAGGGGCACTGTGTCGGTTTAGGGGCCTTTGCGCAGGCGAGCGGTCGCGCGACTCGCGGCCTTGAAAACGTGCGCGCGAACGAGGACGATTCCTCGTTCGCACCTCATGCACCTCACGGTGTTGGCCAGAAATCCGAGCGAACCTTCGACACCCTTTGTTCCATGGCGAGGCGGTGCCCGTTCGGGCACCTCTCTCTTCTTCCACCGTGAATACATAGCTCTCTCGGTGCAGCCCCAACGACGCAACTGTTACATTTTGGCCAGAAGGCAGGTTTCTACTGGTTTCTATCAAAACACCATAACAATGACTGCCACTTGCCCGCTTTTATTTATTTATTTTTTTTTTCTTCCCAAAGAGCCCTAGACCGGACGTGCAACCAAACCGCCAGCCCCGCGCCGTGACGTAAGACACGAGTATCCGTGAAATTCGACACATCGAGGAACACTCTAGGACTTGTGTGTCCCCATGCTCGCCGCACCCGGGGCGTTTCCCCCATCATCAACAGCCGTAATATCTACAGAACCGGATCCCAGAAAAAAAGGAAAGCGAATCGTTCGTCCATCGGATGGAAATCACCTATAAAGCGAATTATTGCAAAACATGTAAGGCGATAAAAAAAAAAAAGAAAAAGAGATAGAAAACATAAAATGGCTTAGCGCGCACTCCCACGCCAGACTTAGGACAGACGCCGCCACTTTCCTAGTCGTTTCTTTCATCGGCCGACCTTCAGGTTCACGTCGTGGGGCGTCCTTCGCGCCGGCGCATGCAATTGACCGTAAAAACGACGTGCGCAGTTGGCGCTTGACATCTCTCTCGCCACGTACTCTACCAAGCGTGGCACGCTTTACTCGACCGCATACGTGTGGCGGTAGACGACACGCGTTATGCGCGAGCGCGCACTGCAAACAAGGTCGGGAAGAGAGTTGTGAGTATACGTTACACACGAGCACGTTCTTTACCTTATTTCGTTACACAAGTTCGGTGGTAACAAAAACGCGAAAAAAAAAAAGTCAACGTAAGCTGTCTACCGCGACTAATTTTTTTTTTTTTTCTGTGGTTTTACGCGTTAAATCAACGAGGGGCATCTGGCACGCCGCAGCGGAGGACTGAGAACTGTAGCCTTGGTCCACCTGCAGGGATCTTTAGACGTGCAACCGAAATTTCGGTCACACGGCGCCAATCCTCCGCAATAAGCCTCCGTCAGATTGCGGGCTCCAACCCTTACCACCTAAAAGACAAGGCACGCGCCTTCCCCCTCCCTCCCTCCCTCCCTCCCTCCCTCCTCCTCCTCCTCCTCCTCCTCCTCCCCCCCCCCCCCGCCAAGAAAGAAATAAAAATAATAAAAAGAAATGTCAATATTAGTGGATTCACGCAGCGTCGCCAAGTGTCTCGCAGTATCTCACAACGAGCGCGCCGCTTGAGCACGGCGACGCCATGATGGACGCGTAGCGGACCTTGATGGCCAGTAACATGGAACGAACTGACATCCATATAGATGTGGGTGCTGCAAAACCAGGTTTCACAACAGTTGGTTTTGTGACAGATGATATGGTTCACTTACCCCCACATTGCTTTCTGCCTTCTGCAGTGCGGTGTCACTATAGTGCGCATTGCTGCTGTTGTACTGGGTGATTCAAGGAGAGGCCAGGCTCTTTAAATCGACAGCAAAATTCGGTTTCTTAACCTATCGATCGCGCTACGATTTTGTGCAGCGTTGCCCACAGATGGTGCTTTTTTTTTTTTGTAAAATTTGCAAAGAGCGAACTTACCTGAGGAAAAAGTAAAGAAAGAAAAAGGCTCCTATGAAAACGCAGCGAAGCCACCGGTCTTCAAACAACACGGCGCCGTTTCGCACGGGAGAAAGGAGATGGCGCAAGCGGTCGCGACGCCAACTGCCGTCAACGAACGAGCATACGACGCCGAGAGCCGGCGTCTTTAGCAGAAAAGGAACTGCAGTTCCTTGTTGTTACCGCGCCTGTTTTTGTTTCCGCGACTGTCGCCACCTGCGGAACGCGCGCCGCGCTTTTGAGTCGAAAAGATCGTCTGCTAAAGACGCCGGCTCTCGGCGCCGTATGCTCGTTCGTTGGCGGCGTTCGTTGCGCCATCTCTTGTCTCCCGTGCAAAACGGCGCCGTGTTGTTTGAAGACCGGTGGCGTCGCTGCGTTTCCATAGGAGCTAGAGTTCCTGTATAGGCTTCCTACGGGAGCCAGAGTTGCGCTTTTGATTCCACGTGCCGCGTGCCGCCCTCGCCAATATTCGCCGAGATCCGATCACGTGAGGAGCCGGATCAAGTGCCGTGCAGGAAAGTAGACGTTGCACGCGCCCCGGCGTACGTTCCCCTGCTTTTGAGCGCGCCACGCGCCTCGAACGCGCGGCGCTGCTATTCGCCGAATTCAGTCACGTGAGGAGCTGGATCCACACGCCATGCATGAACGCGCAACTCTGGCTCCCTTAGGGAGCCTATACAGGAACTCTAATAGGAGCTAAGCCTTTTTCTTTCTTTACTTTTTCCTCAGGTAAGTTCGCTCTTTGCACATTTTACAGAAAAAAAAAACAACAAAAAAACATCATCTGTGGGCAACGCTGCACAAAGTCGTAGCGCGATAGGTTAACAAACCGAATTTTGCGGTCGATTTAAAGAGACTAGCCTCTCCTTGAATCACCCAGTATATACTGGGGGCTTGGTTATCTAAAGGGGTATTTACACGAGGGTGAAATTCCTGGGATTTCCCCACGGCCAGCGCATCCCGCAACGAAAACGTCAGGCTTTTGCGATGTGCTAAAGCCTGGCGTTTTCGTCTTGTGATGCGCGCGCCAGGGAGAAATCCCCGGGATTTCTCCCTCGTGTGAATACTCGTACACACTCTGGCTTGGAGAAAACTGAGCTGTTCTAAACCGCTTTTTACTCAACGTGTCCTCCGCCAACATTGTATTGTATTTCTGTCGAAAAATAAAGGATATTATTAATATATTATCTTTGTATTTTCATAGCACTATATGCAAAACGCCGTTCTTAAAAAAAAAAAAAAAAAATCGTTTGCACGTAGCGGTTTTAAATTTTGATCAAAGATGTATTTTAGTGGTGGATTTCATCTTGTAAAATTTCAGGGCGTAACTCTTTTCCAGTGAAGAATGAGACGAACACTCTTGCCACAGTCAATGGCGGACGGCCGGCCGAGTGGGCCAAGATAGCGATGGTAGTAAGCGAGGGCTGTGCTTGTGGCACCACCTCCCGAGTCCCGATAGGCGCAGCGTGCAGATGACCCACTCAGTCGAAAGCAGACGACGCCGTCGTCTGCTCAGTCAGAGTCAGTGGGTTGGACCAGAACCCATTAAAAAGGGGCGGACATGCGCTCATAAGAGTGCCTCTGGTATCATAATAAAATAAAACAAATATGTTCACGTCTGAAAGTTGGATTAGAGTTTTGCAGGATCGATGTATCGGTGGTACGGCAAGGTTTTTCTTACACCAGCAGGCGACGCTTCACGGCTTCCGTCACTAGAATAACTATATATATACATGCTCGTCACCTGTCGCTCCTTGTCGTCTGCGTCGCCGGCGTCTCCGTAGCCTTCGGCCCGTTCCAAACTGCCTCGTGGGGAGTCTTGCCCATGATCTCTTCGTCTTGGGCACACAATCGACAGGCTGAGTCGTCCCGTACATTTCGTACTTCCGCCTCTGGGTGAGCAGCTGGGAGCCCGTTCGCGCTCGGAAAAGAAGCGTGCTGGCTCAATCTCCACGGTATACTGGCAGTACGATGCCGGCTCGCTCTTCTTTTTTCTGTAGAGTTCGAAGTTCTGCCTCATTTGTGCTGACCTTTGCAATTTTTCAATCCCGGTTTTTGTCACCTTCGATCGAATTGCTTCACCCACTCTCACTCCGTCGTCGCCTGCTGTCTCGCTGTGCCCTAACTGAATTTGGTATCCCAATTTTCCAGATCGTTTTTGTCCCCTTAAACCTGATGTGGTAGTATCCTCGGAGCGTCCCTCCTGCGGGAGGAACTTGAGATTTGGTGCATGGACTAGCCCATTACACCAGTAAGCAGTAACCACTGTCTTCGCATGCAGCTGCTCTGCCCCAGGAGCCATCTCCCCAGCTCGCACTGGTGCCGGTCTATGCATTCTCAGCGCTGCTGCGCTGTAGGCAGGGTGCAAGATATGTATCTAAACCGTGGCTGTGGGTAAGCGCGTCGTTTGAGTAAGCTACAGAGGGGAGTGCTACTGATTTTCACGACACTCTTCCTACCGAGTCCTTGTTAGACGAGAATCTGGCGAGATGCCATAACGCCCCTTTTAGTTGGTAAGATTCTGCTATAACGTCTTTCTCATGTTGGGCCAGGGAGTCCTTATCACTCGTTACCGTTGCACCGAGGCACCTGTAGGCTGTTGTTTTCTTTACCGTCTGGTTTTGCAGTTAAATGTTTTGTTGCCTGTCGCGAGATGGCGCCAAAAGCACAATCATCGTATAGAGAGCCTCGAACACGATTTACGACTGTTTCATGTACGACGACAGGGTGACCTCCAGACAAGAAATACAACAAGGAAAGCAGATCATGCACTCGCTCCTTAGCTACGTCAGATCAGCGAACCCGACACAACACACCTATCTCACACCTCCACCTTGTCTCCGATCCCCGCCAGGTAAGATAATGAAGATTCCTTGGGAGGGGGGTAAAGGACGGAGACAATAAAAATTATAATTCTAGCCCCGTAACTTACCAGCATGCTCCCATTCGTTAAATCTACCTTGGTTTGCCTTTTTTTTTTTTATAGGGACACTAACGTGGAATTTGAGACCGTTAACGCGACCAAATATCGCGACACGTCCCTTCGGTGATGGAAGCGGCATTGCACCTTTTGTAGCAGGCAAAATATTGGTTTGGAACAACAACTGACGTTTATGGAGCAAACGCCAACATTTTTTAGCCAGTCACTTGAACATAAAACTGCGATTGCATCGCTAAATGACTTCATATCTGGTAATGACTGAGGACTCCTTTTCGATACCCAAGCATTTCGCTTCTTAGCGACCCAAAAAGAACACACAGACTTCTTTATAAATGAGGCTTAAGTCAAAGTAGGTTCAATTTACAACGGGTCTTTAAGAAAGTGCTGAAAAACGAAGTCTAGGGCAACACTTCAGCCGAGATAAAAAATCTTCCTTCCCTCTTTTACACTCGGTAGTTAACTTAGCCTGTAAATATAATTCCCGTAAAATTCCGGGAAAAATCAGCATATCCGCTAAAACGTACCTATCGATAATAATAATCCGTTACAAGTAGGGTTCGGAGCTTTCGGTTTAAACCGATAAAAGTACGCAAAGTCCATTTTCGGAAATTCGGTTTTAACCAAAAAAGGTCAGTTTGTAGGTTCGGCGTTTTCGGTTTATACCGATAAAAACCGATAAAAGCACGTCTAGTCCATTTTCTAAAATTCGGTTTTAACCAATAAAAGGTCACCTTTTTAGGGCCGCGTCGAGGTGGATGGGGGGAGGGTGAGAGGGACAGAGAGAGGGCTTTGCATGGTTTGACATTGTGTGACCTCTTCGTGATTGCCCTCTTCCGAGGTTCAACATGCAACAAAAGAGGGCTTGGATTGGCATTCGCGGGACATCTGTGTCCTTTCTGTGATCGTGCTTAATGTGTCAAGCTCCCGGTCCTAAAAAAAAAAAAAAAAAAAGTTTGGATGTGGGCTAGTATAAGGTTTTCCGCTTCATGCACTTCAGAGTACATCGAGGAAAGCCG
Source organism: Ixodes persulcatus (assembly GCA_013358835.2). Taxonomy (NCBI): domain Eukaryota; kingdom Metazoa; phylum Arthropoda; class Arachnida; order Ixodida; family Ixodidae; genus Ixodes; species Ixodes persulcatus. The sequence continues at coordinate 163,273 of JABSTQ010010761.1, read as the reverse complement.
TTAATACCTTTCTCCCTCCTTCAAACTTCCCTCTGGTTGAGCACATAAATACAATGAATTTTTTTTTTTTTTGCCTTTCCGCTGGTTCCTGTACGGCCATCACCTCAGACGGTCACGTCGTCAGAATGGGAAGGGAAAAGGAGCGCGCTGAAGATTATGCCCGCGAATTTCGCGATTTTGAAGTGTGTCCTGACGGAAGTTGTAGCGAAGACCACGTATGTATCTGTGCCGTTATTCTTCGAGTGATCACAAATATCAGAGCTACAAGGATCATCTGATCCGGTGTCCGATAGCGTTTCTTTCATATTCACCGAAAAAAAAAAAAAACGGTAATCTTTCGTGGGCATAAATATGCACCGAAAAAAAAAAAAAAACGAAAATTGAATTTCAAATAAACACCGAGAAAGGTACGCCGAATTTTGAAAGAATAAAAACCGAAAACGCGGAACCCTAGTTACAAGTAATGGATGACTTGTAATCGATTACATTTTACTGTAGTTTTGTAACGCATCAATTACTTCCTTTAAGGAGTAACGATCCTTGTAATTGAATTACCTTTTTGCTGTAATCGAATACAAAATTACCCATTACAATTTGTTTTTTTTTTGGTGGTTGGGGGGGGGGGGGGGGGGGGAGGGGAGGGGGGAGTGGTTAGATGTGCTGGAGTCACTCAGCTCTGGCCAACGTTCAATTCTTTTTTTTTTTTCTTTTTCGAAATTACTAGGCACGGTACCTCGAGGATTAGTAGGCCACTTCACAATGCTTCGTTTCCTGGGAACATTTTTTTTTTTTTTTTTCGTACACCGGAGACTACGTCTGGGTATGAAAAATGACCTTATCCAGCCTCTTGAGAGTAATGTATTTAAACAGCGTTTTTTTTTTTTTTTCACGAGAGGGATTGTGTGCGTAGCACCATTTATTTTCTTCTTCTTCTGTGTGCGTTGGCGTCTTTTGCTCAGCTCTAAACAAAAATGGTCAAGGCTTTTTTTTTTTTTTTCCTTTTTCGGAACAACTGAGCCCGAAACTTCAAGGATTATGCTACCGTGATAAAGAAAAGTTTAATGAAAAGTAATCGATTACTTTAGAGGAATTTTTCGATTACTTTTCTGAGGCTGTAATTGTAATTGTAATCGGTTACCTTTTACAGTGAAGTAATTGTAATTGTAATCGGTTACTTTTTTTCAGTAACGTGTACAAGTCTGATTAATAATACCCCCTCCCCCCCCCCCCCCCCCCCCTCCGAAGGTTTATGAACACCGAACTCAAGATTCTAATTTCATAAACCGCAAAAACAACCACCTGAAAATATTATGCAAAACTACATTTGCACTTTAAAAGTGACATTGTGCTTTAGCAGCGTTCAACCCAGGGTTGAGTAAACGTTCGCTCTTCCTTCTTATCACCAGACCCGGCTCTCGGCACGTGGGTATGCCGGGAGCGTGATGACGTGGCGAAGAGGACGTAGCTTGTACTGCAGTCTCAGCTTAGCAGTAAACGGAGTATACTGACCGCAGCACGGGAATTAACCTCGACTAACGTACTTATTCAAATATAAACCCGTGTTTTTTAGGGGCGAAGCTCCTTAGGGTCTAGCCTTGTCCATCCGTCCGGCGTCCGTGCTCACATCGATTGCCATCCCATCTGTCTTCTTAAAAAAAGAAAAAAAATGTTTGCGCAGTCGACAGGATTCGAACCTGTGCGGGGAGACCCCAATGGATTTCTAGTCCATCGCCTTAACCACTCGGCCACGACTGCGGGACGAGTAGGGGGATCTGCGATGTGGTAGTAACCCAAGAGCTGGGGTTACTATTTTAGGGGCGAAGCTCCTTAGGGTCTAGCCTTGTCCATCCGTCCGGCGTCCGTGCTCACATCGATTGCCATCCCATCTGTCTGTCATGGATGAAACGTTGCATGCGTCTATACAGGAGAGGGCACTGCGGTCAAATGCGTATATAATCGCGTTAAACTTTGCATGCATTGGCTCAACGTTTATAGACGAGAGGGCGCTGCGGTCAAATGCTCAAATGCGTATATAACCACGTTCCATACCACACATTTTCTTTCTGACATTGACCCACGGCTTCTAGCGGATCCAAGCTGATCCGCTAGAAGTACCACTGGCTCTGCATTTCACCGACCATAAAGCAGTAATAATGAAGTCGAAACTCAATCCGGAACTCAGCACTACCTATGAGCAATAAAAAAATCAGCACCATCAGCACTACCAATGAACAATAAAATCAGTATCATCAGCACCATCAGAGCTTTGCCCCAATCAACATCATCGTGGAGATGTTGTGATTTTTGTTTTGTTTTCCTCCTTTTCTAGCACAGTTTCTTAAACATCGATGTCAACGTACAGTTAAGACCAAAGAAAGTCGAGCTGTAAAAGTAATGAGCATGATTTTCGAGGCAATCGCGCTGACCCATGCGCTCCCCCACGTCAGCCGCTGCTTCTATAGTTCGTTTCACCTGATGTGCGAGCGAAGCCGATGCTACAAGCGCGAGAATGCTGCTTGTAACAGCGCCTGTAGTGCACGAGCGCACGTGCGAAGAGGAACGCTCAGAGCGTTGGGCTCGCGTTCCTAGCTTTGACTTCGCTCGGACATAACGTGAAACGAAATATAGCCCTCCGGTGCAAAGCGGTGAAGCTCGACGCCCGCACGCTGGTGTGAGACCGTGAGGGTCGACGCGAGCGGCGCAAGTGCAACGGTAAGCTGTAGCCCCGACACGCAGGCACGTGGCAGACATAATAATCAAGTGATATCATCGAGAGTAGAATACATTGGTTCCACCTTGTTACAGTATAGCCGCAATCCAACTATCTTGCACATTTTTATTTTTCTCGCGACTCTTAGCTCCTGACATCACCGACATCGTCGGGAAATACATACGATGACGGGGTCAGCGCGGTTGACGAGCCAACCTCTACACTTCGGTTCATCTTAAACACGGGCGACGTTACGAACCAATGGGCCAATCGAAGAGAGCCAAAAGCGCGACATCATGGCATTCGTCATCTATCTGCGCGTGCTTTTTCATCGGCTAAACCAACCAAGCGCAGCGAATTCCCCTATACTCGCGCTTTTAGTATGTCTTTATGATAGTACGTGCTTGAGCCTTCGACTGTGCACTGACCTAAGATGAAACAAACTATACGGCACGTACGGTAGACGCTGTGAAATACATATTTGTACCCATCCTTTCGTTTCCTCTACTTCTCTGAATATTGAAATCGACCAATAATAAAATATTTTTATTTTTTGCACCGTTTATGCCCACCTTGGCGCAGGTGTGGCGCAAAATTCTTAGCAAAAATGGCACTTTGGCGCAAGATGTAGCAGACTTTCGTTCATGGCGCAATTTGGCGCAAATGGAGCAGCATTTCCATTATACTTCCATCACTGGTCGCTTTCACTGAGAAAATATGTCCGCTCCTCCGTGGATTGCTCCGCTAAATTTAGCGGGGAAATTTGTCACGTGACCTGATGTCTTGTGACAGCGTGATGTCATGTCATGCGACCTCAGGTCACGCAAGATCATGGGATCACGTTACACCAAGACTTGAAACTCCGACGTCCATTTCCCCTCAAAATTTAGCGGGGAAACTGATGTCACGTGACGTGACGTCATGTGACATTAGGCCACTTGACATCAATTTATTTTTTATTTTCTTCGTTACGCCTTCCCGGGAAGCGGGGGAGGCGTAACGTAAATGCTTATGTAAAACGTATTTTACATAAAAAAAAGTAGTCGCTGAATCGATTTGCACGTAATATTCGTTACAGAATTCCTATGACGTGTCACGTTTACGCTTGGTGAGCATAGAGAATGTTGAAGAAGTAACAGCGAAGTCCTATTTTTCGTCGCTCTTGTTTTATACCTAACGCGTCAATGCGGTAAATCATCGGCGTACATAGAACTCCTATTTTAGCACTACTCGTACGCCGTACAAAGCGGTCACGTGCTCTTAGCACACTGACACGACTGGTGGCGCCATCTCTGTTTGCGGCGTGGAAACGGAGCTGAGACCGATCGTTCGTAAAATCAGGCGAAAGGAGTCTGCGACAAAAGGAGAACTACTCGGCCGTATCGTGCGTTTACGGTTCGCGTCGTGGCTTCCCGTTTTCCTCGGGAACGAGCGCGTTCGCGCGGGCGCCCTCCACGCCGCTTGATGAGGATGTGCGTCACTGGCGCGGATACGAGCCGAAAACGATTACCGGGGAGGACGGACTCTCTCACGAAACGAGTCCGGTTTTACTCTCTGCTTTTCACCGGTTTTACCGAGATTCGGCCAGCCTCCCCCCTCCCCACACACACACATACACACAAAGAGGAGGAACAACCAGCGACACAAGTCTGTCTCAGATGAATCACAGTCGCATTCCGCACGCAGAGAAAAGCGAAAGCTTCCAGGAATTCTCTCTCGCGCGAGTACACGTCGCTGCTTCGTCGACATCAAAACAGCGCTCTCAAAGGAGGAACGTCGGCATTTTTGTTTGTAGTTTCAAAGACGAACGCAACATACATTGCACTGAAACGTACGCGTGTCCTACTCTCGATGGATTTCGGGTCTTCAATAAAGTCCGTACTATATGTTCAAAAAAAACTATATGTTCAAACTGCTTTTAGTGGGCGGTACTTTCGGCCCGAATTTAGCGCAGATATTTCCCAGCTTGAATTAGCGGGGATATTGACGTCACGTGACATCGTGGTCTTGCGTGTAGAGGTGTCGCTAACTTTTGTCGAACCTCGAGGCTCGACTGATTCTGCGAACCTCCGAAGTTTTTGCAAAGGTCGACGAAATTCGACTTGGATGGATGTTGTATGTTAATGGCTATACCCTTTGTAACGGGTGGTAGCTTGCGCCACCATTAAAAAGTCGAACAAACGGAAGGGGGTGGTGTGGCATCTCGCTAGGCACTCATACAATAAGTACTCGGTTGGGAAATACTATGGAAGTCCCTTGCAGTCCCAGCAGTGACTTACGCGAATGACACGCTTACATACAGCGAGACAATGGTAAAGTGTCTGGATAGACATCAGTACGAACTGGGGAGATGGCTGCTGGGGGGGGGAGCAGCTGCACAGCAAACGCCGCCGTAACCGGGGAAATGGGATGGTCCACCCACGAGATACGAGAGGCCAGGTCGAAGCTCTCATACATGGGCAGACTAAAGTTCCTTCCCCAAGAGAGCTACGCCAGAAGGATGTACTACCACATCCGATATCAGGGGTCCAAGACAGGCTGGATGAAGAGAATAAAGACCAAAGATTCTAAGTACAGTGGGGGCACAACAAGGCATCTGGCGACGACGGAACGGGAGTGGGCGAGGACAATACGGACAGAGGTGGCACGGGCCGGAATAGAGGACTGGAGATGGACAATGCAGAGGAAACAGAGCCTCCAACTGTACAGGAAACACAAGAAGGAACCAGCGCCCTATCCACACTACCGGCGAGACCGAGCCAGCGCGCTGCTGTTCCAGGCTCGAACGGGCTCCCTACTGACCCAGAGATGCAGATTTGAGCTCTATGGAGAGTACCCAAACTGCGGGCTCTGTGGCGGCGACGAGGACACTGTCGAGCACATCTTGAAACAATGCAGTAGCATCGACCAGAAAGGGCAAAGCCCGTTGCAGTGCAGTGTAGAACAGGCCCTTGGCTACGGAGACGAGGCCGAGGAGGGCGGCGGTGACAACGGTGACCGTAAAAACCGCACGCCACACGGGGACTCGAATCATTCGACGGAGGCAACAAAACGCCACCTGGTGGCGTGGGAGCGACTTTGCCGCACCGCGAAACCCCCTTGCCTAAAGCGGAACGCCTGAACAACCTCAACAGAGCACATCAGAAGTGACTTTTTTTAATTTTATTTACGGTACCAGAGGCACTCCTCCTAGGAGCGCCCGCCCTGTTTTAAAAGGGTTTTGGTCTATTTGACTCACTGACTGACTGACAGACGAACATATGATTCCTTCCGCCCTTCTAAGCCAATTTTCTCCCCCTAACTATCACCAGGCAGTGTGAAATATCGCCAGGATGGCCTTTGGAGGATCGGGGAAAAAAACTAAAAACATCACCCCCCGCCTCTTCCCTCCGGCTAAGGAGTCGCCAATTTTCTTTTGGTCAAACCTTGTCGGCGTTTGGGTGACAGGGTTGAGACTTTAGGCAAGAGCCACGCGGGAGGGAGTTCCAATTTTCCTCTGTCCCGCCTGTCCCCAGCTGTGCTGCTTAGTCGTACATCATTCAATGTTCCCTAGATAATTTCCACTAACCTTCTAATTGCCTCTTTGTGACTGTAATCCTTTTCTCTTCCGTCCTTCCATCGTCGCCAGCAAAACCCAGGGCCCCGGCCAAATCTGGTACCCTTCAGAGAGGGCAGGGCGAAGCCCCGTGCACTTCAAAACCAGGTGCTCTAGTGTCTCAATATCATTCTGGCAGGCGGCATTTAATGTGTCTGTCTCCCGAAATTTATCCCTATACGTCCTCGTCCTCCAAATTCCCGTTTTCGCCTAAAACAGTAAAGAACTTCCCAGTGAATTGTCAAACACATTCTCCTTTCTTATGTCCTGTTTTTGTGTCGTGTACATTGTTAGAGCTGATTTTTCCTGCATTCTTACTTCCCACATTTTTCTTTCTGCCTCTTTCACTCCCTTTTCCACTGAAGTAGTCTGCTTAGCCTCATCACTAGTGTTTTAGGTACTTAAATGTAAGCTTTCGGGTTCGGTTTGTCCATTTCGTGTTTAAACTTTTCATGTATAAATACTTGAATACCTTCCGTGCCCACCGCGTATCACCCATTTCGATCAACCGTTGTTCGAATTTCAACTTAGGGCACTAATTGCCTCCCTGCTCTAAAAAGACGACCAGACCATGTCCCCCTGGGACATGGGCTGGTCGTCCTATGGGACTTATGGGGCAGTGTTGCCCGGCTTCTAAACGAAGATCTCGAATTTGGGGAAACGAGTAATTTAGAAAGTAGTTTATTTTATATTTTATAAATTGATTACCATTGTTTACACGATATAAAAGCCAAAATAGACACTTTTAGTGCTTTCGTCAGTAATGTGAACGAGTCATGCAATACAACAAGGCATAAGATTGGGCTAGTTGGTGCATCATGAAAACTCGAAAACCAGCGCAAAATACACGAAGGAAAAGAAAGAGAAGTGAACGAACACAACGCTGACTGGCAAGTGAAGTTTATTCCTGCATGAATTGGCGTCAATTTCTCTCGTCACTTTGATGTGGTGACGAGCCAGACCCGCAGTTAATCGTGTCGGGTTCTCCCGGTGTGTGGTTAGCCACCGCACCCGGTATGTTACGTGCTCGACGGGCATCGTGTATCTGATCCTTCTGTCGTGTGCTAGGGTGTACATAGGTCAGACGGGGAGGTGCGTTAATAGGGAGTTTATGTATATGGTTTTCAGCGTCCCGCAACACTCTCCGCAACCCGCTTCGATTCCCAGAACTCTACAGTCAAGGCCATGGGCGCGCAAGAGCAAGTATCGGCTTCTTCGTTGCGGAGGGCTTAGCGGAGAGGGAAACGCGGACTACGAAAACTCCCTAATGTTAGGGCCAGGGAGCATTCCCTTTCCCCCCGTTCTTCACCGTCGGGACACTTTGCAGTTCACTGTGATAGGTGTACGTGTTCTCCGGTTTGCACGGAAATTAATATTCAGGCTCGTCACCACAACAAAGTGACGAGAGACATTTACGAGGCGTTTTTCTACTGCTACCTACGGAGAGGACAAGTGTGTGAGTGTCCCGTCCTTGGCTTTGGCGAATGACGAAGTTGCATTTATCAAGAAATTCGGAAAATTTGTTTAAATGTTTGCAGGCGCGCCTCAAGGGGGTTGATTGTCTTTTATCTATTTTGCTTCTTTTATGTTTTCCCTTCCGTTCCTTGCAGGAATAAACTTTAGTTGCCAGTCAGCGTTGTGTTCGTTCACTTCTCGTTCTTGGCCTTCGTGTATTTTGCGCTGCTTTCAAGTTTTCATGCACCCCCAATAAATATTACACTTTTCCACCACCGGGTGGTGTCAGGTCGTTTCCAAATTTTTGCGTTTACTCGAATTTTAATCCAGTTTTCGTCGTACATCACGTTGGAACTTGAAAAAAGTAGAACATGGTCGAACTCGATCCCGGGTAGATTCGCGTCATCCCAACTACGTGGCACTATGCTGCCCACAACTGGTCAACGACTGATGAGTTTAGCGGCCCATTTCGCCCGAGCATCGAAGGTGGTCCCGAAGTGGCAACGAATGACGTCACAAAAGCCGAAGTGTCGCTGCTGTCGTCACGGCGTCCACCCTCCTGGCTGTCGACGCTTCCGTGGTCTGTCCAGCTGGAGGGCGACCTGCAGCAGAACAGGCGTCTGCCACATCCTCCACCGCTGCTGCTCTGACACCGCCAGGAGCGCGACCGGCGACAGCGTGACACTTCTATGACGTCATCGAGGAAAAATTGAAGGACTCCTTTTTCAGAAGCGGTAAGCAGACCAGTCGCAGACGCGCTCCAGGCACCATAGTGTCGCCACCATGTCCGTTTACGCTGACGCCATGACACAGTAGAGGGGGCTGCGCTTTTTGCGAGACTTCGTTTCCTGCGCTTTTTGCAAGACTTCGTTTTTTTTAGAAACTTTCGCAGATATCGTAGTGCAAGAACGTCAGATTTGCATAATCACGAGGCTCGAAGAACAATACGGATGGCAAGGTTGTGCCGTAAAAAGCAAAAATCTTGTTTTATGCGCATCTGCAGCCCCTTTCTAAGCCAGAGCCTGCGTTTAAGGTTATTATTTCCCATTTTCGTCGCTGGGAGCATTTCGGACACTGGACTAATTGATGTCACGTGACATTGTGATATCTTGCGGTCAGACCAACGTTACAAGAACCACTCAGTCGGGAAACTTCCATAGAGCCTGCTCTGAAAAAGTGACGCCGATTCTTATCCCAGTACCGAGCTAATGGCGATCGCAACGCTGCCATTTCTCCCGCAGCGGGCCACTCTGTGAACTGGAAGGTCGCACATGCTTGTTCCGTCGAGTCACGGAAGGGCCGGTGGCGCCAGAGCCGTATATTAGGAGAGTTTGGACAATAGGCGGAGCAAAGGCCGCCGCCAGCGCCGAATATTCCCCCCACGCTTAGAGCGTAAACTAAATTTGTGACACAGCGTCGACCAATCAGGAGACCTCTACGCCATCTCACAAATGTCGACAGTGAAGACAAAGGCACAGGCGCGTGAGCCTAGCTCAGCGAAACGCTATTGTTTGTACGAGACCTCGTGCATAGGAGGCACTTTCCAAAGCCACGCGCTCGTGCCCATGCGTTTGTCTGCACTGCTATACTTCGTCTCACCCTAGCATGGACTAACCGCGAAGGCTGTGCTAGCGCGAGCGGCCAGCCTTGACTGCCTTGACTAGAGCACATGCTGCACGAGCGCTCGTGCAGTCACCGCGGCTTCATCCAAAGCGACTAGCTCGCGCTTTTAGCACGCGCGGCTAACAATAGTCCATACTAAGGTGAGACGAAGTATAGAACAGCGTCCTGAGACTGGCTGAAAGAAAGCAGTGCAAAGGGTGGGGTTCGCGAGCGTCTTGAGACGCGGAGTTCCGCTCGGCACGGCTCAAATTATACTTCGTTTCACTTTACCTGCGAGCGAAGCCAAAGCTAGAAGCGCGAGACCAGCGCTTTTTGCATTTCTCCCCAGCTCGCGCGCTCGAGCAAAGCCTGAACGCACGGAGCTTCCGTGCTCGCGCTTCCAGTTTTGCCTTCGCTCGCACATAAGGTGAAACGAAGTATAGTCGTGGCACAAATTTAGAGCACGCGACCACCGCTAGGGGCTTTTTCGCGGCCTGTGGTTGGCCCGAGATGCTCGCCTATTCAAACCAATGTATGGCCAAACTCTCTCAATAAACGGCTCTGCGATGGCGCCATCTCGCAGGGCCATCTTGCAGCAGCCATATAAAACAACTTTCATGTTTCAACTCGTCGCTCAAGGATGGCGCCGTTATCGTATTTAGCTCGGCCTCGGTGGACGCCAGCGGCCCAGATTTCCAGGGCTAGTTTCCGAACTGAGTGTTTTAGTAACGTTGGGTCAAACCAACACAAGCAAGAAAGGCCCGTCGAGGTTCCTTGCCTTTCCACGTGTTTCGGTTCGCGTGTGCCGACAGCTGATCCTACACTGCAGGAGGCTATGCCACTCTACGTTGCAAGTTAGAACACGTTTGCGTCCGAACGATCTTCAGTAAGCCCAGAAAATCGAACTAACAAACAATATAAAAGCCCTGACTCGATGGACGCAGTAGATTCCCCGGAGAGCGAACCAACCGTCGCTTCTGGCGTACGAAGGAACAGGCGCGGCAGCTGCAAGCCTTGCTTCTTTCTAGCGGGTCGTCCCCTGGAGACAGCGAACGCGAGCATATCAAATGGAGGCAGCAAAATGCGCCGCTCAAAGAGGAGGCCGCTGGAGCCGACGCTCCGACAGCTGCGACGCACACGCCGTCGTCTGCTTCTGCTCGCCCGCCGTTCTAGGAGCACTTCCATTTTTGGCAGCTTTTTTTATCGGCTTCACTCGCGCTTTTTTGGCACAGCGTTCCTCTTGTCAATGTGAGCAGACCCCTGACTGCCAGCTGCCTTTCTCGGCGGCCAAGATAAACGCGCCAAGGCCACTGGATCCTAAAATGCTGCTGCAAACACGAGAAATGAGATACGGCGAGACCAAGGGAATAGCAGACGACGGATTCGTCGTGCACCTGCATTTCCTTCTGATTTGGAGGGCTTATATGCACGGGCTTACGGGTTTATTAATCGTGGCCGTCAGCCGGTTTCAGAGCTCGGACAGCGGAGCAACGACTAAGAAATCGGAATTGAGGACGATAACTGGAGAGGGGGCAAGGAACGCCTTTGGAGTCCTTTATTTACGAAGGAGATTTCATTAGCCCGGAGGAACAGTTCATGTTCTGTGTTGTCGAGACACGGCGCGAGAGAAATGCCTAAACACTACACACACACACATACAAAAGAGCGTCAAAACAAAAAATATCCACAAAAAAAATTAGGCAAGCAAAATCCGTGACTTCGTAGGAACGCCCTTCTCCGAAGGGTCTGAAATTATTTTGGCGATGCTGAAAGTGTGTCGGACGAGAAACTCTCGCTCCCACGCTGAGTAGTGACGGGCCTCCGATCGGCAGGTCGCAGGTGCGATCGCGGAGGGAGGACGGCGGTCGGACTGTAGGCGTTCCAATCCAATCCCCGCACGAGGGGCTGAGCCTCGCTTTCCAGGACCGCCGGCCAAGCAAGAAGTGGGCCACGGTGGCCACGGGGAGCATTCATCCGCAAAGCTACGTCGTCATCGCCGCCGCCACCGCCGCGCAACCACGGCAGCGCGACTGCGGCGCCGGCGTGCTTCTTCCGGAACGCCCACTTCCTCCTACTCGGGCGCGTCGAGGACACGGCCAACCGCGCGCTACCGCGAGGCCCGGACCCCGGTCCCGCGCCAGCAAAACATCGCGGCTCGGCTGTTGCCCTCCGGGGTCGCGGCCCGCGGGCGGGCCTGCCCCGAACCAACCTCGACGCAGCCGTTCGCTCCGGTTCGGGCAAAGCGAGCCGTCCGACCGACGTAGAACGGCGGTCGCGACTCGGGGCTGGGACCCCGGGATTGCGGGCTGGCGCGCATGCGGCACGAGCACGTCACAGGCGTCAAGCGTCAAAAACTCGTCGCCGCAGCGCGGACAAATGCGGCTCACGAGCGCCTGGATCTCGATCGCGGACCGGCGTCGTGAGCACCTCAGCCGGCGTTGCGTCCGGGCTTTCCCCGAGAAGCGAGGACGCGGTCGGCGAGATCTCGGAACAAACCAGTCTGGGATCGGAAACCCTACGCTGGGAAAGGTTCGATCGTCGTGAGGGCCCATCGTGGCGGGCTACGGGCCGCTGGCGGCGGCCCCGACACTTCGGCGTGCGCGCGAAGCCGGGTGCCTCCGGTGGCTACTCACCCCATACTGGCACTGCTTGCGGTCATCGGGGCGTCAGAGACGGTCCAGGGCTACTCGGCGGGGTCCCTCGCGCTGGACACACACTCGGCGAACGCCATCTCCTCGAGCAGCGGTGGTGGGCACCGGCGGCCAGCGGGTCGCCATCTAGGTAGAGCGCATGCGCTGGGCGGCCGTCCTCGGCGGCTCCCGCGGTCTCTGTCGCGTCTCGGACGTCGGCCCAGGGGCGTCCGGGCACCGGGACGGGGCTCGCAAGTGTCAGGCACGCTGCCGGGCCCCCGACCGAGCTGACGGCGGCGACGATCTTTAGGCCCACCCGCCGATCATGGGCCCCGAGGAGGAGCGGCAGGAGCGGCACTGGGGCGCATGCGTGAGCGGCCGTCGCGTAACCGATTGCCTTTCTCAATGGATGCGGAAGATGCCGCTCGTCACGCCATGACGATCCGCGGTGCCCCCAACACCGGTCTCCAGACTGAACAATGAGCTCGTAAAACACGAGGGCGTCGAACTATTTTACCTTTCTAACGTAACCGGCCGCCAACTAAACTCGGAATAAATTCCGCGATATCAAACTTTATTTTTGAAACTCTCTACCTCGATCACAGATGGCGCTAGGTGTCCCGTCAACTTCGCGAGCAAACCAGAATCTCCGGCCGCAAATTTCGCGTCAGGGCGCACCAGCCAGTGCGAACTCTACGCGCATGTCCGTACGAACGAAACGTTGATCGAGTGTGTGAACAACGGAAAGTCCCGTGAAGCGGTGCAGGAACTGCGGTGTGCATTGCATCGGATTGCAGCGGGACGATCAACGACAAACCCGCGCACGGAGGGCAGCGGCCCGGCGGCGTAGTCAGCGCGCGACGTCGCGTACGCGGCGGCGGCGTCCTTTCTCGCAAAGCTCGTTCTCGCGAGCTCTCACGAGACCGCCATCGGAGACGGGATTTCTACGGCGGCCATGGTGGCGTGTGTGTGTTGTTAGACGGACGACAAGAGGAAAGCGTCGATCCTAAACCCCGGAGAAAACGCGAACCCGCACCCGTGGTCCCAACGCCGAGCCGCCGAAGCGCCGCCGTGAAGCGAGCTGGGACGCCGCCGCAGTGGCCACCGCCGTGGGCCCAGCGCCGGTGAGGCCTCGCCGCCTGCCGTACCGTGCGTACACCACCACGACGGCGAGCGCGATCGGCCCCCGAGGCTCCGTCGCTTGGACGATCACAGACCGCATGAACGGATTACCGTCAGTCCGTGCGAAGCGCCACGCTGCCGCCGCTACGCTGGGCCCCGGCCTGACCGAGGCCTCCTAGTCCCATGGCAACCACGGCAACTCCGACACAGCCAGTGCCAGGTAAGCTTGCTTGGCGCGCTCGACGCGTCTTTCCGCGTCAACTGCGGAACGCACGGTGTCGACGGGCGAGCGTCCGAGAACGACTGTCGCGCTATTGTGTCCGGTCTGCCATCGCTTATCTCCTGACTGCGACGGTGTGCTTATTCGATGAGCGATAGCGACGATCCCGATAGACTTACCAAGAGGCCTACAGTCGGCGGCGACTCGCCCGGTCTTGTGTTTCCATGCTCCAGGAAGTGCTTTGGTTCTCCGGTCGAGCGTCCGGCGCACTCGTTCAGCGAACACTCGCGTGCTTCGTACTACGCTACAGTGGTAGGTTTGAAGGCGTGATCTTCCTCTGCCGGGATGAAACGAGCAATCACAAACGAACGAAATACGGGCTCAAGAGCAGGCAGGCCCAGCAGCGTCTCCTGTTGATTGCAAGCCCCAGTGAAGTGGCGTGTTCTGTGAAGCGGGCGTTCTGCTGCATGTTTACCGCCATAAAGCAGTCCTGGGTCATGATGTAGAAAACCCGAGACCGTGGTAAAAGCAGGGAAACTTGGTCGAAGAAGAAAGACAGGGGAAAAGAACGTGTGTTTGTCCTTTGTCCCTCTTGTTCCCCTTCTCCAGGGATTATTTTCATCAGTCTCAAAACTCACTGTTTTTTCAGTCCTGGGCCATTTTCCACCCCGAAGCGAACTAGCTGGCGCACCTGCGTGAGGGTCCTCTCCTTTGTGTGTAGCCTGCACGCTGCTGAGTGGGTACACACACACGCACACACACACAAAATATTGGGAAATAAAAAAAATGCAAAAGCAAGGAACGTCGATTTCCAAAACTGAAGCCATACAATAACTTCAGGTACAGCCAAAATAACAAATCGTGCTGTTTTGGTGTGGCTCGCCCCAAAAAATGCGCATAGTTTTATTACTGCATCTCTACCTAGTCACCGCGTGGCGTGTTCACTTTCTTGATTCATATTCTAAATAGTGGGTTTACGGAGCATGGGGCTTATTTCAGGATGACCACTAACCTGGGACCATTACCACGCATCATGTCGCATCTTCACGACACACGCCTCCAGAAATCGTGCTTGCAATCAGACTGGGGATATCAGGGCCCGATCTTTATTTTTATCCTTCGGAGCCAGTCGTGATTGTTCGTGCGATGTTATTAGTGCGAATTGTGGGTGATGGTCGAAGTGGTTGGTCGGAGCCAACGACCACTTAGTAAATGTAGTCTAGTGGATGTCCGCGTTCAGTGCGCGTTCTAATTCAACGAGCGCCACAATGGCGACCGATAAATGCACCAATGATTAGCGCTGGTAAGTTACGGGATCCCTCTCCGGTGCATTGTTGGTGAAAAGAAGCAAGAAGCACCCTCGAGGCCAGGCATCTAAACAGTGACAGTGAGGGAGTGAATGAGTAATGTTTATTGATATTCAGTATACATGCCTTGCGCCTGACGTCACGCCGCGATGCCCCGCCTCCGATCGCCATTGCTCCGTACCACCGGAGGACCGGAGGACCTACAAGGCGTAGTCAACGGCGTGTTTCGTCCGACCGTGACGTATTTACGCAGTTTGAGAGCGTAGCGTTTTTTTTTTTTTTTGTGTTTGTTTGTTGTTCTTCGCACAATTTGTAAACAAATCGTTTTAATCTATTTTTATCAGCGCCTACGGGCTAAATATGCCGTCGCCGGAGGAGCGGACGTTGCCGCTCTGCGGAGATTACTTCGACGAGCTTGTTGGGCCTACGAGAGCGAGATACGCGAAGAAGGTGGAACCTTGCGACGGCGAGGATCCCTACAAACTTCGCGTCGGCGTGGACACGACATGCGACGACGAGGCTGAGCGATCTCCTTCGTCCGTGTAACCGAGCTTCAAACTCGGCGCCCAGTCAGGGTTCGTGTCATCGAACAACTTAGAAGGAGCTCCTGTAAAACAAAGAAAAAACGTCATTCGCTGACGCGCTCACGTTCGCGAAACTCGGCGCAGCAGACAATGCTGCGCCGAGTTTTACATTCAATTTTGCGACAGCAACCGGGTGAACGCGTTCCGAAAACGGAGAACGACAAGAAGCATTTCTTACCTGTAACAAAGTGCTCGCTGCACACCTGTGTGTTCACGTTCGCGACCAGGTCGGCCCCTGTTAATCTTTGCAAGCCACATGCTCCTTCGCTTTTTTGACAGTTCGTGTGTCCGCCGACACTGAGCGGAGATCACCTTCGGTAGTTTGAAAAATCTCGCATCACTGACGGTGTTGCGATCACGACGCTTGTTGCTCTTAGTCTTGTTTGCACGATTAATAACCGTACATGCAACCATTCTACGTAGAGAAACCTCCGCTCAGCGAGGCAAACTGACGGCAACTCCGGGGAACTTCCTATGCAGCGATGACGATTTGGTACGGCGTAATGGCGACGGCCCTCCCATCATGCAATTTTAATGACGTAGGTGCAAGGCATGTATACCAGCACGCGAAGAGCGCCTGTAGTTACCAGTGTGCGGATTACCAGGGAACTGTCACATAGCCTCACTTCACGGCGATAAATAGTAACCAGTGTAGAAAAAATGATTAAAAAAATAAATCAGATTTATTTGGTTTAAATCAAACTGGCACGATTTAAATGAAACACATGATTTATATCAAACTTACATGATCTAAATCACTTCGGCTAGAAAAGAGTGACTGTTTTTTATGGCTACCTGATATAAATCTTTTCTGTTTAATCATTCTTTGTTTCAAAAATAAAATAAATGCCCATGGGAAGCAAGACAAGCGGTAGATAGAAAATATTTTCACTGTTATTTTTAGGAGAGTGTTTGACATAAATCGTTGAAGCCCAATCGGTGCAATTTAAATAATGATTTTTATTCTCCACCTTGGTTAGTAACAGAGCGTTTTTTCATTATGTCTCAAGTATTGAGCGATTAGGGCCTATTTTTTTGCCTTAGCAGTCTTTAAAAACGCCAAGAATGACGCTGTCATCGCGGTGCAGGCTAGAGTACTGCACGGGCTTACTTTTTGAGGCCCGGACCCGGCTCGATGGGATGCCTACCTGATCATGCCCGGGCCAGCCCGGTGCCTCGTAATTCAAAGCTGTCCCGGGAAGGTGTTGGTGGTGCATTTGATTCGTTTACTAATTTTCATGAGTGTCGCTGTCATGTCGCAGTCACGTGAACATTCGAAAGCTTACGCAAGTATAAAAGACGTAGCTTAGCTTTGGTAGCCAGAGGGCGTTCTTTCTTTTTTTTCAAGAGTTCGAAAAGGAAGGGGAAAGAGAATCGTACTGTCCCCTGTGACAGGATTGCCCTCGTTTTCTTGCCTGCTGGCGGCTGTCCCACTATGCTAATAAAAAACAAAAAAAAATGATTTCGGCTTTTTTTCTTTTTTAAATCCGAACGATCAATGCGTTAGCATTTTCTTCTATACGTTTTAGAAAGTGTGCTACACCATTGCCCGGTTCGGGCCCGGAAACAATCCGTGCTACGCGACCCAGGCCCGGCCCGGACCCGGAAACCATCTGCCTTACCCCGCCCAGACCCGCGGGCCGAGCCGAGCCCGGGCTTTCGGGCTTCTTTTCTGTTTTGTTTCCTTGCGGTGACCCAAGCGCACCCAAGCGGTCTCTTATCTTCAAGTAACTTGAGATTCGGATTGGGCTGTATGTTCGAGAGAGTGCGCGCCCCGCTCCTTGCTTCCGCGTCCGGCAGCTCGTATGAGACTGCGTTCTCCTGTGGTATCGTATGACTCATGAGAGCCCTAAAAATTCCAAGATGTTCGGGGGTTCTTGACTGGCGACGTCATCGTCGCGAGAGTCCAGTTGGCGCGCTCCGGAACTTCGGCCTCAACTTTTGTGTTTGACGCGTCTAGGGCCCTTAGATCCAACATAGCCCATACATCTGTTGTTTTGTTTAATGCGATGTTTATTATTTTGTGTAGTATACGGCAATATCTCATTCACTCGACTCCGCTTCTCAAGCAAACTGAACCCTATCAACTTTCGGTTGTCAGGTTCCAATCGTGACGAGTCGGTCCGCACCAACCTGATCAGGCAACTGAGTTCGAGACTTTATAAGTACAGCGCTTTAAAGCCAACACTTCGTGTTTTCGGATAAATTCGATAAACCCCTTAATACACTCGCCAGTAAAAATTCATCCGAAAAACTCCGAATTTTGAGATCACAACGGCTAAATAAAAAGCCAACAAAGACGGTATTTTGCGAATAAAGTTGGTCGGAGCACACAGCACAGGATAAATGATCCTAAAAAGAAAATAAGTTTTTTTTTTATATTATATTATTACGGATTATTGTCAAGGGGGAGTTTTCCAATTATCTCGTCAAGGTTCGTTCAGTACCATGGGCGAACGCATTTCTGGACCACAACAAAAGCCACTCTTCCGGTTTCCAGTTTGAACCATACCATTTGTGCTTCTTAGAGAGAGGAGGGGTTGTGTTTTTATAAAAGTAAAATATGTGAACCTTTAGATATCATAAGCAGCGGTCTCAAACTCCTTCGAGTGTAAGGGCCAGGTAGCGCATCCCTGAAAAGTCGAGGGCCAACTGAGGGGGCGGGGGGGGGGGGGGGGGGGGGGGGGCGGGCGGGCGGGGCGGCGGGCAAAAAATGAACAAAAAAGCAGCAGTTGTGTGTCGCGTTGCAAAGCAGCCGACTGTCCCAGCGACACCCTAGTGATTTTCTAGGGGAGCCTTGTGCTTTCTGCTTCTTGTAAGCTCACCGTTTTGTCATCTTTAGGTTTCATTTGCATACACGACTGCTTTGGACCCATCCTGATGGAAAATTTAAAACACCAACATACTGGCAGTTTTCAATAGAACGAAGCAAGCACACTTTCCTTGCCCTGTCGCACGATGGCTCAACAGGCATAAACACCATCTCTTCATACGGTAGTTTTTGCTTTCCTGGCGATTTTTATAGCAGCATTATATGGAAATACCAGTAATTTACAAATATTTTCTGACGGCCAGAAGCCCGAGGTCCTAGCTGTACCTTTGGTAGTTGCTCCTGATGAGCGAGAGTTGGTACAACCGAGGTGCCTTTCCGAGCAAAGAGGTCGCAATTGTAGCCTAGCAGTGGTATTACCGTTACGGTTGATTTACGTAAGAAAGGGCTGAGAAGCAAATATTAATACTCAGCCCCCTCCATTGAAAAACAACAACAGAATAGTGCAAAATGTATGAACCCGTTATATAAGCAGAGCTCCTTTCGAGCTGAAATGAATCCACTATAAAAGACTAATATTTATGGCGCATGTAGTGCTGGAGGCATGGGAACGGAGATGTTTGTCGGCCGCGTGTTTGAGACCCCTGTCATATAGGATGGGAAGGCCAGCTGAAGGGTTTATGCGTCCAGGTGCTTGGCTATTTCAAAGTACACGTACCGACTTTTATTGAAGTAACATTGTTTACAGAATTTGTCGTGGTACAATTCGTACTGCCAATTGCTATGGCCCCAATGCCAAATGAGGCTGCAGAAATTCGGTACCGGTGATTTTTTTTTATTGATTTTTTCATGAATTTAGTGTACGTTTTTGTCCCGACATTATTTATTTTTATTAAAAGAAATAAGAACGGAGTAAAATTAAACTATGATTTGCGGAGAATCTGGAATCTAACATAAAGCAACTCCGATAGACACCGAATTTTCAGCAATAAAGAGACTCCAGAAAACACCCTCCAAATTTCGCAATTCCGAAAACACGGAGTCATAGTTATAAGTTATAACCTAAATCGTCTCCTAAAGTATATATAAAAAAGTCAACCACGTGATTTGAATTATACTACATTTTGCAACACTAAGCTCTACCTCTACTAAATTTATTGCCTGTTCTCGGATTTCAAAAAGGAGAGTGACCTTGAAGCTCTCGAGGAAGCTGCAAGAATTGAAACTGGCTTGTAAGTTGTAACAGCTAGATCTTGACGTTATTTTCGATTGAAACAACTTTGGCTATTTAGAGGAGGCGTTCGCGATCTACGTCGCAGTTTCCGCACTTTCCACTCTCATGTGGCGTTCGGACCGTGCCTTCAAAGCGCATAAACTTGTACCGGGGATCATTGTCAAATAAGACGTTCAGTCAAACTCAAAATTTCCCATAGAGCTACAGCGACGGGCAAACTTGAGCATCGTGGGACCGTTGTTCCAGAAGTTCACGTCCGAATTTGAGGAGCCGAAGGAATGGAGAAATGATCGCGTTATTCTAAATATGACCACAAATTACGGAAAACATTGAATTTTTTTAAGTTTTATTATTTTTTTTTTTTCGGATCAACCGAAAGGGAAAACAGAGGCTAAAGGCAGAAAATGCCTGACGATGGTCTCTGTCCCTTTTGCAGTTCGTACGTATGTACATGCTGTGCATAGTATAATAGACTTCGTGCAGCTGTAGGCATCAGCGATTCAAACAATGGCATGGCTTTAAATGACATCATCAGGAGAGGATCACAAGTAGTGATATAGATTACGAAAGAAACTTTTTCACAAGTTCAGAGAACAAAGCATCAATTTGTACATGGATAAAAATGGCTATAAAACGGTGTCACTGCCCACCAATGAGTGTCCTCAGCTCTTTCTTAAATTTAGAAAAGGAGTTATTAAAATCCACGAAGGTTGCAATTGGATTTATTAATTTGGTCACCGATAATCTTTAGTTTGCTTTCTGTAGTTTGGTCGAATCTGTGGAGGTCGTCTTAAAGAGTGCCGAAAGGTGTATCTATGCACCACGTCACTTGTATGTATATCATAAAGTTTCTCAGTTTTTGAGTTTACCGTGTTTTCTAAAAAGTGGCTCAGTTGGAAGGTCTTACATATTTCCCGTGTAACTTTCGAATACTATCCGCAAAATTGTCTTCTGTAGTTTAAGAATCGTATTGTAGTTTGAGTGTTGTACCCAATACGAAAATGCCGTACCATAGCTTTGAGTAAAAAAGAGACTAATATATATTTTTTTTTTTTTAACCATGTAGAGATCAGGTTTCTTTTTTATACAAACATCCAACTGCCCGAGAAAGCTCGGCAGTCAACTTATTTACATGTGTATTCTAGCTAAGCTCCTGGTGCTTATGTGCTTTTTGATGATTTATGGTGGTTATGATGCTTTTTGAGAACCTGCATCGAATGTCGGATATACATCAACTAGCCTTCTGGCGCCAGTCCCGTTCGTGAGGACACGTCGAAACACCACTTCATGCCCGTCCGAACCGCCAAAACGTTGTGTACCGAGACGCAAGCAGAATGAGGCTCGATAGATAGCCGTATATTTTCAGAAAGGTGATCGAAAGATTACCTCATGTAACTAATAGTACGTTGTGCTTTTCTTTTCTTTTTTTTTGTTTTTGCTTTTTTGTTTATAGAGCGTTTTACTGAAAGAGGGCAAAAGAAAAAAGGGGGAAAGGGCTACCGGCGCTTTCCTTCTTGCTGGTTTTCTCGATTTCTTTGCTTCAAAATTTTATTAGAGCTATAGCGCATTCGATGACGACAATCCCGTGGTCATCGGGACACCATTGTCCGGTGATAGGCTGCACGAATAACAACCGAAAGTGCAGAATATTATCGGAGGACACTTTTATCGCGCACGGGATCCAACAAGGGGACTGCGGCTGTACTGTCTTCAAACTCCATCGCTTTCCAAATGACCAAAACCTCCGGCGGCAGTAGATTGCGTTCGTAAACAGAAAATACTTTTCCCCGACGCTATCCTCTGAGTGTGCTCGAAACATTTTGGGAATAGAGCGCGCACCGAACTTAACCGAACGTGACCTGCGCTCGCGCAAGACGGGTGCGAGTGTTCTCGTAAAAATCGCCGTTTCAGCTTGTAACTTTTCGTAACTTAGTTTATCTTAATGCTGATGTCTAGCAGTTGTAATACTAACACAATTTTATCATCTACAACGCCCATGGCTGAGGGCTCATTTCCGCCACCGAGAGTGGCTGGAAATTGTAGAAAAGTTAGTTCTAACGGTTTTCCTGAATCGCGATCTTTTGAGCAATAGCAGAGTCGTACAATTGCGTTGACCGTCAAAGCGCGACTGTGTTCTTATTTGGCAAATTAGTACATAACATCGTTGGAAAGAAAACTTAAATTTCTTTTGCTGAACCATGCTGATGCATCGATTTCGAATTGTTGAATCATTGATCGACTTGCTCCGGAAGTGGGCCCATCTCGACTTCGCTGTCTTCAGTTCTAGACGAAGGACACACTCGTCGACACGGGATCCACAATTAAAAAATTGGTAAACATCTGCGAGGCTTCGATCGTTCCGTGCAATGTTCTTATTTCGCGCGTCCTTGTTCACATTATATTTCATTGTTGTGGACGACACGAAAAGCCAAAAAATATTCTCGGTGTACTGCATCTAAAACGACATAAAATTCAATCGCTGTGAACTGATGCAGTATTGCGAGTAGATCTCCTCTGATTTCTATCGGTGGCGCGTTCAGTGCCGCTTTTCTCGGCATCGCCGCACTGGCGGATGCCATAATGCGGGACAATAAGCGTTCCCAAGTGAGTTGAAAAACGCCATTCGCGGCACACAAGAAAGCAAGACGCACCCCAAGTCGGATACCCAGCTCTTTGGAGCACCCAACCAGCAGACCCAACGCGGGAGCGGCGCCCCGAAGAGCGCTTTCGCCAACGTCTATAACCACTCAGCATGGCCGCGGAACCTGACGCTCGCTAGATGGCGCCGCAGTATTCAAAATGGCGCTACCCACGATAAAACGGTCTATAGTTCCTAGAAGTACCACAATCACTAGATGATCTACATGTTGCTCGTTACTCGGTACCGCCAGTGCCGCTATCACCTAGACTCCAAGAGGATGTTATGCTGGTCTCATAACATTTTGTATTTTTATGTATTTTTTTATTTGAAGCATTTTTTTTAAATATAGGCGTAACTAATTTTTGTTTGCCGTTTCTTTTTTTTTTTTTGTTGATGCATGAAATACAAGACAGTCTGATTGTTTTTAAGCGCAACAAAAATTAAAATTATTGTGATTATTACAATATTACTACATCATAGGACAACAGTAATGCAAGAAAGAACTGGAAAACAAGCGGGAAAGTAAACGCCCTATGGAGTTACACTTCCTGCCTTTTTCAGTAATTTTCACCCAACTTGTGTAACATTTCGATCGCATGTTTCTCGGTAGACCAGAAGCCAAACAGCAACAAATAACACGGAGGCTTTGGGAATCACTGGGATAATCGGGGCTTCGTAAACTTCGTCGGTAGCAAGAGCTTGCGCGCCGTGTTGCGCA
Source organism: Ixodes persulcatus (assembly GCA_013358835.2). Taxonomy (NCBI): domain Eukaryota; kingdom Metazoa; phylum Arthropoda; class Arachnida; order Ixodida; family Ixodidae; genus Ixodes; species Ixodes persulcatus. Next base: position 140,685 of record JABSTQ010010761.1, on the reverse strand, counting down.
TTCTCCTTCACTAAACATTTCATCGCCCCGAGGCAAGTTTGTTTTCGAAATAAATAAAAAAAACAGTAACTCTGCAACGTGATTTATAAACCTCCCCTTCCTGCGCGTACAGTGACGCCGACGGGCGACGTGGCAGCGACTTCACGAGGCATTCCATACATGAATTGAATTCTCTACGAAGTACTTTCGAATTTGATCAAAAAATACGTTAGAATTCCCAACTACTCTAATGTTTGGCATTTTAATAGGAAAAGCGTAAAAAAAGGGTAGGTTAAAAAATGGCGGCAGACCCCGGTTGTCTGGTTCGAATCCCGGTCGAGGTGCCTGCAAAACCTAACGGAAACTTATCTGTGCATCTCGCATTCTGGTTGCAGACTTGTTCCCACTTCTTGCTTCCTGATTGGGACTCCAATGTTCTTATTGTTTAACGCCGTATTATCATTGGCTGTGGCATGATAAATACCGTTTGGCGCATAAGCTGCATCCGAGTAAAACGATACAATAAAAATAAAATAAAACTCCCCTTCATTTTACAGCGAAGCTGTTAAGGGCTAGGTTCCCCAGTATCTTGTCCGTGTACGTCGACACAAACCTGCCTAAACAGCTACGGCCATCTATACGCGACGGCGGCAAGCACACAACCAGTATGGTTTCCGCCGTCGCTCGTACATGGCGGCAACCTTTCCAGCTATGATAGAAGAATGGATAGTTGGGCGCGTTGGTGTGAATTCATCGTAGGAAACAGCGCGAAAAATAGACGACGACGAAGAAGCACACAATATATCGAGTACAGCTCCGCTGGTCTTCCTTCTTCACAAAAGTGGAAAGGCTGAACGATCTTTTTTTTTTTTTAAATTTCATTTTAGAGTTTGAGCCACATTGGGTTGTCTCGTCATCTCGTTCTCCGCGTGGTTCAATAAGTGTCGCTTTAATTTTTTCCATTTTATTTATTCGATCGTAGCGTTGTTTCAAGTGTTCAAACTCACCCGTATGAAACTTCGTAATTATTTCTGCGGATGTAGTTGCAGCTGTTTTTATATTCGAGGATTCGAGAGAGCGAGCCGCAGTGAAAGCTTTGCACATGCTATGGTCGCGTTTCGCGCACAAGCTTTCTTGGCTATTACTTCGTAAAGTCCGGTGGGGAGCGTAATGAAGTTGTATTGTATTGTTTCACTGGGATCAGAGTCACTAAATAACTCGCCTCAAGAACCGTAGTAAAGAAAGTCCTGCTCCTCGCGGAACATTACTAGTTTGCCCCTTTATGTAGAGAATTAAGGTTTATCATAGCCTCCTCTATGGAGGCTATGATGAGGCTATGGGTTTATGTATACGTGCATTTTAGATTATATCTATATGTGTTATCTTATTAAGACGTTCGCGTTTCAAACGCCAAAAGCTTCTCCGAACAAAGTCTTCTAAAAGCTACTTCGTGCGGCGTATGAATAATGCACCAAACTTTTTTTTTTTTTTCTTCAGGTGACAACGAGTATAGAAACCGTCGAATTTTCCGGGTTCATTTAGAATATAAACGTCCGTTGGTCAATACTAGTGATGGACCGAATCTGCCGAACTTCAGATTCGGCAAAGTTCGGCAGATGCCGAACTTTTGATGGAAAGTTCGGCAAAGATTCGGCAAAAATTCGGCAAACGTCTGCGCAGGCGCGAGAACGACGGGGCCATGGATTGCAAATGGACGCCGTGCGGTCGTGCGGTTACCTATTATCGTCGTACAATGTAGTACTACCAGCGGTTACGGCGAGGTGTGCAGTAGGCGACATGGTGTGTTTGTCCGCCTTAGTGAGTGTGGTTCTCTTCAATATTTTCTCCCTCAAGAACTGAAGATCGACCAGGAATTGACGGAGTCCACTGAACAAGTGACAAATGACGCGCTACATTCCTGATAACGTGATTTTCATTTGATCTTTCCAGTGATGCTTACGAGGCGGGAGTGCGAAGGAGCGTTTTAATGTATTTCGGGTTTGATTTCGTGTTCTCTATACTCAGTACCATACTTAATCAACAACGCTGTCAAAACTGGTAGCTCAAGCGCGTCGGTTCTGCGTTTTCAACGCTCACAACAACGCGAGCGCAAGCTTGTGGTTTTCAAAAGCGCTTTCTGTGCTCGAGCGCACGTGCAAACCAAGCACAGCTATGCTTTCACGCCCGTACTTTGATAGCCCTGCACACAACGTGCAAAACCGCTCGCTCGCGCCTCTATCTTTGATAGCATTGTAGACTATAGACCTTTTCTTTAACGGCGCCGCTATCTTGAGAATTGCGGCGCCGACGACGCCGTCTAGCGGCTTAGAAAAAGAAATACCGGCTAGTTCTGGCAGTACAGCTATCTGGGTAGGCAACGGTGTGGGTATGGGGGGAACTTGGCTAGACTTGGCTATGGTGGGCTGCAATAACTTGGTTGGAGCTTGTCCGGTTGAGTCCAGCTGGCTACTCACAGGCCATCACCTTGCCTCCTCGAGAGAACGACGACGAAGACGGTGGGGTGTTTTGATTGAGTTTCCACAACGAAAGAATATATTAGCCATTTAATGTAGTCTATGCAGGTAAGCTCTCGGCATTTGATAGCTCCATCTTGAATGGTGGCATGTAGACTTTTTCATAAATTTCACATACCATGGGGCTTACAGTGATAACCTAATTGGACCACCTGCACCGGGAATTAAAATAGGTCCTCTAGTCGTAAACGAAGTGGTCGTGAGCTTAAACGTGACGTTGAGTCTGATACGAATCTCTCGCGATTCAAGCTCGCAATCGACTAACTTCATAAATAAGGATTCTTGGGGAAAATGCGAAGCTCGATAACATTGCAGCCACACTCGTGCTTCAGCTTTTTGTGCTCAAGGCACACTTTCTGCTGTTGCTCTTATGCTTTTTAAAATTATTTATCCATCCGACGACCACGCAGTGGTAGCCAGACAACCGTAGATTTTCGGAAATTGCAGCACGGTAAAAAAAGATCACTCGGAACTAACTTATGCACGACGTCCGTTTTTAAGCCTTTTCGCCCATACTGTTGGCGGTTGCATACCCTGTGTCAGCGGGCAATCCAAAAATGCACCAGGTCGAGGGTACGTCAGATACTGGCTGGTTTGAGGTTATGCGAAAAAGGTCTATATGTAACGGAGCATAGAGAGCACTGTATGATGTGGCAAGAACAAAGAATGTGCCGATGTCGGAAGATTCGCCCGTGTTATGTGTACCCCTCATTCCAAAATAGGGGTGTCAGTAAGATGCATCAAAATTGTGTAGGGGATATCCTTGCTTGAGGTGGGAGGATCTTATCTCCAATGTTGAAAAATAACTTGAGCATTTGAAGCACATTTTCACTGGTGCCTGAAGCGAAACAAAATAATAAAGTCCTTAGAGTACGGCTTCATAAAATATAATTCAGAAGACTAAGGCAAGACACAATGACTAGATAAAACAACTAACAAAAACTTGCGTCGCAAGTGTGAGGACTAGAGCATGCCGTGTCCTCCTTTAAAACATATCTAAAGGAACACTGCAAATACTGGGACTAGATGTTAAAACGTAACAAAGATGTTTTGTACAGGGTTATTCATTATATTGTGCTGCCCATTCAATAAACCACATAAAAATATTCTGCTTCACTTTGGGACTTGTTTTCTGCAAAGACGTAACTGAGTGGTGGATATGCATTCCTGGAGTTGTGGAAATTAAGCATTTTTATCCACAGCCGTGCACCATGATAAACTTTTTTCTAGTTAGGCTGAAAATGTGATTCGTGCTGTTGACACCTTACTTGTTTATAAAAACCTATACTATTTTAGAAACACCAATTGCTTTGGCTTCCCTGCACTTTCATTACTCACTGAAATGCTGTGACACCAACTTACCAAAATTAATCCTACAGCCAGGGCTAGTATCTGTTTGCTTTAATTGACTGCTGTCTATAGAAATATAATCATTCTTAGTTTTCCTTGTTAAAAATCCACCACCTAGTAACATCTTTGTGAAAAGTACAATACCCCTAGTGGAGTATACTGATATTTGGCCCAATGAATTGATAGCACAATATAATGGGTCCCATTATTTGTGAACATAAATATATGGAGATCTTCTTGGCATCAAGCACTAAACATCTTCAAAGTGAACTCTCTTAAGAAGTGGCTCTTCGTCCTCGTCATCTGATTCTGAGCTGACCATATCTTGCTCCAGCATTGAAGTGGTCGGGGATGCTGTCTTGTCGATCCAAGCCCTGTTCATCCGAATGAACGCCAGCATGCTAACATTTTTCGTGCTCAGACGGTTCCTCCTCTCAGTTACAATCATGCCTGCTGCACTGAATGCCTGCTCAGAGTAAACACTGGTTGGGGGGCATGCCAGGTGTTTGACTGCAATTACAAAAAGAGAAGGCCACTGGTTTTTCTTTGTTGCCCAATATTGCATTGGGTCACTCTGCACTCCATAGCTGTCAGCTTCTCTGTCCTGGGCATATGCGTCCAGCTCAACCTTTGCAGCTAAGGATGGCTGGGGTGGTGCACGCCCTGGCCGCACTTGTGACTGGGTCAGTCCCATCTCATCCGAGCTGGAAAACCACAGGCTGAATTCTCCAGCTGGAGGTGGGGTCACTGCTTGAACCGATGTACTGCACGGTTGTGCTGACATTTGCGACGAGGTTTCTGTTGTGATGCAGTCATCTTGAGCATCCATGGTCTCCTCAATCTGACGAATGAGGTGCTCCTGAGTCCTTTTCAGTTTTGAAGCCGCTTGGTCCTCAGTGTAGTTGCCAAATGTGTTCCTGAACCTCGGATCCAAGAAGCTTGCAGCCCAGTACACAATGTCTTCCTTGATGCTGTTCAGATGCCTGTTGCTGTGCAATGCTGTTAGCAGGCTGGCAGCAAGCTGTGCAGTACTTGCTGCCCCTTCTCGGCTGGCCATCCTTTCAAGGCTCCTTTCAATGAACTTGAGCAGAGGCAGCACTTGACCTAATGTGGCATCATCCATGCACACCAGGCGGGTCGCCTCCTCAAATGGGCGCAGCACAGTTATCAGGGTCTTCAAAAGCGTCCACTGTTCTGGGGTGAGGTGGTGCTTGCTGCTGTCTTCAAAGAACTCTGTCACCGCACGTCGTTGCTCACACAGTCGTTCTACCATATACAAGGTGCTGTTCCAGCGAGTTGGCACGTCTTGCAGCAGCTGGTGCTGGGGCAAGTTTTGCCGGCGCTGCACCTCTGCGAGCTTAGACATTTTTGTAGCCGAATGGTGAAAATGTCCACAGATGGCCCGGGAAGTCTTTAAAGCATCTTCCACAGCTGGTCCAGCCTTCGATAGGCCTCCTTTCACAACGAGGTTGAGACAGTGCGCCATGCACGGAATGCGCTTCATGTTGACATCTCTTAATGCTCTGACAACATTCTGAGCGTTGTCCGTGGTCACATAACCTGGTTCTAAGTCCAAAGGAGGCAGCCAGTGTTTCACGAAGGAGTCCAACTTTTCGGCTATATTCTCAGCCGTGTGCGTTTGGCCAAAACTTGCCATGTCCATGACAGCCTTCCGTCTGGACAGGCATCCCTGCTGATCCTGGATCATCCAGTGAGCTGTGACAGACATGTAGTCCGTCACTTGCCGGCTTGACCAGATGTCGGTGGTCAGATGCACTGTTCCCCCAACGCTGAGTTTGAGCTCTTTCTTGAGGGCCTCACGAATTGCTGCTTCGAGAGCAGGAACAACAGAGGAAGCAAAGTGTTTCCTCCCAGGAATCTTCCATTTGGGCACACAGTAGTGCATGAACCTGAGGAATGCTGGGTCTTCCACCATAGAGAATGGCTTCATGCTGACAGCCAGAAATTCTGCCAGCTTTTGACAGTGCAGCAGTGCCTGCGCATCGGTGGGCTCCCAGACCTTCTTCCGGTCCAGTGCTTCCTGGAGTGTCGGTTGCACTTTCTTCTGACTTTTTGACTCGGGTGCACCGTGTTGAATTACTGAGCTCGTTTCCTTGGCTGCTGCTTCCCTGGGAGATGTAACTAGGTGTGCATGGTTACGCTTCATATGGTTGTGCAGTGCTGTGGTCCCCGTCGTGCGAGTGTCGCCTCCCGGTTTTTCAACACGTACCTTCCTTCGGCAGTAGCAACAGGTAGCTGCCAGCTTATCTTTGGCGCACCTTTCAAAATGATCCCATATGGTAGAAACCTTCTTTTGTTGTTTAGAAGCCTGAAGCGGTGGTCCTGTCGCATTTTTTTCATGGCTGGGTTGAAGGTTCTCTCTAGACGCAGCGGTGAGAACAGTAGAACTTGCAGGAGCATTGCTTATAAGCGGAACACCGCTTGTACTGGTAGAGGTGCTTGTGCCGGCAGATGATTTGTCACTTGTAGCTGCAGCACTCTTCTGAACCACATAGCAGCCTTGCCTTTCTAGTTCTTGAGCTGGACAAACAAAACATTTACTTTCAGTTGCATGCTTCATGTAGTTGAGTTTTTGAACGTTTCCTCAAAACCCAAATCTAATTAAACTTATTTGTTTTAATTGATTAACTGATTGCATTATTAAAAAAATTCTCCTGTAAGTCTTCCTTAATCAGCACACCTGAACTGATATTTTCCCTCACTATGGATCACATAGCTATTGGCCCAACAGTGATGTTCGCATAATAAATTACAAACATCCCAATTCAATCTCAGCCCGCCCATATATGGTGCCACTATAATCAGAAAGTGCACCTACAGGCACCAGAAAACTTGACCAATTATCCAATTTGACTTAGTTGGATGGAGCTGTGTCAAATATTGGGGTTTTAATTGCTCGCTTTCAGCATTTTTCATTTTTCTGGTGATGCTATGACAAATAAAATACATATTTGAGAAAAAAACAATGCTGTGCTACATTGATTGCCATTTTTTTGCAGGCGGTCGTAGGTTGCTAAGTTATGAATATGACATATTTTACCTTGAAGGAAGGAGAAGTTGAGCCCTTCCAACTCCTCCAGATCAATGAGATAGACTGGAGCTGGAGCTGCTGGAGCCTCGTCAATGGGAGCAGTTGGCTCGGGGGCTGTCTCTTGGAGCGATTCATGCATCACACCATCTGGAGTTTCACTTGTAATGCAAAAATAGACGAGATATTAATCGCAAAGTATTGTTTTGACTTCAGCTGAAATGAGTGGATGTAAAACAAACATATCCTACCGATAATTTTGCATGCACATACACAAACAAAACATCTAAGGCGCAATATGGTTGGGTGTGCAGTCCTGTTTGTAAATCGCTTGGTGGTGACCCAGATAAGGATATAAACATTGTGTGAAAATCTGATCGCCATACGCAGGGAGGTTACTGTGTTTCTTTTGTTTCCTTGGCTCTGAATGGACCTCACAAAGACAGTGGAAGCTTTCAGTACAATTATGAAAATATTAGCTCACCAAATTAGAACACTAAAAATAAACAATATTTTCCTTATACTTTGCATTTAAACATAAACAATATTTTATGCCACTTTGACGCTTATTTCGGGCTAATGAATTGAATTGAATTAGTTTCCTTTGTATTCCACCCGTTTTTCAGTCGTATTAAACGCCAGAATGGCCGAAGACAATTTTTTATTATTATTATTTTCGAGAAAAAAAATGCGGCAATTTTGACATAGAACAAAACTTTTTTTTTTTCTTTTGACTCCGCCTCCAAATAATGATTCCACCACGTTCAGACACCTCTCTGATAAAGCATTCCGTCATGCGTTATTAGGCTGATTTATACGGCCAGCGAAACATCGTGGGCACCCGAACATGCCATATTCAGGAGATTTTGACATTTTCTTTGGCACATAAACTGACACCCCAGGATAGCGCAACACTGTTGTGTGATGCAACGAGGTAATTGCAACAATGTCTGACAAGTATTTTGAAGCACTCCTCGCAATTATAGCAATCCTGTTTTCGGCTCACAAATTGTTTGTGCCAAAAAAAAAATAGAAATATATATATTGCTTTTTAATTAGCGTTATTTTACGGTTTTCATTCATCCGCCTAAAACTAAACAGAACTAACGTGCTCGACGTTCCACATCCGACATTCCTAACTCTTCCCATCTCCCTAAACGACCGCGTGTTCTTAGATCAGAAACCAGTATTTTAAAAGTTAAAAACGAGACGTCGAGAATATGGAACGCACACTTTCACGCAAAGCTGGCGTCAAGTGACTCAAATCGAAAAACATGCAAACTTACAATAATATTATCCCTTCTGGTGGAAGCTCAGCAGCCGGTTCATTCATTTTCGCGGGCGAAACGGTGACTCGCAGAGAAACGAAAGTAAGAACAGAGTGTTACCGTCTTTATTCCCTTTAACCGACAACAATGCACAGACGTAACGTTGGCATAGACGGATAGACACTTGCAAGCTTGCCTTGCGCTGATGAGGCGTCAAAACCGAAACCCGCGTATCGTGGCTGCGGCCGCTACTACGGTTACCTAACATCGTTGTCACACAACTTCTGCAAGAAGTGCTGAAAAATTGTCAGTAAACACACAAAAAAGACACCGATACAATTATCTTGTAGAATATCACCTTATTTACTAATAACTGTGTCAATATGCATTATACGTTGCATTTAAGTTGAAGAGAAAAAAAAACTAAACTAGTTTTCGCCAGAAAAAACGAAATATCACTTTTAAGTCTGGCAACAATGTACTTTTGCCGAATCTTTGCCGAATTTTAAGAAAAGTTCGGCAAAAGTTCGGCTTTGCCGAATCTCAAGATTCGGCACCGAACTTTCGATTCGGCAAAAGTTCGGCCCATCACTAGTCAATACGCCTCGCAAGTGGGCTCATTTTCGTCTTCTGCGCATGAGAAAGGAGGTAGCGGTGACGTCAGAACGCCGAGCCCTGATTGGCTGATCGCGACCCCCCCTATCTGAGCGTCGTCTGCTCCTTTGCAACGTCGTCTGCTCGCAACGTCGTCTGCGTCTGTCTTACCTTTCCTGCGACTTTCGGAAGTGCAGGTCTTTACGAGCGAGCTCGACTTCGCCTTTCAGAGAGGGCAGACGAAATAACTCGAGCGGTACGCTGTTTTTGTCAAACTAGCAGACGCGCATCAAGGAGAGAAGTCAAAGGACTCACTGGCGAGGTGTCCCGAGGCGCCGAGGTTTGTTTGCTAAGAACCGAGAGTGAGCGTGTTAGTGTCCGCAAGTTCCCTCCCAAATACTTTTTCCCTCCTTTCGTGTGCGGCGAGACTCCTCACTCTTTAACGGCGTCGGCGGGTTGGCGCAGTTAACGTCGTCTGATTCACGTCTGCCGCTAGTCAAAGCGACGGCTGCTTTACCTTTCCTGCGTCTGTCGGAAATTCACCGCTTTTTCACCGGCGAGAGTCACCGCTGCCTTGGAAAACAAGGAGATGACAAGAGGAAGAGATTGAAGGGTTCACAAAGGTCGCGCGGGCATATTCCATTCAGCACGCCAGCCGGTCGTGGGCAGACGGTCTTGGCCAAGGACCGTCGGGCACCGCTGTGCCTGCTAGGCCTATCTGCCGAGCGTCGGCGGAATCGTGGTCGTTGGAGTATTTCCCGGGTGTTTGTGGATCCAGCGTTCTTGTTCGTCGTGGTTTATTTCAAATACTTTTTACTTTTTTTCTTGCTGCTTGTAGTCGGGACGCGTGAGAAGAGCACGTACAAAAATAAACGTCCGTTGGTCGTCGCGACCAAGTAACTGAGCGACGCTGTCGGCCATGCTGAGTTGATCGTCGTAGGATTCCGTCGTAACCTGAGCAAAACTTACGATAATTTCGTTTCGTGAATACGAATTTGTTCTCACGTTTTGTCTTACGCACTCTTTTGGCGTAAGATGGTTTTGTGAATCTGGCCTCTGCACTTCCGAAAGTCGCAGGAAAGGTAAGACAGACGCAGACGACGTTGCAAAGGAGCAGACGACGCTCAGATAGGGGGGTCGCGATCAGCCAATCAGGGCTCGGCGTTCTGACGTCATTTGGATTTGGATTTGGATATGCGGCTAACCCCTTTGTAACGGGGGATCCCAGCGTACTGGATCTAGCCAACTTTATCTGTTATTTTCTTCTTGGTTTTTCTTCCACCAGTGGTCCAATCTTCTTTTTGTCCGTTCTACCACCGGTATGGGCCGCGGGCTCCTGCCCCCCGAGCTGTCGGCACCGTCGTCGCCTTTGTCGCCGCGGTCGCCGCTATGGTCGCTGCCCTCCTCGTCGATTTCCCGGAAGCCCAACGCCACCGCCATGTCCCCGCCGCACGGCACCTCCGGCTGCAGGCCCGTGCACTCCAGTATGACGTGCTGCAGCGTTTCTTCAGCCCCCTGTGTGCACAGGGTGCATCGCACATCGGTGTCAGAGAACTTGGCTCGAAGCACGCGCGTTCGCAGCATGCCTCCTCGGGCGTCGAAGAGAAGTCCACTGCCCCTGCCGTTGTCCATGAAATCCACCTTCCTGACTTCCCGTTTTTCCCTGGCGTACAGGGCAAGTGCCGGCTTCTGTCCTGCCTTCTCCGCCCACCGTTGTGTCTCGGTCTCGGTGACTCTCGTGCGGATGTTTTCCAGTTGTTGCTCTGGAGTCTGGTAGAGGAGAGGGCTGTTTATCCGGTACCGGAGGGCCAGCTGGCGTGTCCGTCGCACCCACCTGGTCGAGAGGCTTTTGAGATGGATGTACTTGAACGCCTGCCTTGCCCACCGTCCTTCTTGCATTTGGCAGAGGCGTCGCTCGAAGCCCAGCTTGGCCCGGGCCTCTCTGGCATCGAAGCTGGACCACCCCATGTCCCCCTGCACTGCCTCGTTAGGTGTTCCTCGGCTGGCTCCCAGTGCCGCCCGTCCCACTTCCCTCTGGCGCACCTCTAGGCACTCACGCGTGCGGGACGAGAGACACAAGACTCCATTTCCAAAAGTAAGGCCCGGCACTGCCACCATCTTCCACACCGCCCGGGAGATCTCAAAGCGGTTGTAACCCCAGAGGGCTCTGGCAGTCGATATCCCCTTGGACCTCCTGCTCTTAGCCTGGAGCCTGGTCTCATGGTCTTCGAGGTAGTTGTGTCCCTCCTGGATGTGGATTCCCAGGTACTTGTATTGTGATACCCACAGTACTTGTTCCCCCTGGATTTTCAGGTCACCTGCCTCGGTGTCTCCTCTGTCCCCAAAGCCCATCAATGCCGACTACTTAGCACTGAAACTCAGCCCCAGTGCCACCCCCATTGCGTTGCACTCGTTCATAAGGGCCTGCAGGCCCTCCAGGGAGTCTGCCATCAGGACGATATCGTCGGCATAGATTAGCCCAGGGATTTTTCCTCCCCCACTGGTTCCTGTCTCCGTATATTCCAAGGTGAAGCCCTCGGCGCAGTCCTGCAGTCTCTTTTCGAAGCCCGCTATGTAGAGCATAAACAGCAGTGGCGACAGTGGGCATCCCTGTCTCAGACCCTTGGTGATGGCTACTGGATGAGTCATCTCTTCTTGCCACTGTGCCACCACAGTCGTCTCCTTGTAGATTTCTTTCAACAGGTTGATCCACTCCCCTCCGAGCCCCCTCTTTGCTAGCTGCCTCCACAGCTTCTCATGGTCAACCGAGTCGTAGGCCCTGCTGATGTCGAGGAAACAGAGGTAAAGTGGACGCCTCTCTCTCTGGGCGATCTCTATGGCCTGCGTCAGCACGAATAAATTGTCCTCAAGGTGTCTCCCCCACCGGAAACCGTTCTGTAGCTCTCCCAGGACTCCCTCTGCCTCTGCCCTTGTCTGCGGTCGGTCACGCAGTATCTGTGTGAACACGCGGTAGAGTACCGATGTGATGGCTATGGGGCGATAGTTGCCGAGCGTTGACTTGTGCCCTTTCCCCTTGTAGATGAGTCGGAGTCTTGATGTTCGCCACTCCACCGGCACCCATCCCTCCTTCAGGATCTGGTTGAGGGTCTCACGCAGCAGTGCTCTCGTCTCTGGCCCTAGTTCCTTCACCAGCCTCATTGGGATTCCGTCCATTCCTGTGGCTGTAGTTCCTCCCATTCTCTTGACTGCTCTCTTTAACTCCTTCTCTGTGATTTCCTCTCTGCTCGGTTGCTCCTGCAGTTCGTCCTCCGTCTCCCCCTCCTCACTGTCCATCTGTCTGCTGTCCCCTGTGAACATGTCCCCAATCCACCTCTCAATGTACCGGTTGGTCTCTCCAGGATCCAGCTCCCTTCCCGTCGCATCGTCTTTGATTACCGCATCCTCCCTGGGTCGACCTGTTTGTCCTTGTACGTGTCGCCAGAACTTCAGTGGGGCCTCACGTCCTGCCTCCCTCAGTTCTTCTGGGAATCTCTTATCTACTTTGGCCATTTTGCTGTGAATCAAAGCTGTCACCTCTATTTTCCTGCTCTGGTACTCCCTCCACTCTCTTGAATCCTTCTGTAGGGGGGCTTTTTTCTCCTCCTTTCGTTTTCTGATGGTCCCACGCAGAGTTCTGTTTGCCAGTTGCCTTCTTGTAATGGCCTCCCTCACTTCCACATCCCACCATCGTTTTCTCCTCCTCTTCCTTCGTGTCGGTCGTTTTAGTTTTTCCAGGTGGTCCTTCCACCACTGCATGAGGTTCGCGTACGTCTCCACCTGCCTGGTTTCCACCTCTTCCTCCAATTTCTGTGCAATGGTTTGTGCTTCCGCTTGCGTTATGTGGTGCGGTTTCATAGGTTCGCTGACTCTCTTTTCCGTTGGCTTTCCTCCGAAAGCGATCAACAATCTGTTGTGATCACTTCCCAAGCTCTTGTCGCCTTCCTCGTCTATCTCCATGTAGTTCAGTTTTTCATACAGGACCGGGGACATCAGGCAATAATCAATTGTAGAGCTCATCCCTCTGGCCGTCCATGTCGTCTTCCCTCTGCATTTGTCATGTGTGTTGACGATTACCATGTCCAGGTGCTCCGCCATGTCTTGCAGCAGCCTCCCATTACCGTCTGTTCTCCCATCGAACTCCTCTAGGTGTGCGTTGAAGTCGCCTAGCATAATGGTAGGTCTCCCAATGTTGTGGTAGTCTTTTTCAATGCACTTGATCAGCTCAATGTTTGTCTCCCTGCTGTCTGCCCCCGTCCACAGGTACACAACTGCCACTGCCACCTTTCTCCCCGCCAGTACCCCCGTCAACCACATGTGCTCTCTGCACTCTGGACTTTGCCTCTGCCAGCCTGGCCCACTAAAGCATCCTACCCCCCCTCCCCTTCTCTCACTGCCCTCTCTGTTTACCCCATCCCAAAAAAGCCCTTCGCAATCAGGGGGTCTTTCTTCATCCCTGAGGTGAGTTCCTGTGACTGCAAAAATTGCAATCTTATCGTCTTGTAACATCTGAAAGGCCTCTTCCCATTTTCCTGCTCTTCTTCCTCCCTGCAGGTTTAGAAAGGCAATCTTCGCTTCCCTCTTTTTCTTTTTTGCTCTTCTGTTTTTCCTTGCTTCCTGTCCTGGTGCCTTTTTGTGTTTTCCGCCTCTCGTGTTGTTGCAGGCACCATCTCTCTTGCTTTCTCTTAGTGGGCACGTCCCTGTGGAGGACACATCCTTTGGAGTTGTTCCTCGAGTCGTTGTAGTCTCTGGTCCAGAGTCAGCCTGCCTTCCATTCTCTCCCGTTGCCTTTTCATCGGTGTCACACCTTTTCCCTTGCATGTCCGTCCTAAAAAAATTCTTTAGTCTGTTACCCAGTGCTTGTCCCTCTTCAATTGCCGCATCTCTATTGTAGCAGCCGTCTTCCACGTCATTTCCTGTTCCTGTGTTCTTTACCACCTCCACCCTCGGTCCCAGCTGCTGGCTGATCTCTCTTGATAGCCTGTTCCACTTGGCGCATCTCTCTCTAAGTGGGTCCCCCTTGTCCTTGATTTCTGGGACTTCATACACCATAAAAGAGTGTTTCGGGGCTCTTGTGGTCCAATCCTTCAGTCGTTTCCCTAGCTCCGCTGCCATTTCCTCCACTGCCTCTTCGCCTTGCACGTCTGTCACTCCCGCATGTATGACCACCATCCCTGCTTCTGCATTCCATATTTTCCCATCCCTCTCTGCTCTCTCCAGTGACTCTCTGTTGTGCTCCCGGCTTAGTCGCAAAGTGCACTTTCTTGTCGTAATCCACCACCTTCAGTGTGGCTCTCTTTATCTTGAAGGCATTAGTGTCCCCTACCACTAAGACTCGCTTGTCCATCATCTTCTCTTCGTCCTGTTTCTTTTTCCTGTCATCTGGGTCTGTCCTCTGCCTCATGAGAGCCTGCTTGTAGTTCCTGTGCTGGCCTCCTTGTGTTTGGCCTCCAGTCGTCTGTCCCTCCTGCTCCGTGTCCGGATCTCCGCTTCCCGTCTGTTCTTGGAAAAAGCTAGCTGTCTCTTTCCCGTCTGTGTGGTGTGTCTTCTTTTCTTTGACCCCGTTTCCCGGTTCCGGCTGTTGCGGTGCGTTTTCTGCCTCATTGATCGTCATTTGCGCTGGTTCACATGACTTAATCCAATCATTAAACACCTCTCCTAATTTTTCTCTCTTGCTCCTTTCCTCCTGCATTATTGCTTTCAGTTTTTCTTCCGCCGCTATTCTCAAGGACCTCTCTTCTTCGAGCTTCGCCAACATCCTACTTTCTATATCCGCTCTCTCTGTCTTTGCCTCCTCCAGCTTCACTCTCATTGCCTCTCTCAATGCATTAACTTGCTGTTCGATCTCCTCCTCCAAAATGCTTCTTCTCTCCTCATTTTCCTTGCACTCCGTACATTTGTACGTACTGTTCTCTGCCTCCGTGCATGATTCGAACGGTGTCTCGCTGATATCCACCCACTTCTCACAGCCTTCGCACTCCACTGCCGCCTTGTCTCGCTTTCCCCTCTTCTTTGCCTTTTCCGCTTGACTGGTTGGCATAGTTTTCCTCCGTGGAGTCATGATGTTAGGCGCCTCCCTTGCCTGGTTCCCGTGACGTCCCAGCCACCACCGCCAGATTCCGCCGTTTAGCTGTGCCCCGACACGCCGCGTCGAAAAACACTTGCTCCCTACTGGGCCCGGTTGGTAGGCCTAACGGGTCGTCGGGCGCTTCGGAGGAAGGGCTTCTTGATCGCTCCCACG
This sequence comes from Ixodes persulcatus, assembly GCA_013358835.2. Taxonomy (NCBI): domain Eukaryota; kingdom Metazoa; phylum Arthropoda; class Arachnida; order Ixodida; family Ixodidae; genus Ixodes; species Ixodes persulcatus. The sequence goes on along the minus strand of JABSTQ010010761.1, from coordinate 125,673 downwards.
GTCGCGGCTCCGCGCCGAACCCAACTGGTTCGCTGGTAGCGGTCTCGGTATGCCTATACACCTTCTGGAAAATATCCGTCGCACTGCCACCTCTACACTAATCAGCAAAAAAACATTTACCCCGGCGATTTGAAATCGCTACCCCCTGCCAACGTTACTAGATTAGCTCAGTTGTGGAACTCCCGCGGAGGGGGGTACCCCCCCTCACTCACCTCAATCCGCCTAGAGTCGTTCGAAGCGCCATCTATATTTTCGTTTCATAACTGCATTCTAAAGAGCACAGCTGAAGCGCCAAATGGCGATCACAACGCCGCCATTTCTCCCGCAGCGGTCACTCGAGGAACTGCACGTGGCATCTATTTTTGGCTTCAATCGGGTTACAGGGGTTCCACCCTCGTCTCCCTTGCGGACGCGCCGCGAAATGCCCCCACAGTTCAAATGCGCCTAGGTCGGGACGCGCTACCTGAAATCCCCGCTGAGGCATGGTTGTATAAAAACAATATTAATTGTGCTGCAAAACCTTGAAAACTAAAAATTTCAGAAAACATCACCCGCCCCCATTTTGTACTAATCTCCAATAAAAGTTACTACAAAAAGAGTTTTTTTCGTTGGTTTTTACGTTTCTATACTCGCGGTCAGCTTTCTGTGGCAATGCAGTCAATGCTTGGGGAGAGGGTGCGCCAACCGTTGCAGACGCGCTTTTCTCCCTCTCTTCGGATTGCCACAGAAAGCTGACCGCGAGTATAGACCTTTCCAATGTTTACAAAATCACAGTCCAGCGTGCGATCTTCACAGCCCAGCACGTGCGTGTTCGTCGCTTCGGAAAGCGAGCAAAGCACGCGCCATACGCATGAACGCTCAAAATGGCTCCGGCCACAAGCTCGTTTTTGGAAAGGTCTATAGTGACTTTGAAACGAACGTATCCCGATTCAGTTACCAAAGCAGCCGTCCGGCGGCGCGTCGAGCGAATCTGGGCGAGTCGTGGTGAGTGAGGGGGGGTACTGTTCGTGCATGCAGCGTCTATGAACAGTTCCGTAACTGAGTTAATCTAATAACGTTGCCCCCTGCGCAAGAAGCAGACGAACTTGCCCTCCGCATAGCCGAATATGTGATGCCTTCAGCTCGAAAACCTCCGTTTTGATGCCGTGCAAAATTACGTCCTTTGTTCTGGCTATTTGGTTTGTGTCATGACCGTATGATTTTCGACTATTCCCTCTATCACACAAAAAAAAAAAAAAAGCGAGAGGGAGTTTTTTTGAACGTGACGTTGTTAAAGGGTGGACCACTGACCGAGTGATAGATCCACCCTCTGGTGGAGAGTCTGACCTATGAAGAGAGACGGAGACGTGAGCAAAAACTCGGAAGAAAATTTAATTCAGTTGCAGCCGGAAACACGGCATACGCTCTGCACGAATCGCTTCGTTAATACCGGATATACCGCTTACAAAAACGGGGTTTACAAATCTAGGTTTTCGAATGTTTATAAGTCACTAATAAAGTTACCACGATTAACCAAATCAATATATGATAATTCCAAAAAGCAACGGCGAGTACGAAAAGTTTCATCTGGCGGGTCGATGGTGGAGGAGTTCCGGTGGTTGGCTGGCTCACTATGGACGGGGCTCCCTGGCCTCGCACCCACTTGAGATGGCACGCACACACTCGATGGAACACAGTCCTGTCCTGTACTTGGCCATGGTTGAAAAAACCCCGAGACTGCGGGTAAACGACACGACACTAAAAAGTCTCTGTACTTGGCGTGGGCCGTCGACAGGGGTCTCGTCGCCCCGCTCGACGACGCGATGCGTCCGTTCGCCTCCGAGACTCTTCTCGCACTGCCCTTTGTTCTTCACACCCAAACCCAGGTTCGCACACCAAGGTGGAAATTCCCCGGTTAAGTTCAAATACCTCTTGTTTTTGGGCAGATTCAAAGGAAAGCGGCTTTCGCAATATTTACGACTGTGGATGTCACAGACACGGTCGTCTGCCGCCCATGGCCTGAGGTGGAACCCGAGTTTTGGGCAGGGCAGTTTAGAGCGAGGGATATGCGGATATGCGCGTTCCCCCACCGAGCCTGAGCGGGAGAGGCGAAGGGGAAGGGATCGAGGCGCCGAGAGCAATGCCGAGAGACACTTCTCGCACGCGTCGGGGAATCCGAAGACGGAGGAGGACTGCGGGAAACCAGGCGGCAGCTCACGTCGTTAGACATGTTTACAAACAAACCGGAGCGCCCCTAGCGGCACGCCACTGCCGCCGCGCATGCGCGATGGAGTGCGGGCATGAAGCACCGCGTCCTGCGTCAACAAACCATTGGAATGTCACCTTGTCGGCGTCTGTGTGAGTCTCCGTATTCTTTTTCGCGTTGGAATTGTCGATTCTACGTCCTCATAGCAATGTCTTAGCACTTTAGTCGCTTGAGCGAAAACATTTAGTCTCATTACGCCGCAAAACCTTGCGTAAATAATTTTGACGTGCGGCGGTTCATTCGCGTGAATGCCGCAGAATGGACACCAAAACCATGATGAGATTCTTCTCGCTATATTCGGTCGCGACGTCGCTGGTGCTGCAAAAGTGTAGACGGTAGCGGCGATGATCGGCGTCGATACTGACAATCGGAAGCGGAAACAGACCAAGTGAATCAGGCGTAACAAGTCGGTGATGGCCGCTGGTACCAATGATCAACATCTTGTATCTACTGTTTACACCGAGCCTACTTAAAAGTCTTTTGTTGTCTGCACTTCTTATCGCAATCATCGGGTCAACGTTTGGTCTATGGGCCGCTTTTGTTTGAACGAGCAGACGACAAAAAGCAGACAAGCTTGGAAGATCAGACGACAGTTCGAACGATCAGGCGGCCGATTGAACTTGAAGACGCACTCGACCCGCGGTGGTCCGTACAACTTGGCGGTTTTTCGCGTTCATGTTGGAACAAAACAAATAAATCGGACGACCACAAGTATCCGTGAATTCAACCCAAAGTGTTTCCCATACAAGCAATCGTAGTTCGACGGCGTCTGGTTTGCCCTTTTCACGGCTACTATCCACGTTCTCGGACGAACGGGGGAGGCAAAAAACATGAAAACGTCGTCCTGTCCTTTTCTGTTCCTTCGACTTGTGTGTTCATTTCTGCCCCAGTCTCAGATTTACATGGTTAACATTCACCAGCTCGCCTGCACCCTTATTATATTATCTCTCATCTTCAAACCTTTCCCGACTCTTTTGGTACAGCCCCCGTCATGGCGTTTTGACGAGAAGGCAGGTTTTTGTCTGGTGTCTTCCAAGAGAACACAGGAATTAACGTTACTAGATTACCTCAGTTGTGGAGCTCCCGGGGGGGGGGGGGGGGGGGGGGGGTTACTGTTTGTGCATGCAGCGTCTATGAGCAGTTCCGTAACTGAGCTAATCTAATAACGTTGACAGGAATGCATGTCTCGCACGGTGACTTCCGCCCACAGCTCCAGATCGGAAGTGCGCCCGACGCGCCACCACCGCGGCGTGACGTAACAGAGTTGAGTTCGTGTATACTTCCCTTGCCGTTTGATGTGGCAGCCTCCTCTCCGGAATTGTGTTCGTATAATTTCGAATTAGATACCGTTTTGGAGGAACAATAGCCTACTTCCAAAAATTCCTGCATGCAACTGTACGCGCGTTGCATTGCGGGACCTGTTTGGCCACGGAGAGGAGTGGCATGGTTTCGATTCTGATTGTTGACGAAGTAGTGCATCTCAGCACTGCATGAAAATAAAGCCTGCGCTCGCTCGCATCGCACCCATTCATCTTCGTGGGAGCCCCCGTTGAAACACGAACCTCCAGCGGCCGTAAGGACCTACCTAGACTTAGCGAAGAGTAGGCCTGCCGAGTCCCATACCTTTTCTGGCGACCTGACGACCACTCCAGAGTGGGCCATGACCCTCCCGGGTGACGGATGACTTAAGAAGACGATGGAACAGGATGATCGGCCCGGTACACTTTTTCTTAATTCCTTTGTTTACCTGCGCACAAACTCCGGTACTTAGGGAACACAACCTACTGTAATTACAGTAGGTCGTGGTCGGGAGCCCCAAAAATACGCCCGAACATTCACTGTATTTGTACGTGACGGGATGTCGTGAATTGAGGCTGGAAAATAGAGACAAAAACGGGGTCCAAAAGGTACCCGGTAGGCTTTGCGCGGCACTACGCCGATCGCTTCGGTTCTTGCGTTTGGGATGCGATAAATGGACGTGCACAGTTGCTTTCTGCACATCGAATTTGCGGGTGTGGCGTCCTTGAAATAGTTTCTTCGTGCCATATGAGATTCTCGAACGTACCTGGATGGCTAGGTTGGACATTTACATGTATCTTTTGAAAGGTTAAGGAAGTGACGGAAATGTGTCTGACTGGTGAGGCAGTTGACTCCACCAATCAGACGCCGTTACGTCGATTTCGTGACCTTTTAAAACGTAAAAGTCCAACCTAGCCATGTTGGAAGCGTTTTGATTAAACTCTAGCCACACCCCTTCCACGAGCTCGAATAATCGAAAATTAGGCTCAGCCATCACCATCAAAATACAAATTTAGGTGCCTCAGGTCACATGTCTCATGTTTCTCTGGCTAAAATTTGAAAACAAAAAGTGATTTTTTTTTGCTTCCTTTTCACACACGGGTCGCAGAAAACGGGCCGTGCTGCGACAACTTCGATCAATTTTCTAATAGGGAAATATGCCTCGCACGATCACAATGTAGGTATTAGGAGGGAGCGCTTTGGTTGAATAATCACCGTAAAAAGACAAACCCAAAAACTTCTCAAGTACCTTTAATTAAGCAGGCAACGCATCATAATCGACACTATAGTTCCGTAGGAAAAAAAAAAGAAAAACAAATGGAGCACTTTTTTAAGAGTGAGAAGGCGGGCGAGGCCTGTGCCTACGCTTCTCGGGTTCCAAGACGCATCTTATGTTACGTCTGTTGCCGGAAATAAACCAGGTCGTCGTGCGTGTTGTTGCCTTTTTTTTTTTTTTTTTCCTTTGTCGTTGGCTCCATGCCCTGTTGGCTTTCGAGTTGGTCGGCATGTTGGCTTACAATGACTATCAGGCATTGCCGGTTGACTATTTGAACAAAAACGTTCCCCGTTCACTAGACCGATCTCACCAATTCTACGCACGGGTGACGCCGCCATGACTGTATAGTTTGGAGGCAGGCGCCAGTGTACGAGCAAGCTGGTGACGCTTCCTGCTGCTCTCTTCGCGCAGACCCTCAGCGGGGTTTTGTCGCTCGTGCAGAAAGACGTATACAGTTTCCACGATGCATGGCGACAGCGGTGGCCTAAGAAAACTGGCTATTAGCCCCGTGCGCGACCGAAAGCGTCGTGTGGTCGGCCTTCCACGATTGGCCGAACGCTGACTATGACGTCGGAAAGGGGATTTACCATCGACGGAAATAAGAGGAATGAAAGAACTTTCATTTTGACGGTGTTGGCAGTGTTCCTTTGAGAGCGCAATGATTTCAAGCTTCCACCATGATAATAACAAACACCATCGAACTTGTTGTTTGCAAGGTAATGACGTCACAAGGGGGAACCACAGGAGGGCGCCACCAAAACATCTCGCCGCTAATTTCTAATCGGGATCGCTGGCAGAATCTGTTAGCTGCCGCACCGCACGGTTCGGAGCACGTGGAGCGAAAGCTCGTGCCACTTCCACGCCTGGCGCTTTCGTCGTATCGGCGTGCAGCTAGTACACCCTGTTTCTCCTTACGATGTCCCGCTGGGCCGCTACGGGCCATCGCAGAGCCGTTTATTGGGAGAGTTTGGCCATACATTGGTTTGAATAGGCGAGCATCTCGGGGCCAACCACAGGCCGCGAAACAGCCCCTAGCGGTGGTCGTGTGCTCTAAATTTGTGACACGACTATACTTCTTTTCACCTTATGTGCGAGCGAAGGCAAAACTGGAAGCGCGAGCACGGAAGCTCCGTGCGTTCAGGCTTTGCTCGAGCGCGCGAGCTGGGGAGAAATGCAAAAAGCGCTGGTCTCGCGCTTCTAGCTTTGGCTTCGCTCGCAGATAAAGTGAAACAAAGTATAATTTGAGCCGTGCCGAGCGGAACTCCGCGTCTCAAGACGCTCGCGAACCCCACCCTTTGCACTGCTTTCTTTCAGCCAGTCTCAGGACGCTGTTCTAGCAGTGCAGACAAAGGCATGGGCACGAGCGCGTGGCTTTGGAAAGTGCCTCCTATGCACGAGGTCTCGTACAAACAAAAGCTTTCAGCTGAGCTAGGCTCACGCGCCTGTGCCTTTGTCTTCACTGCAGACATTTGTGAGATGGACTAGAGGTCTCCTGATTGGTCGACGCTGTGTCACAAATTTAGTTTACGCTCTAAGCGTGAGGGGAATATTCGGCGCTGGCGGCGGCCTTTGCTCCGCCTATTGTCCAAACTCTCCTAATATACGGCTCTGGGCCATCGGGCCATCGGAGTCAATCCATATACTGTGTGAGTGTCACGTGATCTAGGCGCAGCGGCACGCACGTGATACGTTCACATCGCTGCACTGGCTGGGATGGCTTGTAGGGCGTTCTTTACGATCCCTCGTGCCTAGAAGCTGAGGGAAGGAAGAGATAGCGGAGGGAGGGGAGGGGAGGGATGAGAGGAGGTGGGTGGCTGGGATGTCCATAACTTGGGGTGCGGACCCCAAGTCATGGACATGGGTGACTTCTCGCTGAAATGATTAAAGGGGTACTGAAACGAAATTTTAGCGCCCATATTTTTGCATAAATATGGGCTAGGGACAGGCATCACCTCGGAGATATCAATATCGCGCTGTAAAACACGGGAGAACTAATTTTAAACCTAATTAAACGATTTCAACTTCTCATCTGGTGGATGGTGGGAAGTTCTCGTGACATCACTTGTGGCATAGGAGCAGCGCCGTTCTGCGGAGATACGGTGTGCCGGCAGAATTAGCCTAGGCCTGAACGCGTTTGCAAAGTCTTGGCGCAGAAAGCCTAAGCGTAGTTGGCCACAGTGAGCTCGTTCTCGTTGCGGCTCTATGCACGACAACACGCGAGCACGCTTCTGGCGCGGCCGGTATTAGTTGCTGCGAGTTGCGAGCCGACGTTAAAAAAGACACGTTTCAACTACGAGAGTGTCAGCAAGAGCCACGCAAATACCTGTTCACACTCGGAGCGGACGCGCGCGTTTGATCGAAGTGCTGGATTCGTTCTGTTTTAGACCGCGTTTCGGTAAGCGCTTCGGGACCGATCTTTCACGATTGCTAGTCGATACTGACGTGACACTCGGCAAAGAAAGGTTGGACCGACATCGCGCAGCTCCCACGAACTGCTATAGCTCGACAGTAACGTAGCGTCGTGTCAGAATAAAAATGGCATACTAATAACAAAGTGTACATACCGTGTTGCGAAGGTAATCCGTATGGCGTTTATTTGAGCTCTATCACACAAAACAAGGAGATAGAATCAATGAGAGTCCCTTTTCGACGACAGCGTTCGTCCCCGCTGCCTCGGAAAACAAAAAGATCGAGATGCCAAGGGGAAAAGGTTGACCTCTGAAATTTAGTTCGGGGATCAAACTATTTACCCGGGAAGGGTCCACAACGGTCGCGCGGCCATATTCCATTCAGCAGGCCAGCCGGTCGTGGGCAGACGGTCTTGGCCAAGGATCGCCGGAGCAACGGTGCGTCGAGTCGATGTTGCTGCTAGGCCTACTATCCGAGCTCGCTTGGTCGGTGGAATCCTGGCGATTATAGCTCTTCTCGGGTGTTTGTGGATCCAGCGTTCTTGTTCGTCGTGGTCTGTTTCAAGTACTCCTTCCTTTTTTCTTGCTGGTTGAAGTCGGGACGCGCGAGAAGAGCACGTAGAAAAATGTCCGTTGGTCGTCGCGACCATGTAACTGAGCGACGCTGTCGGCCATGCGGCTTTGATCTTAAAAAATGCGTAAGACAGCTTCGGAGCTGTCGTAGGACTCTGTCGTAACCTGCGCAAAAGTTACGACAATTTAGTTTCGAGAATACGGGTTTTCTTTCAAATTTGTCGTACGCACTTTTTTCGTCGTAAGTTCGCTTTGAGAATCCGGCCTCCGAGCTGGTTTTGTCAGCAGTGCTGCCGTGGTTGCCGACTTGCCGTGGTGCAGCGTGCGTGCTGCCCTTGCACATCTCAAACGGCCAGGTTGTCACAGGTTGTAAATCGTCGACGCGCCACCAAGTGGCAACGCTCGTAACCACGACATTCACGCCGTAGCCTTTCCCGTCTGGCACAAGTGACGTCACGAATGCGCCGAATATCCCAAGACGCATCGGGCTCTCCGATGGCCAATTTTCGAGCGCGCGCCCAATCGGGCCCCTCAGGGTGAAAAATATAGCCATCCGTTCAAAATACAAACGCGCGATTATGAATTACGGATATCATTGATCATATTAAACCTATTTCTGACTATAATAGGTGTATTTCAAGTTTCGCTTCAGTATCCCTTTAAGGGGTAGACCTATACATGCCTTGCAAGTGACGTCACGCTAGGGAAGGACGGGGCCCCGCACCATACTGGTGGTTGACTTCACACCGCGCGGATGCGCTTACCAAGGCGTAGGGTGCCGCTAACGGCCCGGACATGCGCTAACATGCACCATAATTTCAACAAGGGTACCTAGTTGTGTTACACGTGAACTTGGAAAAACGTGCTGAGCTTACGATGATGACGTTTATCCAGTACGTGCGGAATTTTTCGGCATATGTGCGATTGCGCTACGTGCAGAAAGTTTCGAAATGCCGCCGACGAAGTTTTGACGCGAAGGGCTGCCGTGTCGCAAAACATAATTTGACGAGCGGCTCTAGAAGTCGCCTGTAGAAAAATTGTTACGATTTTGCGAAATACTGGTAAACAACGCAATGTTACCGTCATATCTAAACCCTGAGACAAAGATAATTCAAGTAACGGACAAGACAACTCTCATTGTCTCAGGGTTTATATTATGATGTTTCCTGACCGGCTCGCCTGCTGCGTACTTTCGCTCCTTGCAAAGGTTACCGTCTCGCGGACGGCACAAACCGATGACCCGGCGGCGGCGTCTCGGCGAGCTTGCACGCGGGGGCCGCCGCTGACCGATCCGTCGGCCGGGCTCGCGGCGCGACACTCGCCCGAACTCGGCCGGGAGCTCCGAAGGTGCGCTCAAAGCGTGGAAACAGCGTTATGTAACGAAGGCCAAAGGCCATATACGCCACGAATGGGCAAAAGCCGATGCAAAGGCGTGCGCGAACGTAAACAACGGTAGAAAAGTGCCGTCGCTCGCCGCTATGAAATGCGTCCCGCAAACTCGATAATCCGCGGCCGCATCCCTTTTGTGCCGCTCCTACTTTCACTAACTTGACGGCTGCTCTGTTTTACGGGGCATGCCGACGAAACGATCGGACGATCGTCGGGATACGGGGTAATTGCTAAAGCCGTGCGCGGCGCAGTTTACCATTGCTCTCGCTGCGAAGGGCCGTCGAGTCAACCACCAGCATGGTGGATTCCGGTGTTCGACGTCATCATGTGACGTAGGTGCAAGGCATGTATAAAGCTAGCTGCTTTGTCTCCACTGCATTTGTCGAAGACGTTCGAATATGCGAGAGCCAAACGCCGGAGTCCGGCGTTAGGCTCTAGCTTGTAACTGAACGCGAAAAAAAAAAAAAAAAAACACGAAAAACCTCCGACCAGGCGTGACGTCATGACTTGACGCCAAGTGGGTGTCGCTTGTGTGGGCAGGGCGTGCAATTGCAAGCTTGCCAGGTATATTTTTCCGCACTGACGCCAGTAGTGTCGTCTATTTCTGACCTTTATGAAAATAGCAAGAGCGCGCGTGCATAACTTTGACAGGCACTGAAAATGCGCGAGAGCAGGGATTCTGAAAACTCTTAATATGCGTCACGGCCCCGGGAAGAAGGGGCTTCGGCGGTACTTTAAAGATTGATTTTTGCAGCCTCCGTGCACCAAGTTGAAAAATAATTTCGATATTCGTAATCCTTGAGGTCAAATGAAGACGATTTAGGCGTTTTTCTTCTAATACAGAACCGCTTCAGTCTCCCTTTAAAGGGGCACTCAAGCAGTTTTTGGAGAAGCTACTTTTTGGTGCGATGGCGTTAAGGAAGTGTCAGTGAATGAGTATCTTCAGTTTTAGAAGGCAGAACCGCCTATTAATCACGCAGGAATAAAATACGTGCGGACTCTTTTCTGTATTTGCGAGGACCAATGAAATTATCGTATGTTTGAAAATTTTGATGGCCTTTGTAAAGTTTCGCTATAGAAACAATTTTCAGTTCATTTAAATATTTTGTGCATGATAATTTCAAAAGACGTAAAATATTTCTAGTTTAGAATACGCGATACTGCAATTATCGTTTCACAAACAAGGGACTACGTTTTCTCCTTGCCTTCCTCCGCGGGGGGTGAATTTCCCGTTCCCCCGGGATGCGCAGAAGCGCACGTATCTGCGCGCGTTGCAGGGCGGTGGGGCGGTCGGGCCGGTCGTGTCGGTAGCGGGCCGGCCAGGCCTCGGTGGTGGTCGTCAATGTGGACAGCGTGGTGAAAGCTCATCGTTCCGCGTAAAAGCGCTATCCTGGACTGTGAATTTTCGTCGTGTGTCGCTATGATAACCCAGCACGTACTAAAAGGGAAGATCCACCTACTCGTGCGGCGATGTCATGGCGGCACTCTCAAGACAGCAGAAACGCCCGTGCCGTCGTGTTTGTTTACTTCGACTACAGTGGTGCTTTCTAAGCATTTGTGTCCTCGAACATCGCCCGGATTTCTTATTTGGCGCATTTCATGCGTGTGCTCAAGTTCAAGGTATTACTGGCGCGTACCGTATAAAGGATGCGAATTTTCACGCGTTTTCATCACCGGAGAGAAGTGATTAGTGTTAGCAATCCTGAACGCTCGCAACGTCTATCTGATCACGAAATCATATTTCTACGTTGCTATATCGCTGCTAAGATTACATTGTCTTTTATAATCGTAGAAAAGGCGTGTGGCGATATTTGTACTACTGCAATGTCGTGTATTGGAGTCGTGATCGTCCAAGACGGCGTACTGCATCTTTTTTTCATCCACTGTACCCTACAAGCCTATCAAGAAAAAATAATAAAGCTTTAGGCTATAGACAACTGTCTGTCTATATTCGGTTACGGCATTGAGTAGCAGTGCGTCCCCTTTTTAGAGGGGCCGCTGAAACAGCTGACGGCCGTGTATAGAAGCGGTCGCCGTGCTGACGACCCGCTGCGCTTGTTGTATAGTGGTTGCAGGTGTGTGACCGCGCGGCGCAGAGCGGCCGTTCCGGTCGCAACAAACGTAGTCGTAGGTACGCGCTCGTTGCACATGTCTGAACCAGCCTTTGCCCCGTCCTCCCGAGGCGAAAGGCAACGTGGCGACATCGTTTGACATCACGTATCAGAGGTAACGCTGCGATGTCAAACGTTGGTTCGGTTACGACTTGCCCCAACCGCAAATCGAAGAATGCCCGAAAAGGTCTGCGTTTCGCCGTCCTCGGAACCCGAACATGACTCCAAAGCGCTGCTATCGTCCACATCGCACGTCGAAGTGGCGTCATAGGAAATCATCCCCAGGTCGGCTGTCCGCCGAAGAATTTCAACCTCTAACGGCGTCAGGTCCTCGAGCGTAGAGAACTCCGCCGTGATCGAAGCTCGAATGACAAAGAGGTTCGGCCCACGTTCGGCCAGTTCGGCCGATGCGGCTACCTCGGGATCATTGCGCGACGGAACGTCGTCCAACGCCATTGGCCCGAGATCCTTTTGATAAGCGTGCGAGGACCAATGAGAGTGGTTTCGTTTTCGGGTGGATCCGAGGTTCGGCGGCCTTCAATTACATTTTTATTAAAGAAATAATCACCGTATGACTATATTTTTTGGTTTTTAGGGATACTTAGGGGGTCTAAATTCAGCTGTCATCATCAAAACACGAACTCAAAAACCACTTGAGTGCCCCTTTAAAGGAGCCCTGCAATCATATTTAAGCGTCTACCTTTTTTTTGCCGTTTCCACGTCTCTTGGGGTTCGGGCAAGCCAGCGGGCACGGAGAGAGTAATTAAATATCAGTGCATCATATTTTAACCGGAGGACGCGGAAACCTCCTCCACCTACGGGGGCGACCCGCGGTGCTCAAAGCGCGCGATATGTGACGTCTTTGGACCTGGGCTTACTGCTGGTCAGAGTGGGATCAGGCACCGACGAGCGGCGAGCGTAGAAAGGTCTTGGATGTACGCGGCGGCGCTGCGGTCGTACACAGCCCGAGGATCCGACCGGTTCCGAGCGTTCCGAAGGCCTTCGGCGAGAAGGTTTGGCTTGCGGTTTGGCTGTTTAGCGGTATGGCAGCGCGAAGTGGCTCCCTTTCTGAGCTGATCTTTACCGTATGTTTGCTGTCGTTTGTGGCCAATGAAGTGTCATGCCGAACTAGTGTTTAATCGCGTAGCAAATGCAATGCGAGCCGCCCTGGCTGCCCGCTTCGTACAGCCTATCCAGCACATGCTTTAGTGGCGCCCTCTCGAGCCGTCGACACGGAGTGCGGCAGCCGTGAGCGCTCGCTGAGCTCAGTACGTTTACGGCCACTCAAGCGACCAAAGACGTCATGAACATGGTTGAAAAAACCCCGAGACTGCGGGTAAACCGCACGACACTAAAAAGTCTCTAACACAGCTGAAATTTTTATTTTCCGAAACCTGTCGTTTACCCGCAGTCTTTTCCGAAACATGTCGTTTACCCGCAGTCTCGGGGTTTTTTTTTTCAACCATGTGCAATGTACACCAGCTCGTTTGCGCCCTTACATTTTGTTCACGTCATGAAGGAGATTATTTTTTGCCTGTTTTTGTAATTTTAATTTGCCTATAACTTTTTAAAATAAAGCTAAATTCGAGAAAAGTTTCATTAACCTTTTAAACGCCGAGGACGAGTCTGACTCGTCCACGGAGTTCGTCCCGAAAATGCCGAGGACGAGCGTCGCTCGTCCGCTCGTTTCAGCCCGTATCGGTAGTGCCAGCGACGAGGCACGCTCGTCCAGTCTATTTTTACGTTGAAACTAGTTCTCCCGCTAGCCACCAGGAGGAAAAGCGAACCGAAATTTCGCTAATTTTGGCTTCATTTTGAGAATCTATCGTGCTCCTCCGGCAACATGGGTTTTTAAAAATGGCGTCTCTTTCGAGTGGTGACATGCGTCGCTCGTCTCGGAAGCGCATTTCTTTAGTTGATGATGAGTTTTCTAGTTCGGATAATGATGACTTTGCGCTAGACGATAGCGACGGAAGCGGGGAGTCCGCGAAAGAGTTTGAAAGCTCAAGTGACTCGGACCTTAGCGGCGATGAGGTCCTTGCTTCGGCGCGGGACTGGACAAAGGTGGACACGACAAATCCTCCACGAGCTCCTCCCCGCTTTCCGTTTATTGCCACGCCGGGCGTCTCCGCTGGTCTCGACGAACACGACACAATCGACGCTGTTGGGTACTTGGAACTCTTGCTGAGCCCGGACGTAATGACTCAGATCGTCATGGAGACAAACAGGTATGCCGATCAACACTTAGCGACCGCGCCGATCTCAAGGGGCTCCCGTGTGAAGGCGTGGAAACCGGTGACGGAAGCAGAAATGAAAGTCTTCTTCGCCCTGCTGCTTCTACAGGGAATAGTAGACAAGCCAGTTGTCGAGTGGTATTGGTCAAAGCGCAGAGTGATTGAAACCCCAGTGTTTGGAGAGGTGATGAGTAAGAGCAGATTTATTCTGCTCATGAAGTTTCTCCACTTCGCAAACAACGAAGATGACGCTGGTGAAGTGGGGCAAGCTCGTCAGAAACTTCGCAAGATCTGGCCGGTGCTGTCGCTCATGAAGGACCGCTTCAAAGCAAGCTACATGCCGGAAGAGAATATATCCATCGACGAGAGCCTCATGCTCTACAAGGGACGACTCTCCTGGAAACAGTTCCTTCCGCTAAAACGGTCCCGCTTTGGCGTGAAGTTCTATGTGCTGTGTGAGGCAGCATCCGGCTACATATGGGACGTCGTCATCTACACAGGCAAGGGCACTGACGTCGACGATCAGGCAAGCGCCATGGGGACGAAAGTCGTCATGAGGCTAATGGAGCCACTGCTGGACCAGGGCTATTGCCTTACTGTGGATAATTTCTACACGTCGCCGGAGTTGGTTGAAAAGCTTCTGAGCCGCAAGACTGACGTCTACGGCACTGTGCGACCATCCCGCAAAGATATGCCACCTCTAAAAGATGCTAATCTCAAAAAGGGAGATATTGTGGCATACCAGCGTGGAAAGTGCATGGCACTCCAGTGGAAGGATAAAAAGCTTGTGACTTTGCTGTCCACTGTGCATGATGCCACCATGACAGAAATGGTAAATAGAAAGAAAGAGACGGTCTCGAAACCAGCTGTAGTCATCGACTACAACCACACCATGGGTGGTGTTGACAAGAGTGATCAGATGCTCTCCTATTACCCTACGACCAGAGGCCGACAAAAAATTTATTACAAGAAGATTTTTCGTCACCTCCTGGACATGGCAGTCTTTAACGCATTTTTGCTCTACCAGAAACAAGGCGGGAAACTGAGCCACCTGGAGTTCCGGCTGGCGCTGGTCGAAGGAATGGTCCAGAAGTACCACGATCCGAACCGCACCCTCAAGAGAGGCAGGCCGTCTGACACCAGCTTGCTGCGTCTGACCGCCAGACACTTTTGTCTTACATCCCAGCGACGCCTGGAAAGGAGCTGCCAACACAAAGGTGCGTCGTGTGCTGCAAGGCACGAGGTGGTGTGGACAAGAAGGTGCGCAAAGAAACGCGCTACTGGTGCAAGGACTGTGGCGTGGGATTGTGCGCCATCCCATGCTTCGAGGTGTACCACACGAAGGCACAGTTCTGTAGGATTATGGAGTTCTCCAACAGATGTAGAAGTCTGCATTTCCAGTTTTTAGAACTTTGTTTTTCAACTACGGAATTTCTGATGTCGTCTCAGTTCCCATTTTTTAATTTTTTTGCCTCGTATGGTCTAAGATTAGATAAGTTTCGGTTTTCAGTTGTTAAGCTTTTATGCCCATGTCTTACATGCTTGAAATAATGAAGAATTCTTCTATCAATGTGTGCAATAAAAAAAAATTGCATTTTGGTTACATTTTTTCGAAAACTGGCTGGCACTTAAAGGGTTAAGTTACTACGTTGAGTGCGCTCAGGTTCGGTGCAAATTAAAAACCAGTAAAAAAGCTCTTGCGGGGCCCCTTTAAGCCGCGGCCACACGTACACATCGCGACACTGTTAGCGCGAACACGACATCCGTGCATTTTCGCATTTTACTTCTAAATAGAATTAGCGAGCACGAAATTTTATCGCTTATATTATAGAACTAAATGAGCTCTTTCCGTAGCAATAATAACTTGGAAGACATCCCTTGGTTTCAAAGAAAAAAACTGGAAAAACCGGCGATCGCTTGTTCGCGCTAACAGTGTCGCGCTCTGTACATCATACAAAAGACAGTTTGCAAACGCAGTCTGAGGCACGTTTCTTTCTTGTAGAAGGGTCGTGTCACGTTGGTCGTACAAACACTGGACATGTTCTAAGCACATGAAACAGACATGCCTGGAACATGATTGATGCCTGCCCGCCGATAATCCTGTCATCATGTCTGCAGCGGATACCGTGTCTTGTGTTTGAGCAGCGTGGCTGCGGCTTTAGAGAGCCCAGTCCATTATACGTGCCGCGAAGTCTGAACATTCAACAACACACCTGACTTTTCTTGTTTGTTGTTTCCTCGCGCATTCACCGCGCGCGCACACGTGCACACCCCTCTAATGACCCGTATCGTCATTGCGGGGTAATCCACGACGCGTCGTTCCTCCCTTCCCGTCCGCCTCCTTGCCCGTCCCCTGGACAAATAAACACGACTCGAAGGAGCCCCTGCGGAGGAAGGGAAGAGACGAGCCGGTGCAGCGGAGTCGGCAGGTTACCGGTTGCGTGTTATTGCAGCATTGCCACCCGCCACCCCCCCCCCCCCCCCCCCCCCCCTCTCTCGCTCTTGTGTGGACTGTTGCCGTCCGGCCGACTGGGCGGTGTCGGCGATGCCGTGCCCGCAGGTGCTGCCGCTCCCACGGTGCCTCGGCGTCGTCGCCGCTCCATGCGGCGAGGGCCTCGGGCTGCTTCTTCTTCCCTTCCGGCGTGCGCGCCGATGGGCCACCTTTCCGCTGGCCACCGCCTCGGAGAGTCTCGGGCCGCGGAAACCGCCGCACTGCGCGTGTTCACGCGCGCGCGGGAGCGCTAGTTCTGGTGTTTGCGCCCGCAGCCGTGTGCCACAGCTGAGGAGACGACCCCGAGCAGGCTCACATTCCCGCGGTGATTGTAGAGTCCCCGGATAATCGTTGCCCCTTGATACAGCCCGAGAATACAGTCTCCGACAATAATAAAAGACCCATTCGACCGGACAATTTCAGGTGACTGCGGGTCTCGCTTTGGCAAGGACCATATTGGTTTAAGTGGGCAAATAAATTAACCTTTATGCTTTATTCTCTCTAAAAACAAAGTGCCTCCGGCCAACCTGTTCTTGTGGCTGATTATGACCGGCTACACTGATGCGCAGCCTTTAGTTGTAAGCAGTCAGAAGCGGCTTAGAAACCAGTTGTTGCGCGGTCGGTAACAGCCACCCCCCTCTCGTGTGTGAACCAGCCTGCAGAACGGCAAATGCTGCTTTAGAACGGTTACACATTTCAGTAGGAAAGATGGCAGCTTGCAGAGAACGATGATTATCGGAATACACAAAAGGCGCCCACGTCCGAGGTCTGCTGCCACGATCCCTCACAGTCTGGAGGATCGAGGGCGCGGACAAACGCGGCGCAACAACGTGCATCGTCGAAGGAGAAGCTCACTTGCTCGTTTCGGAAGCGCACACGGAGGGCGGGAGGTAGGCACCCCAGGAAGCGCCGCGGACGGACGAACGAACGTACGTACGTCGTCGGTACCGGTGTGGACACGCGACTGGCCGGCCGAGACCGGTTCCCTGGGCGAAAAAGGGGGACGCCTCCGGAGTCCGGCGGGCGAGTCCTTGAGGAGCGAGCGTCCGCCGCTTCTGCCGGGGAGAGATCCTAGATTAAGGAGAGGGAGCAACTGAAACCTCCGAGAACGGTTGCAGTTTAATGGCGGACACCTCCGGCGCAGATCGGTCGCTTCTGCGCATGCGTGAGTTGCCGCGTGGCGACGAGATGGCAAAAATGTTCCAGAAGCCGGGTCTCATCTTGATGATGTCTCGTTTGTAAAAAAAAAAAAACAACAACCAAACGTCCGATTATTATTTTTTTTAATGTAAAGTCAGTGTAGCTTGTTGCATTACGAGGATAGCGGGCGGAAGGGCTGAGCGAAGGTTACAGACGCTTTCAGACGACGCGGCCCATAAACCACGCGACCTCTATCGAGCAGTTAGGAACACTCTCAGATCTGGGCACTCTAGCTTCTGCCGGCGATTGTTGCGCGGCCCTCGGCGACCTGCTCGCCGGTGGCGAGATAGTAGTGGCGTAACCGCCCTAAGCGGCGCTAATGTATTACGCGGTTGAAACTACAGAAAGAAATGGAGATGTCCCGCTGGGCACCGCGACAGTAGTCGACTGGGGTTTATTGGAGCCTGGAGGAGGAGTACGTGCCGGGGGGTGGAAAGCCGAGCCTTTGTTGGGCACTATGCGGTGGTGGTACATGTGCAGCGTTGAGGCTCGAGATAAAGCATGCTGCGGGCTGTGCTGCGGGCTGTGCTGCGGGGGCTTTGTTTTCCGACGGTGTTATTAGGGAGTTGTAGTAGAGTTTTCTCCTCCGCTACGGTATCCCCGAAGAAAACGCCGCAGCTGCGCATGCGCGCCGCCAGCCTTATCTGCATAGTTCAAGGTCTTGTGGCGGATTACGGAGCGCTATCCGGGTGCTTAGCGGGCTGCGGAAACGGTCTACTTTAATTCCATAATAAGGAGACGACGTAATGACTGGTTGACGAACTGTTTGTCGCGTGTATATGGTCGCGTTCCAAAAAAAAAAGGGGGGGGGGAGGGGGGTAAAGTAGACGCGGTAGTCTTGTAGGTGGGGACTTTTAGCATACCGTTACCCTAGAGTTCCTGTATAGGCTCCCTACGGGAGCCAGAGTTGCGCATTTGTTTTCCCCGCGCCGCCACGCCGCTATTCGCCGAGATCCATCACGTGAGGAGCAAAGCATCCGGCGCCGTGCAAGAAAGCCACCTTTACGGTCGCTCCGCCGACGTTCCTCGCGCCCCGGCGTATGTTCTCCTGCTTTCGCCTCCTTCTCCTCCTCTCCTGTTTTCCATGCGCGGCGGCGCGCGCGGCGCCGCTATTCGCCAAATTTAGTCACGTGAGGAGCAAAGCATCCAGGGTGTGCAGGAAAGCCGGCGCTACGGCCACCCGCCGAGGCTGAATGCGCAACTCTGCTACCGTAGGTAGCTATATACAGGAACTCTACGTTACCCGTGTTCCGCGCGCGCGCCGCGGTCACAGTAACTCCCGCGGGCGCGCGCTTAAAAGCATGCTTTAAAAGCTCCGGCAGTCCGGCACGCGGAACACGGTAACGGTTTGCTAAAAGTCCCTGTCTTGTAATTTCGTTAATAACAATACCATCACTTTATAGAACTGCCGTTGATAATTAGTTTTGCGTAATTGTCCCGCGACCGTGTTTAACTTGTTTTTTTTTTTATTAATTTGGTTGTGTTTGTTTGCCTACTCCCCTATCTAGTGACCTGTGTGCCTCGAAGGTAAAGTAATAAATAAATAAATATAGGGTGGAGTTGGCTTTAGCACTGTGCCCTTCGCGTGCCGTCTTTACTAGACTGCATCGTCGAACTTGGTTAATCCACGAAAAACCTGCTCCTCGTCTTTACTTTATTTCGCGTTTATTTCTCGAGCAGGCTGTTTTGTTTTCATCCGCGCGCCCCCCGTTCGTCACAGTTGGGTGCTTCGGTCACGGTACCATTCAACCTCGATCCTCCCGATCCCATTCATGAGGGTGGCGTATTACGCACACGGCACGTGACACAAACACTTTTCGCGCTTCGGCGCAGGACGATCGAAAAGCCCCTTATATGCCTCGAAGTGCCGTTATCGGCGGTAATTTCTTGTTTTCCTTCGGGGAAGCAGTTACGGTAGTCCTGACTGTAAGCTGCGCGTGCATGCTCAAGGCTCACGACACCCCGAAGCGGTAAGAAGCTCGCGCTGGAGGCGGGACGACTGAAAAACCACACCTGCCGTTCTTTTACTATCTGCGACTACGCGACTATGCGCAACGAACGCTCGTGCTCGGCGTTCAGACGTCCCCGCGTGGTCTCGTCTCTCCTCTCCCTCAGCTTTTCGGCGCATAACCGCATTCTTTGTTGATTAGGACCCTTCGCGTTGCCTTCAATGCCTGCCCCTTTGGAAGTATGCGCTTGTGGGACGGCCAATAAATGGATATAGACGGAGTCATTCCGCGGGAACGCTCTCTTTCACCGAGACTTTATAAACAACGCGCAGTCACGTGTTTGTTACGTTACGTCGGAGCCTTTATTTATACTCGAAGAGGGTGACGGTCTCTTTGAAAATTCCGACAGTCTGGCAACTATGTGTGCCATCGACGCCGAAGAACGCGTCTCCTGATGAGGGTGACTAGGCAGCGCCATTTTGTGTTGGATCAGAAAGCCGGTCACAGAGCCGTATATGTAGAGAGTTTGGCCATCCGTTGGGAAGTATAGGAGACAAATGAGGAGGCGCCATTGGCCGAAAGCGGGCTGGGCGTGTTCCAGGGCGTCTTCAGAATTTCGAATGTGACCAACCAGAAGCCGGAAATAATATTCTGGCGGTGGTCGCGAGAAACAAACCTGAAAACTGCATCGGAGTGACTTTCGGTGGCTGAAATTATGGTACACGTGATGTTTCAATCGCGCTCATCTAAAATGATGGTGGAAGAGTGCGACTAGCGGAACGATCGGCATAATCCTTACGCCAAGCACCGAGGGCCAGGAATTTGCCGTCCGAGCGGTCACACTCTGTCCGAGCAAAACAGAGTTGAGCGCCGCATTCGTTTCTTACATCTTTCTGCATGACCATGATCAAAACAACACGTGCATCCTATTTTCAACCACAAAGAGTTACTACACTTCACTGTTACGCGCTTATTAAAAGAAAAAAAAAATGAAAAAAAAATAAGTAAAAAAGGCAGCGAGGAAAGTAAAGAAAGGAAACGAGTGCAAGTCATTCCGTACATGCATACAGTGTCTCACAATCTAAAAAAGGTAGCTTGGAGATACGACGTTAACGTGGTTTTTTCGGCACCGTATAAACTTGCCAGGATATGTCCAATGTTGACAAGGCAGAAAAAAGCACCGTGCTCCAAGAAACACGCGGTGCAATATACTGCGTGCGTCACCAACGTGGTCTACGAGATTCCGTTTAGTTGTGGCAGTGTCTACATTGGGCAGACTGGGCGCTGCTTCAATGATAGAGCACGAGAACATAATGTGTGTGTGCGCAACAACGCGGGGGGCCATCTCGCTGACCATTGTAGGCGATGTGGGTGCAAACCTGACCTGACTGGCACAAAGTTTCTAAGAAAGGCAAAGCAAAAAAAACGGAAAGAGAAATTATAGAGGCATTCTACATAAAAAAGAAAGAAAACAATTGCGTTAGCGCTCCGTCATTGTATTTGCTTCAGAGTGAGATGGTGTTTTTGGAAGGTTGGCTCTGATTGTGGCGATTGAATTTGATGTGGTTTGGGCAATGTGTATAGGTGACAATGGTCTTAAAGGGGCCCTCCAACAGTATTTGAGCATCCACTTTTTTTTGCGGTTTCTCCACGCTAGTGGTCCCGGAAACCCAGTGGACAACGAAAGAGTTTAAAAATATTAGCGCATCATATTTTAATTTGACAACTCGGAAACACCTCCTCCAACGGTGGCGCCGCGAGGTGCCGAATGCGCGCGCATAACTGCGCTCGCTTTCACTCTACGTCACATTCACTGGGTTTCGTGATTGGCGAGAGCCGTCCCAGAAATTTTGAAGCGGAATAAAGTATATCACACGTTAACCGTCATTATTTCTTTAAAAAGTCGTTTTTATAGAGCTAATAAAGTTGCAAATTAAAGTTCAAAAAGGGCGAAAACAACGCCTCGTCGCTCATGCGCGCCTCCCAGCGGCGGAGTACCTCCTACTCGCCGAAGTGGCTCCGGTGGCGGAGTTGCGGGAGACGAGGCTTCCGCGGCTGTCGAAGCGGACTGAGGCAGAGACGCGTCGCGGCGCTTGCGTGGTGTGTCCTCGTACGGCGCGACGCCCAGCTCCGCATTTACGAATTCGGCGCTCAAAATCCGATAAGCCCGGTAAATTCATCGATGATGGCAACCCGATTCCAAAGCTACGATGGTTGCAGCGAGGCCTAATGGCCGACCGGGCCGACGGGCTATCAACCAAACTCGCGTCCAATTGGCCAACCGCTTTGCTCCAATCGCTAAGCTGTTTCATTTTACGTCATGAAGCGCAATGTTTTGCTTATTTAAAGTTGTTTTCTGCAATATTTAATTTGCTAATAACTCACAAAATATTGCGAATTTCTGTAATATTTTTTTTCCTCGGTGTTCCTGCTTTCATGGAGCTCCGTTTCAGCGCGAACTTCAAACCAGTCAAAAAATTGTTGGTGGGCCCCTTTAATAAAAACCAGTTGAGAGTGAAGCGCCTGTCCTGTCGTCCGTGTTTCTTTTTGTCCTCGTTTGTTCGCGCTTTTTAACCTTTTATTCAGTTATTAAAACCATATACGAACATAAACCTTTGATCAGAACTGTTTCTCGCTACCACCGCTAGGGGATTCCTTTCGGTTTCTGGTTGGTCAAGAGAGCATGCCAAGCCCTCTTTCCGAGTCTGGCGCACGCCCTGGCTCTGCCCGCGCCTCCCATTGACCCAACTCTGGCCGGTCATGCATCTATCTGGAGATGCACGAGCCGCGCTCCCACTGTCCAAAATCTCTCCGGTTCTTTAAATGGTTCTTCGCTGCCAGACTGTAAATAAAACGCAGGTACACGCGCGTTTGTGGTACCGTGCCTCCAATTGCGCATTAAAAAAAAAATGAAAGTGTGTTAATTGTACAGTTTACTTCGTTTCAAAAATTGTCTTGTTTTGTTTCTTGATTGATTTTTTCTTCTTTTCCTTGCAGCCACGGACGGCAGCAAAGTGCTCAAGAAGCGGAAAACGGGCTGCTACAAGGAGTGAGTCAGTTTGAACCATCGTTCGTTGCGTTCTTGATGAAGAGTTCGTAGAATTCGGTTAGCGACTGTGGCTGTCGGGGAAAAAAGGGAGTAGCCATCTTTCGCAAAAAGCAAAAATGCGCACACAAACAGTTCGCTTACATACAAAAATAAATTTGTATCAATGCGTAAAAAGAAAAAAAGTGTGGTACGTGGATAGGAGGTTTACATTGCACTACGATGTCACCCCAAAGGTGTGACTGCAATGGAAGCTACATCTTCGTTAGACCAGTCATACGCGTCTCTTTCGTCTCGTCATCACGCTCCCGGCCACAGCCACGCGCGGAGAGCCGGGTCGGGTCGGGTTTTTTTCAAGAAATTATTCTGGAATTCAGGTTTTTTTGGGGAGAGACTATATAGAGAAAGCTATAGGTATGATAATAATAATACAAAGCGCAAATCAATTTCGATATTTAGATTTCTTATTTTTATTTTTTGCAATCAAGTTTCTAAAGCACACAAAATAGCATTAAAACATAGTATATAAGAGCTCAGTTGTGCTTTTCGATTTTTCGTAATCCTTGTCGCTTACATAATCTGTTTGCGCGGCATCTCTGTCTCCATCCTAGTCTTGTCTGGTCTTTGGACCTGAATTGAGAGGCTGTTCTTTCTACGTCGCAACTTACGGGTGCATTTGCAATGCACAACGATATCACTTCAGTTCCCTACTGGAACAAAGGATATGCTGTACTTTCGAAACAAAGTTTTGATAGTGATTTTCAATCCTTCTCTCTCACTTTTTGTTTTGCGTTGGTCGAAACGAAAAGAAAGGAAGGGGAAAGGATACACCACATTAGACACAAGTGAAATTTTGGGGCTCGATTTAGGTCATTGCAGTTCACTGAAGCCAAGAGATTCTAGGTTCGTTTCCCAGGCCTGGAGCTGGCGCACGTGTTCCTACTAGCCCCTTGTATCCTAGAAGATATTTTCGTAGCGGAGAAATTCGGAAACTGGCGAAATTCAATTTCCGAATATGGAAAAAAAACCGGGTTTAACGCGATCTCCAAGAGACATCTTCGGGGTGTAAATATCGGGAAATATCGTGTTTTACCCGAAAACAAACTACCCTCTATAGAGCATGTCTCATGGCACTGCGTTGGCACTATTCTTGAACAAGTTCCTTCCTTTACTTTAGGATGTAGCAACAACCACCTTGAGAACTCTAGCAACAATCGGTTTTTAATGCGAAAGCATTAACTGTCTCATCGAGCGAGTTGACGTCATCCGTTTGAAGTGCGAAAACGGCTTCCGCGATCGCCTTCGGTTCCATTGGCTGGCGCGCGTCGACGGGGCTCCCATTGACCGCTGCGCCATCGCCTCCGTAAGTATATATATATATATATATATATATATATATATATATATATATATATATATATATATATATATAGGTGCATGCGCTTGGCATTTATTCTAGTTTGAGCGTCGTGTCCCCAAAGACGACGTTGTTTATTCCAGTCAAGATAAGGAAATTGCGTTTTATTTTTAATAATAGGGAGTTTTAGAATAACGCACGCAATTTTAGTGCACGCTAGCGCTAAATTTAGCGCTTTTATTAGCGCACGCGACGCGAGAGAGTTTTAGAATAGCGTTTCTCCGTCGCGACGCAAAAGCTCAAGCATCTCGCGCTTGCGACAACACCAAGATACAGTCACAATTTTTATTGCAAGCACGAAATGCTGTAACTTTAGAAGAAAAAAAAAAACAAGTTTTTTGGTCCAGAGTACTATTTTAGATTCGTTTAAACATGAGAATGCGACGCGAGCGGTTGACCGGTCGTGTCCGCTTGCGTCGCCTCGGCAAGAGAGGTCTCGTGTACTGACCTTCGCACATCGTACCTTCGCCGAGAAATGTTCGCGCGTCACAAGCATCAAGTTGCCGGTGATCGTTGCCGAACCGAGTTAAATTTCGTCCCGTATTGAAAATCTCAGTCGCGAGGATGCCGCCGACGTCGCACTCACGACGCCGCCAAAGCAGCCGCCGACATAATCCTGGAAGCCGCCATTTTTTTTTAACTCTGCTCGTCTTGGCTTTAGCCATCTTCTCATCACGAATCCTCCTTGGAGAAGCGCAAAGACTCTTTGCGTACGCACGCTATTTTCGAGAAATAGCGCACGCTAAAATTGCGCACGCAAAGCGCAAAACCTGGTTTGCGTTCGGAGCATGCGCAGTGGTGACGACGCTATTCTTTGCGTACGCAAAGCTTTAGCGTGCGCTATTCTAAAACTCCCTAATAACAAATATATACAGTACGCAGCAGACGGCAAAGGGAGCGGACGAGCAGACGACAAAGGGAGCGGACGAGCGGCTTGGATGCTTTCGCATTCACAACTCATAAGAAATGCTTAGGTGTACCTCGAGCTTTTAACGGAACCCCCCAGTCCCAAATTTTTGTTCATCGGTCCGTTCGTTTCCCGCTAAATTTAGCAGCGAAAGTGACGTCATGTGAGCTGACGTCACACTAAATATAGCAGAAAACCTCGCGTCATCCGTCCTATACATAAATTCAGGTTCCCCGCTAAATTAAGCGGGAAAAAAAGCGTCACTTGTCCCGACGTCACGGGACCACCAATGCACCAATTCAGTTTCCCGGGGAAACTGAATTGGTGTATCGATGGTCCCGTAATCGGTAACAGGTTCAGGGGAAGCCCCTCCCACCTCTCTCCCCTTCTGCAGTGCAAACGTGCTGTTCGCTGTTTTAAAGAGGTGGGAGGGGCTTCCCTTAAGCTCTCCACCTGTCATCGACATAGACGTAGAGGAGAAATAGATGTCACGTGACCTTTGTACCGCCAGTTTGCCCGGTAAATTTAGCGGTACAATTTATAAAAATATACGTTGTCCTTCACTCCTTGAAAGGACTGTTTAACGCCTTCTCAACGAAGGTAAACAATCGCTCCGTTAAATACTGCATTTCATGCATATGTTACGGGACTTTGTACATAAAAGTCGCTGCCAATTTTTTTTTTATTATTATTTTTGCTAGAGAGAAATTGAGCCGTTACTTAGGTGACTCTATATCGGCTCTGTAATCGGCCGTTGCGGTCGTGGTGCTCAGACGGGCCGTGCTTGGAGCCGGCCGAGAGGCTCCCCGGGGGCATGGAACAGGCGGTGGTTGGGTGGGGGTCCATCCTCCCGGAACCGTCGCTCACGACTGGGCGAGAGGGCCCAGCCTTTCCTTGGCCGGGGGCTGCCGGTGGGGACGCCGACCCGCGCACCTGCGGGGTAGGATCGCCACTTCCGAACAATCGAACTGCGGCGGGATGCTCTCCCGTCGCGCAATTATACCGCAATACGTGCCTCTTGTTCCTCGGGTGGCACGACGAATCTTGCGCGTAACTTGACTGGGATAAGAAAAACAGACCCGTGCACTGTGCGCTCCAAGTGTGGTGTTTGTTGGCCACTTGTACGAAGTGGACGGCTCCTGCTCCTAGTGCCGAAAGCTCGAAACAGGGAGGGCAGTAATGCGGAATGTGGCCCGTTTCCGAGAGAAGGGAAAGCTTCAGGAAGACAAAGACGTGTGATCCCCCTTTTTAGTGTCGTCTTGGAGCTTTCAGTTTTCAGTGAAGGCGAGTTCGTTGTCGTAACGCGCCAGCTCCTGTTTCTTTCTTTTACCAGCGCTTGTCTGTCCAGCTATGAAACTGGAGGAAGGTGCCAGGTTCGTGGCGACGAAATGTTTTGGTGGCGCCCCCTCGCGGACACCCTCCTGTAACGGAGCTGGTAGGATGCGAGAAGACGACGCCTATATCAAAGCACGGAGCCGCGATTTTAGTTCGCATCTATGACAATTAAATCGCAATTTGTTAAAAATAAAAAAAATAAAACGTGTATGACGTTTTTGTGGGTGATCTTTCTAATGAAGAACAACGCCTCGAAGTTGCTTTTTAATGTGACAGCATTATTAAGCTAGTCACCACAAATTTCTGTCTATGTATGTCGCCTCTATTGTAGTCAATGTTTCGCTAAATTTATCGGAAAATTGACTTCACGTGACTTATGCACCAATTAAAGTTCTCGCTAGATGTAGCGGAAACTTGACTTCACTTGTCCTAAGCACCAATTCAGGTTGCCCGCTAAATTTAGCAGAAAATTGACCACGTGACGTATGCACCCATTAAGTTCCCCGCTAAATTTAGCGAAATCAGGTTCCCCGCTGAATTAGCGGAAAATTGACTTCACGTTACCTATGCACAAATTCAGGTTCCCCGCTAAATTCAGCGGAAAGTGAACTTCACGTGACCTATGCACCAATTCAGATTCTTCGCTGAATTTAGCGAGGAACCGAGCACCTGCCCGTGTGTTCAACGATATATGCTATCGCATTCATAGATAATCACACGGACACCTGTGGTTTCTACCAATTCGCCTTCACCTTCACCTTCAATTAAATTAAAAAAAAACAAAAAAAAAAACAGCTTTGAATTGTTGAAAAACAAGCCTGGAGCTTCACATTACAGCTTGCGCGGTGTGCGTCAAGCCGATTCACAGCCTCTCTGATTTTTTTTTTTTTTTTGATTTGTGGAGGTTGTTTAAAAAAAAAAAAAAGGTTTTGAATTCACCAGAGTAAATGACGTGCTGTCTTAGCTCTGCACGCGCGCACAGCTGTGTTGCAAAGCGCCGCACACTTGTTTTAGTTACATTGAGCTTGCCGTTACCGACGCTTCTATCCAAGTATGATTTGACTTGCTGACGCAGCAACTGACGCAATTAGCTCCTCCAACATACATCGAATACGAATTCAGGGATTGATTAATTTGTTTTATCCAAATTTTACTAAGATTTTTTTTTTTTTTTTAGAAATTTAAAAATCGCTCGCTGGCTGAGAGGTGCATCACGCATTATGCGCGTTTGAGTCCGTAAAATTAAACATACAAATACTGTAGTAATTCATAGCAGCTGTATACCTCATCTTTTGAGACGCTTGAGATGCTCGTTTTATCTCCCCTCTATCTTCTTTTTTTTTTTTTTTATTGTTCGCAGGTTGAAATTTTTTTTTTTTTTTTTCGTCGCCCATACCAGATATGCCTACCAGGTGGCTGGGGACGAGAGTAAGCGAAAACCAGGTTAAGAATAGCAGGACAAGCTGCTCCTACCAAGCCCTTTACTCTTTTCCACTTTAGCGGGAAGAACGCTGGACGGACTGGAGAGGAGAACAGCACCAATCGTGTGCGAACAGAGAGCTTTGTGCCCTCGCAAAAATATGTAGTTACTTTCTTTTCAATTTCTGTTGAAAAGTTTTTGGAATCGTATTGAATTTCTTTTTAAACTTTTTTGATGTTTTTTAGAATTTATCTTGACACCTTATTTAACTCCTAGTTAAAATTGACCACTTAAATTTTTAGAATTCCTTCTTACATACATTTTTTAGAATTCCTTCTTACGTAAATTTTGTTGAATTCCTTTTGACGGAACCTCAGATTAACGTTTAAAAAAAAAAAGACTGAATTTTTTAAATATAATTTTGATTTTTGTTAGGAAATAGTCCCTTTGGTACATACATATCCCACAAAGAAGCATTGGAAACGAACACTAACAGCATGAAGCACTCAACGCGAGAATCACAGTCCCGTTAACTGTTCCAGAGCTTTATATAGCCTACATATTGAAGGTAATCATTGGGCCGGTGACCACCTCAGCACTTACTAAGGTTCCAAGCGTCCGATCTCCTTCTCGAAAGTCTGTCAAAGGGAAGACAGTGTTTCGAAAATTCGTTGACTCTATCTCTTACTAAAAAGCATTGATAGAACTAATAATAATTCCGCGTATAGTCGCTAAAACAGCATCCACAAAAACGGCACCTAGAACAAATGTTATCGCTTCTCTGCATAGCACCACTCAGGACGAAGTCAGTCAAGGCGGTTGCTCCACTTTCAAATAGTTATTTTGCTTTTCTTTACTAGTTGACTAGTTGAATAGGGTCAATAAAGTCACGATAGTCACTTCCAAAGTGAGAACGGCAGGGCGTGTTTTTTGAACGCCTGACCTCCAGCACGGGCCCCATGCCTTCCGTCGTGCTTTGACTGCGCGCTCGAGCTCGAGGGGCGCGAGACGTCGAAGCGTTGTCAAGAATAGAAGGCTTAAGCTGGAGGCAGGAGAAGTGAAGCTCCTCCCTACGGTTCTCAACTTGTCAGAGACTATTGAGAAACTTAGTGACTTTTGACATTTAGTCAAGATGTACCATGTTCAATACAAGGTCAACAGAAAGTCTGCAGCGTTTCTATTGACACTGGCCACAGAAAGTCAACTGAATATTTTCAACACGAAGTAAACAGAACGTCTGCAGTATTTCTGGTGACACTTTCAACAGGAAGTCAGCAGAAAAATATCAACGTAGAGTTAGTAGAAAGTCAACAGCTTTTCTTTTTACTCGGGCAGAAGAAAATAATCAAAAAAGTTTCAACACAAAATCAACAAACTTTCTGTTGACCATGTCAACGGGAAGTCAAAGTCAAAAGAAAGTAATCAGAGTGAACGGGAAGTCTACACATTTTCAATAAGAAGTCAAAAAACATTTTTATAGGGGTTTGTAGAACCATATATCTATCGCCGTCATGCCGGACCCCGCACACGATCGGAGACCATATAAAATAAAAAAAAAAAATATATATATATATATATATATATATATTTTATTAAATATATAAAAAAATAATGTCAATAAATTTTTTTTTAGAAAATAACCTACAAAAAAAAAACGTCGTTAGAACTTCTTTTTAACTTTTTTATAAATAAGTACAGAACAAAATTTATTGTTTTTACTTTTGAATTTTTCTAGAAAATAATCTACAGAAAAACGTCGTTAGAACTTCTTTTTAACTTTTTTTATAAATAAGTACAGAACAAAATTTATTGTTTTTCCTTTTGAATTTTTTTAGAAAATAATCTACAGAAAAACGTCATTGCAATTTCTTTTTAATTTTTTTTATCAATAAGTCTTCAAAAAAAAAATCAGTATTTTTTTTTAAAGTTTTTTGACAATAATCAAAACAAAGTGCGTTTAAAAAGGAATTCAATAGGATCCCGGAAAGTCAATAAGAAGTCTAAACAAATTAAAAAGAATGTTGAGACCTGCTTTTGTAAGGGTGGGTGGGGCTGCCAGTGACCAGCGCGCCCGGTGCGCACCCACTATTGGCCCTCTCCTCACCCCCCCCCCCCCCCCCAATCTTCACTTACAACGCACGCACGCACGCACGCACGCACGCACGCACGCACGCACGCACGCACGCACACACACACACACACACACACACACACACACACACACACACACACACACACACACACACACACACACACACACACACACTCTAACTAACTAACTAACTAACTATATTTTAACCTGCAACAGAATATGCTCTATCGGGCGTACGACTCTCGGCGCACGACCTGCGGAGAACACAGTTGCATCGTAGCATTTGTTATAGCGTCGCTGACACTATGAGAACGGGAGGACGCGTCTCTTTCGGATGCCTGGCCTGCGGCACGATCTCTCGCCTTCCGTCGTTCTGCTTCGGCTGCGCGTGCACGCCCGAAGCTCACAAGTTGCCAGATCGTTTCCGATGGTAGGAAACTCGCGCTTGATGCGGGACCCTTGACAGACCTCCCCGCACTCGTCGTTGATTATGACCATTCGCCTTTCGTTCAATGACGAAAGGCTGACGTCCCGTTTTCTACGGCGGCGGCAGTGAGCCGAAACTTGAGATATCAATGACGAGAGAGGAGAGCATGCCAGAGACGCCTCCGAGCAAAAGAAAGAAGGGCGCAGTCAGTGCCCCAGATGGGCTGAACGCTCCGGCTGAGAGGCGCACGGTGCTCTTCCCTTGTTCTCCGGGGTGCTTCCTTGTTGTCGAGGCGAGTTTCGACACCGGAACCGGCCTCTTGCAGGCTCCTTAAGGATAGTATATCTCCTTACCAGCCGTCGATTCGTCGCGCGTACCGGGTTTTCGTGCCTGTAGCTCTGTCGCCTCTTGGAAACTGGCGCGGCTGCACGCTGCCTGGTTTTTCTCCTGTCCGATCGGACTTCGAAATTCCCGCCGAAACAGGAGAGAGTTGAACGTGGTGTGAAGAAAGCGAAAGGGCCCGGGGTCCGCTTCTCGCGTGCCGCACAAATAAAGAAACTAGACCGCACATGGAACTGGAACTCATCTTGCAGATGTCACTATTCTCCGTTTCAAGTTTATTCAAGACTGCCGACGTTTACGGTGCGAGCCCATGTGCAGCTTTTGATCTGCGCGCGCTTGTACAAATAAAAGCAGCCACGCATGTACACTAAATACGAAATGTTTCAAAACAAGATGTGGCCTCGGTAAAAACTTAAAAGCGATCCTTTTTTAATTTTAGGGGCGAAGCTCCTTAGGGGCTAGCCATGTCCGTATGTCCGTCCGCCGTAGGCCGGCGTCGGGTGCTCGTGCTTCTGCTCGTGAGATCACGTGCTCACGAGCACGTGAGCACATGCTCACGTGCTCCTGTAGGGCAAAAAAAAAAATTGAAAAAAAAAGACGAAAAAAAATTATGAAAAAAGAAAAAGAAGAAAAAAAAAAGAGTAGGGGGTTCTGAGATGCCATCCCTGCTTAAAAAAAGAAAAAGAAGAAAACCACACATTCTCCTACTGCCATGAATGAAAAGGATCGCGAAAAGCTCGGCATGCAGCGCCTCAGCGTCTACGTAGACAGCAAGCTGCTCCGGAGACCAGGGCGCGAGAAGCTGCTGCACAGCGTCAAAAACGCCAAGCGGACCCGGAGTTGAGATTGAGAGCTCGGGAAGCGGCGGCAAAGCGTCAACGCCGACAGCAAGCAGCAATACCTATGACCAAAATCAGTATCATCAGCACCACCCGAGCTTCGCCCCAGTCAACATCATTCACCACGTGGAGATGCGGTCATTTTTACTGCGGAGCTGTTAAGGGCTAGTTTCCTCAATTTCGTGTCCGTCACCAAATAAATGTCGACACAAAACTCTGGACATCTACTGCCATCTATGAGCGACGGCGGCAACCGGCTTGCCGGTCGTCTGGTTGCCGCCGTCGCTCATAGATAGCAGCAACCTTTCCACTCTGGTTTTCATCAGAGTGGAAATTAAGGCTGAATTTTTCTAGGCGTCGTCCTTGAGGTCCTCCTAGACGTCGTCCCTGAGGTCGTCCAAGAAGTTGTCCTTGAGGTCGTCCCACCACAGTAGAGCTTCGCTGGTCTTCCTTCTTCACCAGAGTTTGAAGACTTAAATGTTTTTATTTACTTATTTTACTTTTTTTTTGTTGGCGGACATGTATTCGTCTGTGATGGCTCTTCTTACCCCCATTTGCAATTCCGAGTGTTTGAGGTAAAAGAGAAACGTGTTGCTCACACCACAAAAAACAAAAGCTCGTCATCGGCCGCTCATCGCCGAACGCTCGGTACTCCAAAGTTTCGGAACTTACCGTTATCTTATTCAATACTTAAAAGCGATTTTCGGGAAGTGTCAGCCAGGAAATCGGGCCCGTTCCAGGTAGCAAACGCCATTCATCTATCCATATACGTATATTTGGCCACAAGTGTGGTCATTTACCATAGCCGTGTCTTCTCGTGTCTCCCCGCAGCTCTGATGAGGACGACAGTAGCCAGGGCCCCAAGTACGCGAGGATGGACGAGGACGCGCTTCAGGACAAGGACCGCTTCGGGCGGCTCTCGCAGGGCGGGGCCCCCCTTTGGGGCTCGGGCCCCCTGGGCGAAGGACCCGGCGGCCCCGTGGCCGACGCGGGGTCCCTGGCAGGCCAGCACTGCTCCCGGGACAGCGGCGAGCTGCTCGAGACGCTGTCGGCCAAGAAGGAGAACCACAGCGAGATCGAGCGGCGCCGCCGCAACAAGATGACCGCCTACATCACCGAGCTCTCAGACATGGTGCCCACGTGCAGCGCCCTGGCGCGCAAGCCCGACAAGCTGACCATCCTCCGCATGGCGGTGGCTCACATGAAGTCTCTCCGAGGTGGGTGGACCCGTATATGCCTCCTCCTCAAATCCTTCCCATTTTTGCGGAGGGCGTGTCCCTCTTCGCCTCCTTTTGTCTCCTCTCCAGCCTTCATTCTGCTAAAGTGAAAAAGAGTAGAGGAGAAGCTTGCCCTACTTTTCCCAATCTGCCACGTCGTTTCTGAAGTCACGCATCTGTGGTGGCGCTGCTGTCGGCACAGCGCATGCGCAGACGCGAATCCGGTTTCTGCGCACGCGTAGTGCCCAGGTGAACGCAGACTTGAATGCGCGTGTTGGTCTGCATGTGATGGGGATAAAGTGTCCTGTGGGGTTTTGCAACTTCTCTTCGTCAGCCGCCCCCCCCCCCCCCCCGCCCTTTTTTTTAGCTGTTCATTCCCATCATGTGCAACGTTCACAGTCCAATTGACCTATCGCTGAATTATCCAAGCATCAAGGTGATTGTAGGTCTACGCGCCGCACGCGCTCTCCTTCTCAAGATTTCAATTAAATAACCAAAATACGGTGTCGACGAACGCGCGTGCATTGTTTTAAGCTTTTGCTTTAGAGCTGTTACTGCTACAGACGCCAGCACGTGCGGCGCGTACATTAGTTTCCAACTACTGGGCCGGAGTCACGTGGTTTGTGGGCCATGTTTTCAATACAAACTACGAGGAATAGGAAAAATCGTCCATCGTCTTTGAGCGCTTCCAAGTTTTGCTCGGCATCTCTGCCCGCTATCCTCCTTGCTTCGGGACAACGCACGCATGCTCACGTGCGATCAGTCTGCGCTTTAGGGTGTCCGCCACTTAAAATCTAAACGCTCTCACTTTTTTTTTTTTTTTTTTTTTTGGTTGCTCCCTTTCATAAATTTGGCTGTCTAACCTGTTACGAAACGTGCAGCGCAATTTGCGGTGCCGGAAGGAATGCTGGGAACGAGCTGTCTAGAACCGGCTGTAGCAAACAACGGAGACGACCTTGGGGGGCGACGGAGGCAGCGAGGGCAGGCGGGCAACTGCGCTACTGGGTGCTACCCTTCCATCTTTTTTGCTGTTTTTCGGCGTCACGTGGTTGCCGATGCGGGAGCGAGAATGAGAATACAGGACGTTTCCATCATCCTTTGCGCGCTTGACTTGTGGCCTGTTGGGATTTTTGCCGCTGATCGATCCTTCTCTCGAACCGTGCGGGGGAAGAGGGGTAAAGGTTTGTTCGTGTCGGGAAAGATGGGCAGCGGGGCGAGGACAGATGGTCCATTCAGTACAAAACGCCTGGGGTTGGGGCCCGGCGGGTCGCTATCCACCGGTCCCTTTCTTCCCTCGTTCTCGCGTTCGTTCGTCCTCGCGGTCAAAGAGGCGGGCGTGGGGTCGCAAACTCTGCCGTTTATAATAATTTTGTAATGAAATAAAGTAAGCGGAAGGCGCTGGGCGACATGTAAGCCTTCCTATTGTCTTGAATTCCCAGTTCCCACATGCACGCTAGAAAAACACTTCCAAATGCCAGTTTAATTTTCTTTTTTTTTTTTAATCCTTTTCGGGACAGAATGGCCCGTCAATAAGTGGGTCGGGAGGCAATTAAAGAATTAAGGCGAGTAAAGGAACGCTTCCTATATACCTTTACATAGCTTATCACCCGAGCGAAAAATGCTGAGTCACTGAGCTGTTGACGCATCCGCAGCGTCCGATAT
Organism: Ixodes persulcatus; assembly: GCA_013358835.2. NCBI lineage: Eukaryota > Metazoa > Arthropoda > Arachnida > Ixodida > Ixodidae > Ixodes > Ixodes persulcatus. The sequence goes on along the minus strand of JABSTQ010010761.1, from coordinate 91,794 downwards.
ACCGCACAGCAGATGAACAGCGCATGCTCAGAGGGCCTTCCACAGCCCAGCAGACAAAGATGGCAGCGCGCAGAAGGCGATTTTTGCCAAGGTCTATACTAGCTGCGTTCGATTTACCTGCACCGGTGCAGGAGGTGTGGGTAAATTGAACGCAGCTACTGTTTCACATGAAATCCGGGCGGAGCATGTATACACTGCGATATCCGATGAGGCCAATAGGGCAGCGCCAAAAGTGCATCGTCACGACGCTTGTCTTTGTGCGTCTGCGATCGCCGGCTAAACCATGGGCTCTAAACTCGTCAAACACAAAGTTGGAGCCGAAAGTTCGGGAAGCGCGCCGATTGGATTTCGCCGAAAAAAGCGCCAAGTCATCGTCGTGATAAGCCAATCGGTGCGCTCCGTTAACTTTCGTCCCAACCGCGGCTAGCGAGCGGCATGTTGCTCTTTCTGGGTTCAAGTGCGGCTCCCTGGTAAGTGTGCGTCCCTACCTACCCTCCTGTGACCGAAAACAAATAAGTTATAAAATTAAAAAAAAAAGAAGAGAAAAGCGCACAGTCTTGGCAACCTTTACTACTCTAGGTATGTACAGTACATACAGCTGGACTGCTTTTTTGACATATAGATGTGTCGCAGTGAACCTGTTTCCTTTTAGACCCCTTTCAAGATACTGGCCTCTGGCCACGCAATGCGTACTGGCCGCGCAACGGCGTACTAAAACCGCAACGTCACGCCAGACTTTATGCGTCTGGTTGGAGTAGAAGAAAAAGACGCACCCACAGAAAAAGGTGGTGAGCACAGGGACGTGCACTTTCGACGCTGTTTGATTGGCTCGTCGGCTCCTTGCGTCGGCCGCGCTTCGACGTTCGCTATCTTATGGAATAGGGAGTTTTTGTAGACCGCGTTTCCCCCTCCGCTAAGCCCACCGCAACGAAGAAGCCGCTACTGCGCCCGCGCGCCCATGGCCTTGACTGTGCAGTTCCGGGCATCGTAGCGCGTTGCGGAGAGCATTGCGGGACGGCGAAAACGATCTAATAGGGAGTTTTTGTTGATCGTTTTCGCGCTACGATACCCGTAACTCTACAGTTAAGGCTATGAGCGCGCAGGCGCAGTAGCGGCTTTTTCGTTGCGGAGGGCTTAGCGAAGGTGGGAACGCGGTCTACGAAAACTCACTAAAGCGCGATACGAACCAACGCGTTTTTCTGCGCGCGTAGGCCCTGCGGCTCCCGGAAATTGCGTATTTCGTGTCGTTTTTACGGTTTCGGGGGCGCTTTCTGAGTCACAGCCATGCGCGTTGGTGAGGACGGTGCGCTTTCGGGCGAGCGGAGAGCATCTGCGCCAGACGGCGAAGAAACGCGGAGCCTGAACTAGTGCCCTCCACCGATTGGCCGGGAGAGGAGCGCTCTACTGCGTCACAGAGCGTTTTCGTGCGCGTTCAGAAAAAGTTCAGGCGCAAGGAATTAGCGCGACGTCACGAAATGCGTAATTTCCAAGAGGCGCGCGGCCTGCGCGCCCACAGAAACGCGTTGGTTTGGTACATCAAAGGCGCAACCTTTTCTGTTTATGATGTTGGTTCAGCGACGATAGAACACGTACAGAAATACGACGAACACCATGATGGTGCACTTTTGACGCTGTTTGATTGGTCCCGTCAGTTCGTAGCTTCGGAAACGCATTTTGCCCCTTTTCCCCCCGAAAAAAAAAAAAAAAAATTGGGGTTGTTTTGCTAATCTTCCGCTATGCTCGATCGGGCGTGAGTACGGCGCCCGAACAGCTCGCTTCCTGCGCCCGCCCCGTCCTTTGCAGGCAAATGGGAGCGGGCCAGAGCGCACTGCGCGGGGGATCCATTCGAGGTGCGCGATTCGATCTGCGGCGGCGCGGCGCGCGTGTCGGCGGGCGAGCCGAGAGCCGCGTCAATTATTCATCGCTTCCCGTTTGTTCCTCCTTCCTCTCTGGGGCCGCGGGCGAACCTCCCTCCCTCGGGACCGCCGTTTTCGGCCAGGGTCCGACGACGTGACTCCCAGGTCCACCTCACCTCCCCTCGGGAACGCGGTGCGGCCGCGACTGTCGAGGCTACAACCGGGGTCGGGGCCATTTGGGGCTGGGAGGGGCCGGAGAGCGAGGGGAAGCATCGTTTTGCGGGCACTTTGTGGGACTGCTCTGCTAGGACGATCGGATTTGAGCTTTTCCTTCCTTTTTTTTTTTTCTCTCTCTTTAATCGGTTTGTTAGCTTTTAGGCACAGAAGGATAGAAAGGGGTAGGAGGACGTGAGAACTTACACGGATGCAAATGCTGGCTTGTTCGTGCCCTGCTCTTCCTACTGACGATTTTTAGTGTGACTGTTCTTGTAGTTCTTTTTTATTTTCTTTGGTTGCGTCGTTGCGTCGAATTGTTGCAGGGACTCCGTTCCTCGTGCGTATGTTTTGGTCGTTTGTGCATGTAGAAAAGTGCTGCAATTGAGTTCTGCACCATGTTTTGTTCCTTGTTGTTTTTCTTTCGCGTGGTTGGTGAGCTGGAGGCATTTACCTAGTTAGGCCAAAAACAATTGTGGCATGGATCTAGGCGTCCATTAAGTGTTTCAGAGGAGCAAATATCTTGGAGTTCCTTGTTTCCAGCTTTTTGTGACATTTTAAAGTTATATATTAGGCTCGCAACCTTGTCATTGGAAGAACAGCTGGTAATATTAATTTTACGAACACCCGAGACTGGAGGACACGAAAATGGGACAGATGCAAGGCAGGAGTTCTTTCAGCTTGACGTTTGTTCAGATTAGGGGGGGGGGGGGGGGGGGGGGGAGGGGGAGGGAGGGGGAGGGGAGGGAAGGGAAGAGAAGAGATAATTGCTAACTAAAATGTTGTCTTGTTATTTATGTTTTAAATGAATGGCACTCATTAACTCTAACTAAGGTTTATACAACCAAAAGTAAATATAGTTTTTATATAGATTTTTTTTTTTTTTTTTTTTTACAAACAAACTGCTCCTACGAACTCAAGTCAAGTGTATTTGGGGTGCATGTTTTAACATCTATAAAGCATTTAAACAATATGGCCTGCAGATCATTCTTTTCTTTTGGTTGTTGAATGTCATCAGGTTTGTACCAGTTCTTAGAAATGTGCCTGGGGTAGAGATATTAGCCAGAAATGGACTTTTTCACAAAACGAAGAACCCTCAGTATGTACATAGATTGCAAAACACTCTCAAACCCTCCCAACATTTCTATTTCTGACCAGTCGCTGGCCATAGTTATGAGCAGCAGGGCTTGCACTCCGCAATTTGCTGCTGCCTGTGTGGTGGATTCATACGGGGTTGAGAAAGGAGCAGCACAATCATATTAGAGGGACCTTAGAATAAACACTTTGCATTTACAAAGCATGAAACAGGCATTGGTTTTGTTTACATGCTCTAGTCTATGCAGAAAGGACACTTATTGGGCTCACATTACTTTTTCTCCTCGACTGTTTATTTTTTCACTTAGCTAGACAAACAAACTGTAGAATATTTCTTGGCGAATGATATCACACTTAGCTAAAAAATAAGAAAATTGGATGAAGAAAAAAAAAAAAAAACTGCTACAGCCACAGCTAGGTGACTGGTGAGTGACCAAAAAACTCTGCCTGGTCCTGGTATCAAACCAGGGACCTCTCCATTTCCAGTGGAGAGTTCCCTGGTTGTGAGGCCAGGGACGAGGAAGTGGCTACCGCAATGTAGCCACTGCGGTCATTTACACATCACTTGAGGGTCCCGGTGTCGTTCTGGACTAGATATAACTGCACGAGGGAGAGAAGGTTCATACAGCTTCTCACTGCCAGTTAGGGTCCCTTTAGAAGGTCACAACATACTAAAAAAAATATTGTTTTTAAACAACTTATAGATAGCCCACATACCACAAAAAAATGTATTTTCCTTTAAAATACAAAAAGACAATGCAATATTTACAATATTTATGTTACGAGACACATTTTGAGATTTTGCTCATGCAAGCTGGACCAAACGTGGCTCCCATATTGAGGTCGACGTCGCACTGCTGTCGAATAGGGGCCACTCTGTGACCTCCCATTGGCTGGAAGGAGTGTTGAGGCAATTTGTTAAATGTGAAAGGAATAGGGGAAAGAAGGAAGCAAGCAAAAGGGAAAAACATTTAGTTTACTTTATTTTATCTCAGAGTCATCTGGTGATGCATTACATAAGGGTGAAAGCAAGAAAGCAGAAGTTGTCATACTATGAAACCCCTAATGTTTGCAAGCCCCTAACTTTCGCAAATTTTGTGACTTGGAAAATTCGCAAACTTTAGGGGCGTGAATATTTCTATTGTCTATTCCAGCCTTTAGAATTTGCAAACCTTAATGGTCGTGAATATGACCCTACTGCCCAATCCGCTAACAATTGGGGCTGCAAAAATAGAGGGTTTTATAGTATATATATATATATATACTGTAAATGACAAAATGTTCGCGAGGACCTAATTTTCGCGAATTGCCTACAATTCGCGAAAAATACGTCCCGCGAACAATTCGGGCAATATGTGAACGCTACGGAAGTTACACTCGATTCGCAAAAATTAGAACCCGCGAATGATTTCAAATTTTCAGTTTTGGCCCGATTCGCGAAAATTTGAGCCCGCGAAAATTAAGTCGTTTACAGTATATACATTTAAAAAGAAAAAAACGTTTTTCAAAGAAAATGCATTTTGTAACACTTGTAACCTGTTCAAGCAGCTATAAATTTTTTTTTTTCAAGCTTTTTAGTGTTTGTGATATCTGAATGAAATTTTTACTGTTTATAGTGCTTGATCTTATTTTTATAAATCTGGTGTTAGTTTTGATATAACTTGTTTTTTATGTTTTGGGTGCACATGTGCAAAAAGTCATGTTCTTGGAAACATGTTGGGCCTGACAACACACTTAAAAGTGCCTAGTAAGATTGGCTAAGTCACTCCCTTTAAAGGGCAACTCCGCTCAATTCCGAAAAATTTAGGTTTACATGTGATTCCATTTCACAAAGCACTACTAAACAGCTCTACTTCTTCAGATTCGCGAAATGTGGAATATTATTTGTGTAATCTTAATTTAAACATCAGCTGATACCGAAACCGAAACTTTGGTTGCGTCAGGCAACATTGGTCTCGTGTCGACAGAGTCATGGCCACGTCACGTCGAACCACGTGGTCTTGTGACGTTCGTGGGGGCGAGGGACATGACACGCGACGCGGGCAGGTCGCTTCGCATGGCGTGGACGGTGATGGCCCGGGGGAGAGGGGGAAGGAGAGAAGACGAAAGAGGAGAGGGAGAAGCGGAGAAACAGACCGATAAGCGAGCAGGGCAGCGCAAACTAGCGCATCCGCGTTATGGTGATCACGTGGACGCCGTTGAGCCAACACCGGGAGGAGAAACTCATGACGTCATCGTTCAATTTCGCTCTAAGAAGTAAAAACAAACAAAACGTGAGAATGACGTAGTCATGCCTCTGACGTAGTGGGTCAACGTTGGCCGCTCCAACTCCGTCGCATTGACTGCGCTGACGATTGCTCCTCGCGTCGCACGCTAGAGTTGGCAGATTTCGGCGACTTGGCTCATTTGAAAGTTTGCTGGCCAGTTTATTAAATATATAGACGGGGGAATTAGATCGTAATATTTGACATGGGGTCTTCCTATATGATACTGAAGAGGGCTGCATAGTTTTCTAAATATCAAAAATGAAGCGGAGTTGCCCTTTAAACCACTGAGCACAATGAACAACAGAAATGTGTGCAAGACCTCTTTTATATAAAACAAATTGGAAATTGCAAAAACACCATTTCCAAGGACTAACAAAAGTTTATTTGAAAGGGTGGAACGATTTCCGGACTTCGGTCAAACATTTGTGGAAGTTGCCCTCTGATACTTCTAAAGTAAAGAACAGAAAACCGATTTCGCTTGCATGTTGTAGTTGTGTAAAAAAAAGATAAATATTGGCATTTCTGGCACCCCTCAACTCACTCCCAGTCTTCAGGGTCACACCTGTTCCCCTCCTTGTGAGGTAATTCGGGGTGCCGTGTAGGTTCCCGTGTGCTCTCTCTGAGGACGCTTCCTCTCCCTCTCTCTGCTGACATCAGCGGGCGTTATGCTGCAGCTTAGAGCCGAGCGAGGTCACATAAGCTTTTCGCCGTAGTTCCTTCGGCTGCCACTCACGGCTTTTGCTTTGCAATTTATGCGACAGAATCGCAACATTTTTTAATGAAGATGTTTTCTCTATCCTCCGGGACACGATAAACAACAAAATAATTATGAGATGCGAATTCTTTTGATCTTAAAATCTTTGCACCCCCCCCCCCCTTTTTAAGTTTTCATAGACATTAAAATATACATTCTAGATCTTAAAGGATATGCTTGTCAAAATTGGTCATGATGGGAAAATTTTAAGCACAAAACTTCTGGTGCACAGATTGTGAAGATGTCCCGAACTTACAAAAAGAGGAAAAAAAAAAAAACTCTTTAGATTATTATTATTATAGATGTAAGCAATGCTCTTTCATAACGAGAGAAATAATTTTTTTAGAGCGTAGCTCTCAGGCGCCCATTTCCGGGTTCAGCGGCATTGGCGACGGCGTCGGCTTAACTGCGCGTTGCATACTGGGACGTTTCCCATAATGACATCACGAAGGTAAAATTTTTCCGCTAAATTTGGCAAGAAAGTTTCCTGCTAAATTTAGAGGGGGAATTTTTCCGCTAAATTTAGTGGAAAATTTTCCCACCAAATATAGCGGGACAATATTACCCTCGTGACGTCACGTGAAATTTAGCGGAAAAGCTTTTCCGCTAAATTTAGCAAGGAAATTGACGTCACATGACCTCAACACCAATTCAGTTTCCCTGGGAAGCAGGGAAATTTTTGCTAAATTTAGCAGGAAATTTAGCAAAAATTTCTTGCTAAATGGGAGGGGAACAGGAGAGGAGGAGGGGAGGAGGAAAAGGGGCATACCCTCCTCTCCATACCCTCCCCTCCTCCTCGAGAGCTGCACTCTAATTCAGCATTACAGAGAATTGTAAAGGTCTTTCATTTTTTTTATATTAATTTTAGGTAAAAAATTTTAGCTACAAAAAACATGACATAGAGGAGAAGGCTAGGCCTCCTCTCAAAATAAATGTGATGGTGGGTGATGCCACAGTTTGAAAAACTGAGCACATGAAAATGGCTCAAATTTATGCTTTTTTGGGTCACCGGGACATGTGCGTGTCCGATTAATTTCACGATCATATTTCCTTATTTGTTTATACATAGGATATGAAGATTGAAAAATCATAAAACATCCTAAAATGCAAAATGACATTTGTTTTCCAAAATATTGCTGTTTTTCGACCTGCATCTCCCCTTGACGAAGTGGGGATGCTGGGATCATTGGTACGGGCATACCACACGGAAAACAAATAGTGCGCGCAGGCTTGGAACAGAATAAAGACAAAGACTCGGTGTTTGTTCTCCATTTGTTTACCTGGTGAAATAATTAAATAGAGCGTTGAATTCCTTTTCACTTTGAGTGTTACATCTGATGTATCTTATGTATTCTTTCTCTGTTAAACAAAAAAGAAAAGTCTGAAAGGAAAAAGAAAAAAAAAGATGTTTGCCTCATTTGATAATATAATTAGGCGAAAGCTCTCCAACTCAGGCGCCCCTGTGTTGGACTGTTGGACCTAGCTGTAGCTCCCGTCTCCCACGTTTTCTCCTGACAGGAACTGGCAATACAAGCAGCGACGGAACCTACAAGCCTTCTTTTCTCACAGACCAGGAGTTGAAGCACCTGATTCTGGAGGCAAGTGGGACGCTGCCTAACATCGGGCTTCTCTTTGCTTCAGCTGTTCTTTTAGGGTACCTCGGTGCCACCTTTGTTACCAGGTTATAGGGATTCAATTTGCAGTTTCAAATTGTTCTCGGTGACCACAATCCAACCAAGATTTATTACAGCGTAGATGCCATGCAACTGAGATTTCAGTTTTAAGTTAAAGGTCCCGGAGTGGTGTGAATTAATCCTCAGTTTTTTTTGCTGGATGCATAAGATACACATATCCTTTGTTGGCTTGGAACGTTATATTTAAAAATGTCCTTTTTTTAATGAAATGCAGCGTGACTAAGTCAAAAACAGAGAGATGAGAAAACACAAGACAAGTGCTGACTAGCAACTGATTCTAATGAAACAAAATAAATACACGTGATGCTGTTGCTCATGTGGGCACATGTCCCCCCGTGGTCTTGAGCACTACTTCTTTCCCTCCACATGGAGGGACATGTGCCCGCACGAGCATCATGTGTATTTTTTTTTTGTTTCATTAGAATCAGTTGTTAGTCAGTGCTTTTATTTTGTTTTCTCGTCTCTCTATCATTGTCTTAGTCATGCTGTATTTCATTATGAACTCGCACCAACTCGCCCAATTGTCCATCTTACTAAATGACCTTTTCCAGCATGCTGGCTTCGTCTGGCACACATGTTGGGAATTTATTTGTAACGCATTAATCTGTAGGTATACTTTGTAGTCTGGTAACTAAAAGGAGTCTAGTGGAACTGATGAGGACACTAACATAAAGGAATTATCTGGAAATTTGATCAAAGCATAGCGAGATGTATGGAAAGGAAGCTTGTGAAAATGTAACGACTTCTCAGTAGGCTTTAATTTTTACATGGTAGTGCAAGTGGCACAACCTCTGCTTTCTAGGTTATTTACGACTGCTATTGATAGTCAAGCATAGTCAAACATCAGTGAATGCTCTGAATCGAATCGAAATCAATTCCAGCACTCGAGCAATTGTGCCATTAAAGTCTAATTCGCTGCTGTTGTTGCTATTGTTGATTCCAAACATTGTATTGTCAGAATTAATCTTTGAAGTTTGAGTAACGGTCGTACAAAGTTTGTAAAATAATCGGACAAAGTTTTGTCATTTTACTATTTCGGCAACAAATCCTCTGCCGTTTATTCGGGGGATTTTGCCAAGATGATCCCGTGAAAGCAAAACATCATGAGGAAGATTAAATGGAGCAGGCTGGCTATGGGAAAGGCATTTAATTCCAACCGCCATTGTCCAGGCACCAACTTGCATTTGCTCGACCATCACGGTGAGAAGTTTTATACTTTGCTGAATAGGATGTTTGGCGGGAATGATGACGTAATAACGAAAGCTGTAATTACATCTCTACAATGTATAGTTCTGGTAGTCACTCTGTGCATGGCAGTGCACCTGCTGAGATGTCCCTACACCTCTAACCGAGAGCTGGCATTGGGATGCTCTTTTCAAACCTGTCATCCAGTGGCTGCTGCAATCATGCCAGCAGCTCTCCCAGTGCCTTCAGACACTGCTTGTCTTGTCTTCCAGGCTGCAGACGGCTTCCTGTTCGTGGTGTCCTGCGACACGGGCCGGATCATCTACGTGTCCGACTCCGTGGCCCCTGTGCTAAACCAGTCCCAGGTTGGTCCCGTCTTCAGGGATGCTAACGCCTGTGCCAGAGAGGCATCTGCTTCATTTTAATGCTTCCCTCTCAGTGTTTCAGGCCCTTGAAGCATGTTAGTTTGACAATGGAAGCCTAGCTCTCTCAGGTGTGGAGCAGGTGCACTGCATGGTGTTTTTGGGGGTTAGTACAAGCACACAATCTCTGATGTATTGTGCTTTGCATGTAGAAGTCAGTGTTCATTTGGTGCACAGTGGAACATCACTCTACAACTTGATGTCATGCACATGGTTCTGGGAGTGCACAATTGTAGTTTGGACTGAAAACCTGAGGGATCCGATATATTTGCGGATTTAACAATGCGCTATCTGCTCCGTATAAGCTTGCCAATCCCTAGGTGGAGGAGACTAGGGCCACAGATTAGTTTTAGTTTTCAGTAAAAGTGTACCATTTGCTGGAGCTTGAGAAGACCTTTCTTCCGAAGAAACACTGGTTCCTAGTTTTTCTCTTACGCAGACTTTGGGAAGGCTCCATGTGCATTGGACTGTTTCGTAATTTGGAAATTTTTCTTAGGCCGTGCACTGGAGTTTGTTTACCTGAGCTGTTTGTGGAAAAAATTGATGGTATTATGCTTGTTAACTGACCCTGTATGCGCAGTCTGACTGGTTCAACGCCTGTGTCTACGACCTTATCCATCCCGAGGACGTGGACAAGGTGCGAGAGCAGCTCTCCACTCAGGAGTCGTCCAGCTCGGGACGCATACTGGACCTCAAGAGTGAGTGGAGAATGCGTTATGCTGGTACAGTCATGTCTTGTTAATATGGCTACCCTGCTGTATGGACCAGTGTTGCGGAATGGGCACCCCCATTCCATTCCAATTCCATTCCGGGGAATTAGAGTTTTTGATAATTCAATTCCTTTCTGATATGTTATGTTCCCGTAGGAATATGTCACACAGACACGTTGTCTGTGTTGGTAAGCGTCTGGCGTGCCCACATGGCTGCTCTGATGGGGCTGGCCTTTTTATAGGATAAATGCGACATTATAGGTGGCGCTAGGAGCTGTACAACAATACATAACACCCTTTTTTTTTTTAAGCACTAAAGAAAAACAAACATCGCCAAGATGTTATGGAAGTTCAGTCTCGGTATCTTGCCGGTTTACGTATGGTTCGTCCTGAACGTGACCCACCTGGTCGAGCCTGACCAGTTCTTGGATCCTGGACACCTTGTTGTATGGTGCTATTGTCTTCGGTTGCTGTGGGTCTGGGTTCGTCAGGAAAGTACTCCTCTGCTGAGCAGCCGTCATCTTCAGCCCTTGGAGTACGGGGTCTGAGGTGATAGCGGTTCCTGACGTACACACACCGGCGCTAGGAGTTTGCACTGTATAACGCCTCGGTTCGGGTCCAACTTGTATTACAACTGCCTTTTGCCAGGTATTCTTGTGCCTCAACCAAACAGGCTGGTCCTTAACGAGAGCCGAGAGAGCCTGGGTGTGGCAGTCTCCATACTTGTGCTGTTCCTGCTGTCTCTGTTTGAGAAGCTTCTTGTGAGCTTGTAAAGGAAAAATCGGTTCCAAGCTTTGAGGTAGGGCAGGGATGAATGTTCTTAGCTTCCTGCCCATCAGTAGCTCTGCTGGAGAAACAGATCCGATGCTAGGGGTGGAATGGTAGTTGAGGAGGACCACAGCAAGATCCTTACCATCGCGCTGAGCGACTTAGTGAGCATGGATTTAACAGTCTGTATTGTTCGCTCCACTTGACCATTGGATCTGGGGTACAGTGGCGATGATGGCTCATGAATGGTGTCCCATTCTTGCACGAATGCTCTGAATGCTGCTGAGTCAAAAGGAGGTCCCTGGCCAGAGATGAGCAGGTTAGGGATTCCAAACCGCACAAAGACGTCCTTAAGAACCGAAATGAGCGCTCTTGCCGTCGTCGTCTCCATCTGTTTTACTTCCACAAACTTTGAGAAGTAGTCCACAATGAGGATGTAGGTGCTCCCTTGACAATGAAAAAAAGTCCATTGTTAGTTTTTCCCATGGGCGAACTGGGAGATCTCGGTCAAGCACTCTTTGGTGGGGGTTCGCCCTCCGGTTGGACTGGCAGATGTCGCAGCTTGCGATGAGAGTCTCGATGTCTTTGCTGAGAGTCGGCCAATACACACTCTGGCTTGCTACTCCTTTGCACGCCACGATGCCACGATGTGCCTGGTGGAGTTTTTTAAGTATTTCGTCTTGGTGGGTTGCTGGAATGATCAACCGCTGCCCGTAGCACACAAAGCCGTCAGTGGAGTACAATTCACTTCTGATGTGAAAGTATGGTTTTGCTGCCGGGAGGACGTCAGAGATCCTTGCTGGCCATCCTTCTTTGATGTATTTGCTTAGTTGCTGAAGAACTGGATCATGATTTGTCACTTGTTGGATCTGCCTGAGCTTTGTTGGCGTCGCTTGGACAAGGCTTGACACCGAAAGACCTGGATCATGGTCTGCAGTTTCCATCGTGGACGATGGGTTTGGTGACCTCGACAATGCGTCGGCAACTGCGAGTTGCTTTCCAGGAACATAGATGAGTTTGGTGCTGTAACCCTGGAGCCGAAGCACGAGCCTCAGTAGTCTTGGAGTCATTTTGGTTAGTTCCTTGCTCTGCAATCCCACTAGAGGTTTGTGGTCTGTTTCAACTGTCACAGATCGACCAAATGTGTAGTAGCGAAATCGCTCACATGCGAACACCACAGCCAAGAGTTCTTTTTCTATTTGAGCGTAACGCTGTTGAGCTGAAGTTAGGGCTGCTGACGCATAGGCTATCGGTCTGCCCTCTTGTAGCAAAACCGACCCCATGCCGTAGGAACTGGCATCAGTTGAGATTGTGATTGGCTTTGCTTGATCAAAGTAGCAAAGCACAGGTGCAGCTCCCAGTTTGGTCTTGATCAAGTTGAAAGTCTCCGTGTGCTGGGTTGTCCAGTGCCATGCTATATCCGCCTTGAGGAGTTCACGTAGAGGTGCTGTGGTTGCGGAGAATTTGGGAATGAACTTTGTCAAGTAGGTTACCATCCCCAAGAACCTCTGGAGTTTTCCTTCGTTAGTGGGAGTTGACATGGCTTCGACTGCCTTCACTTTGGCTGAATCTGGGGCCAAACCTTCAGAAGAGAGCTGGTGTCCAAGGTATGTTATGGCTGTAAGTCCTAGCCTGAGCTTGGCTTTGTTGAGTTTTAGGTTGTGCTCTCTGGCTGTAGTCATGACCTGTCTCAAGTGGTCCTTATGTTCTTCTGGAGTCTTGGGTGCTACCAGAATGCCATCAAAGTAGGGTTTGACGATGACTTGGCCTTCAAACACCTTGTCAATTGACTGTTGGAACAGCTCGGGAGCCGTGGCAAGCCCAAACGGTACTCGAAGAAAGCGATAGCGACCCCCTGGTATCGCAAATGTGCAAAGCCAGGAGCTTGGCTCGTCGAGAGTAAGTTGCCAAAAGGCACTCTTGGCATAAAGAACGGAAAACACAGTTGAGCCACTCAGACTTGCAAAGAGTTTCTCAAGGATTGGTGTCTGGTAGTGCTGTCTCTTTAGCGCTGGATTGAGATTCCTGGGATCGAAGGCAGAGACGGACACTTCCATCTTTCTTCGTGACGACCACGATGGGATAACCCATTCTGTGTGTTCCGTGACTGGGGTGATGATGTTGCTTGCCTCCATGCGCTTTAACTCTGCTTTAACCTTGTTTTCCAAAACGCTAGGCACTCTACGAGGAACTGAAACAGTTGGTTGTGCGTCCTCACGTAGATGAATACTGTATTTTCCCGGTAGTTGACCTATACCTGTGAATAGGTCGGGGAATTCTTTCAATACCTCTTCGTACTGTTTTGGCTGTGTTGCATCAGTTGTTCGTGAGGTTTCTTCATACCGCTTCACTCGAGAAATTAGGTTGAGTACAGTGCACGCAGCAGCTCCCAAGATTGCTTTCAACAGTTAGTCAACCAAAAGGAACCTCAGGTTGCACTCCTTGTTGTTCACCGTGCAGTGAAACTCACATTCACTATCTATTGGAAGCTGTTGTCCACTGTATGTCGCAACTCTTGCAGTCGTTCGTTTGCAGTCTGGTTTGTTCGGCCAATGTTTGATCACTTCCATAGGAATAATGTTTACTCCCGAGCCCGTGTCAAGCTTGAAAGTAAGTTTATGTCCACTTACGTCAAATGTCTCCTCCCACTTTGTCCAGTGTGCGCCGGGACCAGAGTCAGATATGCTGCCCAGGAAGAACTCTTCATGAGAGTTTTGTCGTGGATCCTCTTGCAGCAGTCCAACTCGTGGTGGAGGTGTTGGGTTTGGTCGCTGCTGTTGCTTGCAAAGACTTGCAAAGTGACCAAATTTGCCGCAGCTGTAGCAGTTCCGGCCATAAGCTGGGCACTGTCGGGGAGAATGTGTCGTCCCGCAGCGTGAACATTTGCGTTGAGGCATTCTGGTTGCTTGATGAGCTTGAGGAGTCCTCTTGACATCTTGCGGATTGCCTTGGCGTTTTCTGACTGTACTTGCGAATGGCATTCACTTCTGGTTCCGGATCCCTCGGTGTAAGCTCTTTCACGTGCTTCTTAGAAATTTCCGCTGCCTTGCACGCAGAGATGATCTTGTCCAACGAGAGATTTCTCTCCCGAAACAGGCGCTCCCTCAGAGCTGCGTCACGAATTCCAACAACTATGCGGTCGCCTACGAGTCAATCGCACTTGTCACCGAAATCGCACCTCTGCGCCTGACGGCAAAGCTCGGTCACGAAGTCGTCAATCGTCTGGCCTGGCGCCTGAACCATCGAGTTGAAGGGCGCCGCCGCTTGGGTGACGTTCTTGTAGGGTTGGTAGAGCTTGTCAAACTTTTCCAGTATGTACTGGACTGGATCTCCGGTGTCGTCCGCCGTCGCTCCCGCTGGTTGTGGGGAGAACGTAGTCGCGATGCGTCGTGCCTGTGGGCCAAGCACATGGAGCAACAAAGCCTTCCGTGCCGGTTTAGGCTTAGCCGTGTATTCGCAGGCAGCCTCGTATATCCTGAAGATTCTCGTCATTCTTCTCACGCTGCTTGGGGGTCGTCGCCTGGCTCGAAGTGCACCAGAGGTTGAATAAACGCACTTGCCATGATTTTAGGTCGCAAGGGTCACTTGAAAATGTCAAACAGACACATTGTTGGTGTTGATAAGCGTCTGGCGTGCCCACATAGCTGCTCTGATGGGGCTGGCCTTTTTATTGGATAAATGCGAAATTATAGGTGGCGCTAGGAGCCGTACAACAATACATAACACTTTCAACTCCTAGGAATGGGAACACTGGGCTCATTCCCACTCCTGGAATGGCTGAATCGTTCCATTCCATTTCTCTAATTCCTAAACGTAAAAATTGGCACTTGACAGCTGCATTGCATTGCAGGGTTGGGCAGAAATACTCGAAAATGTATTTGGAAATGCAAATACTGGGATAGATATAAATGGTAGCTAAAATACTGATACTCAAGTTTCAAATATATCTGTAAAAATGTATCGCGATACGTATCGGAAATACATTTTAAAAAGAGGCAAAAAGTCTTTGGAAATACAAATACAGGAATACATTTTAGGGAGGGCAGAAATATAAATACTGATAATGCAATACATTTTTCAAATTTCTTTGAGACGCCAACTGAGATGAAGCTTGAATTGTGAAGTGGAAGTTTTTTTTTTATCCCAAAATAACTATCCCGCAGGCTTGGCACTTCGCCTTGAAGGTAGTGGTTCCGGACGGAAAGGAGCCTTCAATGGGTTCAAAAAAACGTTCCATCAAGGATTGACTGCGGTCCCTTCCCTGGCATCCTGTCTGTCTGACCAGTGATGCGAAAAGACTTCGACCTCTAAATAAATTCCATCAAAACATCACCACTTCCCTGTCCAATAAGGGCGCCCCTGTCAACACTGATCACATGACGTCACGGTGGGATGACCTAGTATTCTTTTATCTGTAGGTGTTGCCTTGAACATGAAACTTTACCCACGCTGCTGTATGAAAGGACAATACATGCAGGCAGTTGCATTTGGAATTTTTTCGAGAACTTCCTGGAGCACAAGTCTTATCTTCTGTTACGGTTGAAAAATCGACTCGGTGGCATCCCTGTTGTGACGGTCCTACCTGCCGACCCTCCGCCTTCAACACATGAATGGCAGTCCTCAAGTTTCGCCTAGCATCATCCAAACAGAGACCTCGTGGATTGCGACCTGAAATGGCCGGCACAGGTGCGAGCTCTCCAAGAACGATGCGCTTGAGACAAGTCGCAACGAAGTCTGGGTTCGCACAGCGAGGCCACGTCTGGCCTCCATCCTAGGTATCGGATCACCAGAGCAGCGGGTCACGTTCATGTGGACTGATGACATACCTTTGAGCCGTGCAATATTACAGGCGCAGTACACATTCGGATATGTGTTGAACTTCACTGGTGAAAGGCGCCACCGCTGCCCCCTCCCCCCTTTGTTCTTTGCTTTGACGCTTGTCTTTTGTATTGCATTTTTTTTTTTTTCGTATAAGTCTGTTAGGGCTTCACGCAGGTTTGCAGTTTCCCGCTCATTTTATTTCTGAACAACTGACTTGCTGACTGGCTTAATATAGCTGAACGTAAAAAAAAGTATATATATATATATATATATATATATATATATATATATATATATATATATATACACATATATATATATATTCCGGGCAAAAGGCCATCTAATTCCATTCCCATTCCATTCCCCTCAACGTTGCCGCCATGCCATTCCCAAGTCGCGAAAATGCGGAATAATTCCGGAATCATTCCAACTCCGGAGTGGCAACTCCGCAACACTGGTATGGACACCATTTTCGGGAACAAACTGGGAAAATGCATGCATTTTTGTCTTGTTATTATGGACAACTCACATTATGGACGATTTTCGAGGGAACGGAGGTGTCATTTATTAACGAGACATCACTGTACTAGCAGATGATTGGTGCAGAACCACAGTGGCAGTAATAAAAATGTTGACTCGCCAAAGGCTTCAGGAGATTTAGATATCTCGTTGGTGGAAACATTTCTTATCTCTAAAAACAATCACAAAGAAAGGTTTGATTTTTATCTCGCATACTACCAGTCCCTATTATAGCTAGGGGTAGATCACTTAATCATTCAAAAGTAACCATTAGTATAAGTAAAAGCTTTTGGTTGTGAAAATGATAATTAGTGTTCCGCAGGTCAGTGCTTTTCAAATGGGGTTCACGGACCTTTTGGGGTCTGCGAAGGCATCCTAGGGGTCCGCAAAACCCTGCCTCCCGGCAATAATTTTTTTTTTTTTTTTTAAGATTAAGAAACATTGTAATTTTCAAATAAGTTTTCTTGTGTGTATGTCAGTGAAAGAAGTCAACTTCACACAGCCCTTAGTTATATCCACTTATTAAATCATTGTCATAATTAACCTATTCCTTTCCCTTCCCCTCACCACCAACGGGGTCATCCATCATATTTGCTGATCCGCAAGGGGTCTGCGAAACATGAATGGTTGAGAGCCACTGCTGTAGGTAAAGAACATGAAAGAAAAACAAACAGATTTCACTTCAGTATCAACACCGAATCACAACAAAAACAGTGACATACTACATCATGACAGACAGGAAGAGGTAGTAAATTGTCAGCTTTGGCACCGGTGGTGGACATTGAGTACACGTAATTCCACATCTCGAGCTATTGCTCTGCATTCGTGGGGTTGTCGTGACTCCTGCCCCACGAACAGATGACCTAACATTTTTTTTTTTGTTCTTTCCCCTGGCAGCCGGCACAGTCAAGAAGGAAGGCCATCAGTCGTCGATGCGACTGTGCATGGGTTCCCGGAGAGGGTTCATCTGCCGCATGAAGCTGGGGAATGTGCAGCCTGACGTGCAGGGGTTGCAGAGGCTGCGCCAGCGCAATGCCCTGGGGCCCTCCCCCGACGGCTCCGCCTACGCCGTCGTCCACTGCACGGGCTACATCAAGAACTGGCCGCCCTCGGGTGAGCTCCTCTCTCGTCATCGACACCTTAAGAACTCTTGTTACTGTCCCATGGCCAATCGGATTGCAGCATTAGCCGACCGAAACATCGAAGAGCGAGTTACGGAGCAAGGAGCACTGACACGATAAGCCCCTGCCCTGCGTTTCTCTTAAACTGTCGGCGACTATCGTGCTTTTCGCTGCCCGGCTTGGCAGGCTCGGTGGGTCGAAAGAGATTGATTTCGATCTTGACAAAGAGACTGGGAAGAACTGACAGGGGTCGGCGGTCCGAGACGAGGGGGAGGAAAATGGGGAAGCGAGTTGCTAGTTGGTTCATGGTAATGAGTAAACTTGTATGTGCAAACACAGGGGACAAACACAAAGGAGTGGACATGTACAAGTGCGAGTGGACAAGGTCAAGGGAAGCAGACACACCACACACATGTTATGTACTTACACATGGAGAAAGTTTTACCGAACACAACGCGAGAAGATTTTGTGCGCAGCGGATGCACCTGGGTGTCGTGCAAGGTCGTGCATCGCAAAGTTTTCCTGGACTGTGTAACATGCGGGCTCTGTCCACCGAAATTTACGAGTTTAATGGAGGAGTCGTAAAGATGGCCTGCGGCCAGTGTTGTTGTGAGGCAGCAGATAGGAAGTTTGGAAGCTGACATCTTCATTAGTTGCCCAGAGTACTCTGAAGAAGTTAGCAGGACTTGTGCAATAAGAATGACAATTGTCTTCATTTGCTTTCTTTTCTTGAGTGGCCGTTTGTGTGAAAGCAATACATAGTACTTAACGACCCAGCAATGAGGCGACTTCTCGAAAAATGCTTGACATTGTATCCTAATGTTCATTCAAGAATCACTATCTTTTATTTATGCAGCTTAAAATGTCCACAATCATCATAGTGCATTTGTTTGCAGCAATAATTAGAGGTGAACCATTTAAATAGCTTGCACTTCTTTAAAATGAGGCAATCGGCCTGCGGAATTTATGAAAGCCTTTGTGTGTAGGCATAGCAACAGGTCTGTGTAGATAGTATTTGGATATCGATTAAAATAAAAGCTTAATTAATCCGTCCTATTAAATGTTTACAGAAGGGTATCTAACGAGCTAGATATTGCCTTTTAGGGGTCCAAGTGGAGCGGTTGGACCCAGAGGACGGTGCCAGTCACTGCTGCCTGGTTGCCATTGGCCGACTCCAGGTGACCAGTGCACCGAATGCCAGCGACCTGGTGGGGTCAAACTCCAATGCCGAGTTCATCTCGCGGCATGCCATGGACGGCAAGTTCACCTTCGTCGATCCCAGGTGATTCTTGGGAGCTGTTTTCTGGACAGTACACCTGACCAAGACGCAAACTTGCATCGGCACTTGGTATCTACACTAGTGAACCCACAGTACTGTGATTTTAAGGAAGGTTACGGGCATGTCTCGGCATACATCCAAACTAAAAACTAGGAAGACCACGATTGAAGTGGCTACTAAACCAGAAAGAGAAAATTAAGTGTTGTCTGTCTACAAGACAGGGTGCTTGAAAGCATTGTAAGATGACTGAGGACACCTCATATCTACAACGACTTCTGGATAGTCAGATGTTGGTATGCAAAACCTCATCTCTTGGATATTCTACTGGCCGAAACATGCTGGCAAGTGGTCATTCTGGATGATTTGTCTTGTTCATCAGAAGGCACCCTGGAACCCAACTTTCCAGGATTGTTCTATGGATCAATGGTGCATATCTGCTGTGCAGATAATCGAGTTGCAGAGCATATACTAAGAGGTGCATTCTTGTCGTCTGCTTGCCTTGTCCAGGGTGACAGCGGTGCTGGGCTACCAGCCCCAGGAGCTCCTGGGCAAGACGTGCTTTGACTTCTTCCACCCGGAGGACCAGAGCCACATGAAGGACAACTTTGAGCAGGTGCTCAAGATGAAGGGCCAGGTGATGTCGGTCATGTACCGGCTCAGGGCCAAGAACCGCGAGTGGCTCTGGCTGCGCACCAGCAGCTTCGCCTTCCTCAACCCCTACACCAACGACGTCGAGTACGTCGTCTGCACCAACACCTCGGCCAAGTGAGTCGACGCTCTGCTTGCCGGTTCTTCTTGTGGGGCCCGAAGGTGTTTCTCGGAAAGTACATTACCGTGTAAAGAGTTTAGACGCAGTACTATTCTCATCGTCAACATTGTTTGGGGCTACGTTGTCAAAGGTAGCGTAGTTTCCATGGTGATGCAGCCCTGCACTGCTGCAAGAGCATGTGACTTAATCTTCTGTCTCCTTTGCACATGCTCTCGTGCGAAGAAGATGCCAAACGAAGCCACGCACTCGCCCAAGTAGCCTTGGCAGCGTTCAAGAACTGGGGAAGTTATGCTAGCCTCGACAATGTGGCACAAGCAAGTTAACACTGAGTACAGTCCTTTCCGGAAGATTTAGAGGGTCGTACGAGGCGTGCGTGCAATGTGCACTGTGGGTGCTTGCGCATCTGATTTTTCTAGCTCACCTACCTAAAGCTGGTAAGAACACAGCCAACCCTGGGTACGCCCCAGGCGCACGTGTCGAGGGCTCCCAAAAGGGTGGTTTCCTCCAGACTCCTTTGCTTCCGCGACCCCATTCCGACAGGAGTCATGCCGCGGGCGCCATGCCTGGCATCGGAACGGGGATGCTGCTCCCTGGCTGCATTGGCACGTCAGCATCAGAAGCGGCGCTCTGCCCTCCTTCGCCCATTCGCTTTGTTTTCTGTTTGCCGCTTGCCTCGGTGGAGGAGGCGGAGGGAATGCAAGGTTCTCCTGTGCGCTTTCGCGTAGGTTTGCACGCTTTCAGCACCTCGGCCTTCGTAACAAGCGTGGTCAGCCGCCGATCCGCTTCTAGTAATCCGATTTGAAATCCGTACATTTCAGTCAAAACTGCGTTGAACTTTGCGGACTTCTAACTCCGATTCCCTCAGACCCTGTTCCCGGATGAATATGACACGGCAATACTTTGCTCTCGGCAAAAGGGTTTATTTACTCACTTATTGCCTGGGGGGGTTTTGGGATCGAGGAACGGTCATCAGTGAGGCCGGGGAGAAGTTCGCTGCTACTCCAGCTGCTCCAAGTCCCAGCGGTAGTCGTCCACACCGCGTCATGGGGACGTCGTCGTCCAGGGTCGCCGTCCGGTCTGTTCGTCGAGTCCGCCGCTCAACGTCTTGCCTGCAAGTTTGAATAAAGTGATAACTCTAATAGGGCAATTTCGTTATAACGAGGCACTGCTGCGTGTCCGGACGGTATCTACAGAAACCTCTGGGCAGCTTAAAGGGACCATGAAACGATTTTAAAATCGAATTTCGTACACCTCTTGTCATAAAAGGTGTGAAAAGAAAACCTAAACACAAAAATAGAGACCCAAGAAAAAAAAAAAATGTTTTGCTATAGAACTTTTAAAAGAAAAGCGGACTCTTTTACACCTTCTTTCCTTCAAAAGCTCTCTGCCTTTTCACTGCGATGCATCCGCGGCGGCACAGAACGTCAGCCAAATCCACGTCGCCTACTGGATAATAGCCTACCTCACCAGCACCGCAGTCAAAAACAATAAATAGCCAGCGAATGTTTCTTAGAAGTTTTGTTAAAAAATATTCTGATTCACATTTTGTTGAAATATTAACGATGTGACGAAAATTGACGAATTTTATAATGCTTGGTGCTATGCGCCATCTACTGTGTGGTAAACAAAGCAAGAAAAAGATCAGACTGCGCGTGTGCATAGCCACCTGTCTGCTGAAAAAACATGGCGTCGGTGGTGATGATCGACGTGGCGGAAGCTCATTGTTCCGCGTAGAGCGCTGTCCTTGACTGAATTCTCGTCGCATGTCGCGATGATAACCCAGCACGACCTAGAAGGGAAGATCCATTTACTCGAGCGGTGATGTTGTGGCACCCTCAAGACAGCAGAAACGCTCGTGCCGTCGTCTTTGTTTACTTCGACTACAGTGGTGCTTTCTAAGCATTTGTCTCCTCGTACATCGCCCGGATTTATTATTTTGCTCATTCCATGCATGTGCTCAAGTTCAAGATATTACTGGTGCGTAGTGTATTTAAAGGCATGTATGAAGGATTCGAATTTTGACGCATTTTCATCACCCGAGAAAAGTGATTAGTGTTAGTATTCCTTCAATGATTGCAACGTCTATGTGATCACGAAATCATATTTCTACGTTGCTATACCTCTGCTAAGATTACATTGTCTTTTGTGATCGTAAAAAAGGCGTCTGGTGAGATGTGTACTATCAGTAAAGTCGTGTTTTAAAGTTGTGATCATCCAAGACAACATACGTCATCTTTTTCTTTTCTTTTTTCATCCCCTCTGCCCTACGAGCTTATCCTGACAAAGTAAAAGTTAATAAAGCTTGAGCCTATAGAAAACTTTGTGCATTTTTTGCTGCACTAGTGAGTGACAGCGCATCCCCTTCTTCTTAGAGGTACCGCGGAAACGGCTGACGGCGGCAAAGAAGTGGCTGTTGTGCTCCAGTCCCCTGCTGTCGCTGTAGCGCAACGTATCTAATTGAATTTCACTCAGCTGCGATGTGTCCATGGCTATCGCGGTGATGAGAGGCGCCGATTCAGAGAATATGTTGGTGGCATTGGCACCATCAGCGCAGTAAAACCCTTTGGTAAAACCTACCGGCACACCACCAGCTCTCCACTAATGCTCTTATTCTCCTACTGCCCGGTGCCAGTGGTACGTTACAACAGTCAAAATTACGACGCGGCTTGTTTTTTGGTGAGTTGGAGAAGAAGAAAAACTCGATATTGTAATAAATTTTCGTATAGAAGTTAATAAATTGAAATGAAAACGGATGCCTGTTCGGCGGTCAGTGAACATTGAAGGTTTAATGTAAAAGTTATTTGGCAAAAGTAAAAAGGTCATTTCATGGTCCCTCTAAGGAGAGCATTATATTGTTACTTTTCACAGCAGAGAGGTGTAGAACAGCCAGCACAAGTTTGTTTGGTATGTGTTTGTACATACGAGTATAAGTGATTGTGGTGCTATAAAAAAAATGTTAGCATATTTCCTGATTCTGTTTTAGTAAGTTTAAATGACCAAAAATGAATACATGTTCTCTCAAGCATACTTATTTTGCTGAATATATACGCACAAACGTATAATAAAGATCGCGGGATTTTAGAACTCGTTACAATCGTTGCGACACAACGTGTTTCTGGTGCCAGAAGTGCCCCTGCTGCGCTTGGAGTGTGGGACGAGGCCTTTTCTGAAACATTAAAACTGTATATTGCACTTACACAGATACGGTGGCTCTTATCTCAGTTTCATGAAGGCTGACTCAGTTCCTCGTAGAGACACCTAATAGGGTCGTTACTCATGCACTCGAGTTTACGACTAATGACCCTTTGGGGCGTTTCTAGTGCACGATCAGCGACCCCGTGAGGCACTTGTCTCCCTGTGATCCTCACTGGGAAGGAAGTGTAACATACAGATGCTTGTGCAGGACCCTCCAACAGCATCCATCGGCGGACGAGGGCGGACAGCCGGGAGGAGGGGCATCGCCCGCGGAGCTCTCCCTGGGAGGAGGGGGCGGAGCGTACCCTGGAGTGCTGCCCAAGGGCCCTCCAGAGGGCCTTGACTACTCTTTGCCCCGGCCAGACGTGTACGCACTTGCGGGCCATCCCAGGGGAGCGGAAGCACGCAGGCAAGCACGCTCTCGCACATGTGCACTACCTTCGGTGAAAAAGGGTTGTCGACGCGGTGGTTAGAGGCAACTCCTACGAGATGTGTTCCCGGCTTACCTTCCCAGTTGTGTGCTTTGGTCACCAAGTGCCGTTAATGTTGGCTGTGTTTGTGAACGGCCAACCATACCTACCTTTCTAGACCTTTGTTTCAACACTTGATGCTGTTGGCTGTGCCATAGTCAGCAGTGATAGGTTGCAGGTTGCATGCACACATTTCACTTCGCACATAACTCGGCGTCTGTGAGCCCTACAGTCTGCGTACGGTAGCCACAAAATGATTTCTTGTGTCGCAGCCCTTTAGAACGAAAGGGCTTGTAGGCATTTAAAGTCTGAACCAGAACAAATGACTGATGTCACTTTTGTGGGGCTTAAAATCAGAACAAAAAAATTGTGCCGAAGCAATGCTAGGATTTCTTCTAGAGCTGTCCGATATTTGAAGTGCTACCATCAGTTTTTTTAATAATTTTCCAGCAGGTTGGCTGCTGCTGAAGCAACATTAGTTAATGTTTGTTGTCTCTGTGCAGCCTTCTCTTCCCCATATTTTTCTTTGGCTATCTGAGGTGACAACTGGACTTGCTCCTTGCATATGCTCATGCATGGCCACTTGACTTTGTTTGCCAAAAAATTGAGCGGTTCTGACTTCTGTGATTAAGGCAGCCGTATAGATTGTGCCAGAAGAGCGATGTCGCTGCCATCGTCTCTAAACCCATACTTTTGGTTTTGTCATAAGCCCTCTAAACCAAAGTTCAGGGAAGCTAACTGCACTAAGAACTGTCCTAACTTCGGAATATAGTAAAATGAGCAGAGTCGCCCTTTACCTAAAAGGGTCAAAAACAGAACTCTCCAAATGGTTGTCAATGGTGGCTGTACACATGTCTTGTATTTATTGCTGTCTCGTTAGTGTCCGCAGTTTCTTGACACTGTGTCGACAATCTCTCCATCTTTCCACCTTTGTGTTACACCAGTGGTTCTCAAATGGCGGTCCCTGAAGGCTTTCTCGGGGCCCCTGAAGCCCTCAACTGTCAGTCGAACGGGGCGATAAAACGTTTTGTCTTTTTATTGATGCTGGCTGTCCCACAAAGCTAAATAGACCAAACCATGTGGTTTGAGTGATTAGGGCTGATTGTTCCCTGTTTCAGAGCTTCAAAGCATGTTTGCGGAGATTTGATTTTTTTTTTTTTCTTATTTACCCCTTTGCCACTGTAATTATTTAAAACCCCACGGGCCCTCGCTGCTTCTGCCGATCCAAACGGTGTCCTTGAAACGTTGGTGGTTGAGAAGTTGAGAACCACTGCAATAAACAACGGACAAGCCATGGCCATTCTCTCTCGAGCCTAGATAAAGCCTAGATAAATAGCCGAGAGACCCCCCTCTCAGTCGCAGTCTCGGCATTGCAGCTACAGACCCCGTAGACAATGTTGCACATACTACTGTGGAGTGCTCGGCTCATAGTTGTGCGTCGACGGGTGGCTTAGATCTGCTAAAATAGTGCTTAAACTGAAAATAAAATTAGGGGCAGAGATGGTCAAGAAAATTCTGGCTGCTTGGAGGTCCCCTGTGTTCCTAGGAAGCCAGTTTCAGAACCCACGATGTAGCTTTTTGAAAATCAACGACCTTGCTTGCAGGGGACAGGCCACGGTCGGGTACGGAGGCGGTGCCGGCTACGAGCCCCATCTGGGGGCCTACGGGGGCCTGGCCCAGGGCACGGCCTCTCCGGGCCTGCTGGCACGCATGGCCAAGGGAGGCCCCGCCCCCTCTGGGCAGGGGGCGTCGCCCCCTCCGCCCCCGCAGCAGCAGCAGCAGCAGGGCCCCTGGACGCAGAGGCATCTCTCGCAGGTGAGGACAACAATGCTCGCACCTTTCTTAGGCTGGGAGTTCAGTGCAGGAAAGATAGAATAATTGCAGAACATCAAGTTGGGAAAAGAATTCTGAATTCCTGTGTGATTGAAAACCTTAATGCACACTCTGTCTGTGCAGTTTTTAAGTTTTTGGTGTGCTGAGGAGGTATGTGTGCTCTGACTCTATTATACTGAGGTGTGTTATTTTGTTTTCTGTTTAGCGTTTGCATTTTTATCAAATATTCTAGCCCTTTAAAAATTTTAAAATGTTACAACCTTTCAGATTGTCAAAGTAGAAAGGCATACTATTGAGACCGGTTATAACAAAGTCACCGGGAATCGGAAATCAGTTAGCTATATCCGCTATTTCGTTATTACCGACTTCGGTGAACGAAGTGCAAAAGGAAATGGGAAATTGTGATCGCTTCGCTGTAGCCGCTATTTCGTTATAACCGACTTCGTTATAACCAGTCTCGACAGTGCAGTTGCGTATTGTTAATACGGATACCTCCACTTCCTAGAAAAATTTCCCGTAGTGCGACGCGTCCATAACAATCAATCATGGTCGAAAAACGCACTCATCAACAAGCATAGAGGGAAGTTCCTCTTTCTCCAACCCAAGTAGTTGGACAAGAGGAGAAGGAGGAACTCATATCTGTATAGAAATCGTCCATAGTGCGAGTCCTCCGTAGTAAGGAATCGGGGTCGAAAACACGCACATCAACAAGCATAGGACGGAGCTCCTCCTTCCCATCTTCTCCGACCTCCCCCAAGCAGTTAGAGAAGAGGGAAAGGAGGAACTCTTATCCGGACCCTCTTTCGTGTGTACCAGACATCTCCCCCCCCCCATAACCTTTGCCGTTTGCCAAATTACGGTGAAACGGAGTATAGGAGAAATTAACCTTGTGCGTCCAGAGCTTCTCTCCTGTTCTCCAAACAGTGATGAGGTCTACGTTGGGGTGACCTAGCTGTTTGGGGTTCATTCTTCTTTGTTTTCCATTGGAGGTCATACACAATCTCAAGCAACAATAATCTGCAAACGGTAATGACCTATTTTACGTAAAAGGTAAAACAAAAACTTGTTTCGGTGTGCAGCAACGAACGTCCAGGTGCACTTTTGGGTTCATCGATATCTCGGGGAAGTTTTTGGACCCTTTTAATGAGACGAAAATGCCTATATTTACCCAATTTGTCTCCAAAGTAGCTGCCCATAGTCTGGACTGCGAGTTTCCATATTAACGGGGCAAAAATGCACGGCAAAAGATTGGTCGCTGAAAATAGTCCATAAATGGTCCCCCTTTAGGCCTAAGAGCCAGCCCTTTCTAAATAAAGTATTTTCATTCATTCAATGCGGGGTGTCAATATTGGGGTCCATATTAAAGAGACGTGACTGTAGTGCAAAAAAAGTCTTTATTCGTTTCACCCTTGTACTTTTCTTTTCATAAACTCAATAAAAAGAAAGAATAAAAAAAAAAAAAAAAGTGTGATTACTATTTTTTGGCAGTTTTATGTGTCCAGAAAGGCATGAGGCTACCATATCATATTGCTCTTTTGGGAGAGTGCCGTTGAACTTAATTTGACACCATCATGTTTGAGCTACCAGGGGTTAAATAGGATTTTCACTTCATTCGGGTAGAGGTGTATCTAGACAGTTCAGAGCAGAGAAATATCTGAAAATATAGTTTCTTCGCATTCCCAGTTTTCTGTACAAAATGCAGTGAAACGAGTATATCTTCTTTGTTATTTTCGACTCAAGTGAGCAGGGACGAAGCAAAGGGAAAAGTGTGGGGAGGAAGTTCTCTCGTGGGACCCAGACCCACAGTTAACTTGGAATGCCTAATGTCTTAGCTTGCTACTCTGCATGGAGCTGGTGAGACTAAACTCGAGGGATACTCGTTACAAATTTAGGGGAAAGTTGCATTGTTCAGGCGTGTGCCAGCGACATGTGAAGGCGATGTAGTGTGTATAAAGCTATTTCATGAGGGCGCCGCCATCTTGAATTTTGTCACTTCCAGTATGGACAAAAGCATTGTTTTGCCGTCGCCACGCCAATAGAAGACGTTTAGGATATAAGAATAACCATCGCACATTCTCGTTTTGCCTCCCCTCTATTTTAATGCGAAAGCAAATAACTATCCCTGGAGCAGAGCCGGCGGTGTCTGTAACCGCAAAAAAACGCAAAAGAAGTGCTAATTCTCCCATTGGATGAGCAAAACGGCTCCTGATAGCCTTTGGCGGCCGCTTCACGAGAGCGCTTGCTCAGCCGTCGTTCTCGTGTCAGGCGTTGCCGGAGGAGGGTGGGGGGCTGCGACCGCTTCTGCTACTCTCGGCGCCGAGAAACATGGCGGCGCCCGAGGCATCTATATCGTCGGCGGCCGCAACCTCGGCAGTAGCAAAACGTGGCCGTCCACGCCAGTACACCACAGACAAATTAAGGGGAGGCACTCCCTTGGAGGGTCTACTTTTTAAGTACTGGTGCTATCTCAATAAAATTGGCAGGGCATACTAGGCATGCAAACTTAGGAGGCTACACCAATTTTCAGCTGAGAAGGTCAATTTTGTGCCAAGTTACAGCCTCTTATGTCAAAAATATGATACAACTAGTAGTGCCGCGGGAAAAAAACTATCGTTACAAAATAGTACCAAAATGTTACAATTTTTTTGCTTGGATATAAGGACGAGTGACTAGACTAATCGGTAGTGGGTTTCAAATAATTTTAAGTGCCATATTTAGCGTTAAAGTAAACTTTGAAAAAGAGGCCAATTTCATTAAATTTTTTACTTTTACAAAAGTAAACATTTTCTCGCTAAAGAAATAACAATCTTGAAAAAGTAAGCCCATAGTTGAGTTCTCCAGTAAATTTTACTCCAGAAAAACCGCACGGCGGTTCTGAAGGTACTTCAGTCATCGAACGATAGTTTTTGAGCAATGAAAAAAATGGCCAAAACATGAAGCTGAGTAAAACGCATTTGAAAATTCACATTGTGTTCCACTTTAGATGGCACTTGGCACTTAACCTAAAATGCTCCTGGAGCGTACGTCAGTCCCTCCTCTGCATGGTCCTTCTGTGCTTTGGCCACAGCTTCCATCTTTCGTCTCTTATGTGATGGCGTGGAGGACTTGAGCGTCTTCACCTGGGCCTTTGCAACCTTCGTCCGAGTGGCCTTCACGGCTTGTGAGGTCTAATGGCTCCCTGGCTCAATGCCCATCTCTAAAAGAACTTTCTCGAAGCCTCGAGGACCTTGGTTAAACTCCAAGACTGCCAGAGCCATGACACACTCGACAGTCTTTAGAGAAGCGAATTCTACCTTTGGGCACTTCTTCCAAATCAAGGCGTTGAAATATTCATTCGCGTTCTGGGTCTTCATCCTGGAACATCTTTTAAGCAAATCCCTCCGTGACAGGCGGTTATACAAGGGCACTAGCTCCTTTGCTATCTCCTAGGAGAAGGCCGGCTTGTGTGGCCAAGATGCTGGTGATTCTCCCGCTTCCTTGAGGTCCTTACTTCGGTTGAAGTGGTGCCAGGAGTCCATCCCAGTGGAGCAAGCGCTGTGCCTTGGCTCCTCGTCAGTAGAGTATGAATGCAGGAGACTAACATACACTTTACGCTGCATGGCTGTAACATCAGGTGCGTTGTCTTTGAGGGCACAGGCATAGTAGTTGGTCGGTTTCTTGATCTTGATGTTTGTCAGCTTCCCTTTTCCACCAAGTCCCTTTATTTTCTTGAGAGATTCTAGGCCTGCGCCACACCTCCCACCAAAGTGGGAAGTGTGGCCGCGTTTGTGCCAAGTTCCATCGAACGTGACGCATACGTCCAGCAGTTCGTCTTTTGCAACTATCTTCGCTTTGCGCACCGACTGCGCTGCACTTCTCATGACTTTGCCGGCAGCTGTCACGGCTGCATCATGCACTTTCGCGGCAACGTTTTTGGCAGTCTTCAGACACATCGGCGGTGGTAGGTTTATGCCGGTAAAAAGATGGGACAATTTCGTGAAGCTCACCCCCGAGTCCCGTGCCGAAAGATCGATGCGCGCCGCAAGTTCGTTTAGACGAGTGTCGCCGATGTTGACCGAGTGCAGGGCTCTTGCCACTTCTCCACAAGTTGTGCACAAAACAACAAACTCAAAGTGAATGCCTTTCCCACTTTCTGTCCGTTCGAGAGAAGATCCCACGCATTCCGAGCACAGCAAAGCACTCATCAAAACCTTGATGCAGGAAACGTCGATCAAGCGGTAGCCTTCAGGCTCGCTGCTGTCATTTAGGCCTAGTGGCTCCTCGGCGCATTTTGCAGACTCCTCTTGTTGCATCATCGCAATCTTCCGCTCAATCACACTCATCTTCGAGTGCAGTTCCGATCACCGGCGTAGATAACGAGGGCTCCGGTGGTCCCGGACGATTGAAATCTTCAGGTCCCGACGCGGCGGGAAGCACAAAGGCGACGGGAGAATCTGAGGCACTCGACGACGACGGAGCGCTTGGAAATGAGGAAAGATCGCTTCCGTTGTCTGCATTGCAAGGTTGTCCACTCCCTCACCACTTTGAAAACCGATTGCGGCTGCCGAACTTGAACGGCGAAGGCTTGCCACACAAAGTCACCGGCACCGCGGGGTGGAACGGTCAAGCGCATGCGACGCAGCTAGGAAACGAAACTGACGAAACACCGACTGGCCGAAATTGCGCGCTAGCAGACGAGTATGGGGTCATGTGACAGGTTTGAGCAAATCAGAGTTCCTTCTTTGCCAGTGTGGCCAATGAGAGAGCGTGCAGTGTTGTTTTCTACGGGGTTTCACGGTTGGTGCACACGATGTCTCGCAAGTAGCTCTACACCAAAAGGAGGAGGGTGAAACGCTCTTTCCAATGAGGGGTGCCTCTCTGCGCTAGGCCTAATGAACGCGGAGCGAGCGCGCTTTGAGTATGGCCAATTTGTGCGACCGCGCGCGTTTTTACGAGGCGCGCGCGGCCGCCGGTACGTCGAAAATAATTTATTTTGGAGTAAATAGTTTGTTTATAGGAATAAAACTTTTTGACAGCATTCTTCAAGAGTTATACAAGCTGATAGGACTATTTTTCAAAAACGTGACTTTTTTCAAAAAAATCGCGATTTGGAGGCCGTGCCTCCCCTTAAGAGAGCGGAAAAACGACATTCATGCTTTCGCATTCACAACTCAGAAGAAGTGCCTACCGTAGAATACCACGCTTCCGCCCTTTCCACATTAAGCGCCCATTCCTAAATTTCTAAGATCTGAGAAAATATGCACGGTAGATTGATATACCGTAAAATACCGGGTAAGCGCCCACTCAAACTTTGGAGATAATCGCAGAAAAATGGGGGATGGGCGCTTGTCCGGTCATCAATTTTACATATAAACATACTGTGCATATTTTTTCAGATCTTAGAAATTTAGGAATGGGCGCTTAATGTGGAAAGGGCAGATGCGCGGTATTCTACGGTATGTAAAGTTGATGACCAAAGTAGCGCCCATCCCCCATTTTATCGCGATTATCTCTGAATTTTGAGTGGGTGCTTGTCCAGTATTTTACGGTAGATGTCCTCGGAATTTATTTTGCTAGTTACAGGTTGAAAAATTTTATTATTTTTTTTGTCGCCCGAATTGGATACTCTTATTAGGTGGCTGGGGACGACAGTGCATGAAAAAGGTCTATAGGTGTGGCACTCGCTTTCTGTGGGATGATTTCAGGATCATACTTGCGATGTGGTTACATCTAAGGAACCCCAATGAGAACTTTCTGCTGGTGGACATTATTGAGTGCTGGCTCTATGAACCAGTTATAATTGTTTGAAAGGGAAGGGCCTGAGTACTCAGTGTCATCAGAATATTTCTGAAGTTTTTTCTTTTTTGGTTCCGCCGAGCACGCGTCTTCAAAAGGGTGTTGTCAATCGTCTCTGAGACCCTACATTCCTCTCCCGTGGTTATGGGGCGGTCTGCCGGCACCCTCCACTGAGGCCCCCTGCCCTCTGTTGCAGGGCACATCGCAGGAGCAGTACAGCCAGGGCTACGGTCAGATGAGTCCCTCCTCCCGCAGCCCCTCTGGCCCCACCTACACCCAGCTGGGCTCCGCGCCGGGCGCCAGGGGTGAGCAGTGGAGTCAGGGTGGTCGGTGACACTCGAAGTCAAATGCTCGAAGCTAGAAGCTTCCATGCTGGGTCTACCGGCACAAAACGTGCATTTAGTCCCCTTTTTCTTTACATTTGCGCTTTGGGCGCGTCTTGTATCCAATTTTTTGAATACGGTATTGTTCAAAGTTTTTATTGGAGGTATGAACTGTATTGTTTTGTTAAAGGTTGTTCCTCTCTGCCATGGCTCACGGACCAGCAGTATGTATAAATAAATAAAAGAAACGCTACGAGGAATAAAGCAGCAATCACTAATTTAGAGTCGTGAAGAGAAAGAGTGGAGTGTTTGCTACTCTGACCAGAGCTACCAAGTAACATTGGGTTCCTTAAAGGACACATGCAAAGAAAAAAAACATTTTTTTTAAACAACTTAGATGGAAGAAGGATATCATAAAACGATTTTACAACGAAGAAAAACAATTTTTAGAGCTATATTTACGGCGCTATACGAATTTGTAGTTGGCGCCCGCCGGAGCCGCCGCTGGTCACGTGGTAGGCCCGCGCGCCACTGCCCTGCGTTGCCGGAGCCGTAAAGCCACGCCGCCGCCGCACGCTGAGCGTTGTGCGAACGCCGCTTCAACGCGTTTCTCCACGCCGCCGTCGCCGCCGCCGCCGCACAAGTTCGTCTGGTTCGGGGCGTCGCCGCCGTCATCTGACCGGCGCACAGGTCTATCACGTCTACTTGCGCTTTTTCAGGAGTTCCCTTTGGGCTCTAAAAGTTACTTACTAATCTTAGTTTTTGTTATACTTTAAATAAAGATGAATAAGTTACTTTTAGAGGCCATAGGAAGCTTCCGAAAGAGTGCGAGCACCACGTGACAAATATGGGCCCGTCACGTGATAAATAAGGGCCACTTTTCTGCGGCGCCCGCGGGCGCCAACTACAAATTCGTATAGCGCTGTAAATATAGCTCTAAAAAATTTTTTTCTTCGTTGTAAAATCGTTTTATATCCTTTTTCCATCTAAGCTGTTTAAAAAAAATGTTTTTTTTCTTTGCATGTGTCCTTTAAGTCTAGAAACAGTTAGCCCAAGGTGTATATTGAATGTATGTAGTGGGAGTAGAAATAGGGATTGGCTGCTAGCAGTCACGTTGAAGCTAGCTGAGTCATCAAACTGAAGAAGTTGAAGGTAGTTGTTATGTAGTAGTCATGTGAGAATAGTGGATTTTGAGTTTGAAGCGACTTGGAAGCGAACAGTGGTTTTGGCCAAATATTTCCGAATCAAATATTGCAGCATACTGCACCATGCTTAAATGAAAATCCAGATGAACTCGTGAAGGTTGCTTCTGAGCTTCCACTTGTCCACATCTAGGCTCAGTTAATTTTAATAGAACTACGGTATATTTGTGAACTTTGGCATGTAAACAACTTTGTTGCAGCAATCCTAATGGAGGGGATTTCTAAATCTGCTTGCTATACACGTTTGCAAGTACAGCCTCAGGGCACCGGGCCTTCTTGCTCAGTTGGGGTGCGCTTGGGCGCGGCCATAATCCGCTCATGACACCTTAGCAAGGCGTCGTAATCGGATTATGACGTGCACAAAAGCACACCTCAACTGAGCAAGATGGTGGCCACCCCGAGGCTGTAGTGCTTGCAAACATGTATTTGCAATTTTTTTTTTCAATTGAAATTTTGTTAAAAAGGAAAGCTAGCACGAATGATGAACACGGGTTGTCAAGACATCGCTGTGTAACATACTCTTGCACAGTCGCAGAAGGTTATCCCTGTTGAGTGCGCCTCTCACCAAGCAGCTGCACAATGTGGGGAAGCAATACCCATAGTCCCTGTGAGCTCCGCGGGTATGGACCTTTTGCAAATTTTCCAAAAGGGTAGCGAGCGACGAATTATGGGAGCCCTTGGTACGCCCCTCCCATCGTGTTTCCTCTTGCTACCACGTGACTTATGCGAGCAGGCGCAGGTTACCAAGGCAACAATGCTTGAGCTGCCGAGTCGGGCGAGCGCTCGGAAATTGGAAGAGGGTATCGCGTTGGCCTGCTTGCAAGGTTGCCCCTCTCACATCCAGGGTTCATGCGGGTCCTTGAAATCCTTGAAAACCCTTGAATTTAAAAGTAGCATTTTCAAGGCCTTGAAAGTCCTTGAATTTTTACAGATCCTTGAAAGTCCTTGATTTTCGAGTTTGACGACGACATTTAGCAGATGTTTATGAACGCCTGGCCACACTGGAATCAGTTTCGGTTTCGAAGGGCATAGCCAGATCCACATCCAATCCACTCCTTTATGTAATTTCCGGCACGAGATCAGAAGTTGCCGGCGTAGCTCGAACGTAAACTGGTGTGTAATTTTTGCGGTCGGAATTATTGCAGCAACTGCAAGTGAGAAATAATGCCAGGGAAATGCAAGTTCCAACGCTAGTGGCTGAGCAACGACAGTTATAGGCACTGGATTGCACCGGACTCGCCGAATCCGAATTGGGCTAAATGCAAGCCTTGCTCGAAAACGTTCGACATCGCTGCTATGGGAGAGTCCGCACTGAAAAATCACATGAAAAGCGCCAAACACGACGCGAATGTGAAGGCGGCAGTGAGTAACCCGATCAAGAACTTCTTGGTGCCCTCTGTAGGTGAATCGTCCGGGAAACCAACGTCCGTAGATCCAACGCAATCACAGTCGTCGGGCTTGGATGGCGTGTGCCAGAAGCATGAGCTAGTGGCTGATGCAGATATTCTGTGGACACTAGCAGTAACTGCGTCGCACTATTCCTACATGTCCTGTTCACAGACGAGGGGCTGTTAAGAATGGAACCTTCGGCAACCTTCTTCCGAGTTTCAACGCTGCGGAAACGAGTCCCGAAACGAGTCCCGACGTGTTCAGGACTGACGCCCACCTGTCGAAGGCTGCCCAAAACGTGTCTCAACGCGTCCGTGACGTCAACGGGACGTGTGTGTGTGTGCGTGTGGGTTTGTGCGCTCCGGAAGAGGAGAGAGGCCTGGCCTAACTGCGGAGAACCTTGGCTATGACTCATTTCTGACTTCGTCGCGGCGGACCCAGCTGCAAAGCACGTGGCGGTCGCACCTGCTGCCCTGGCGGAGAGAGAGGGAGAAAACGGACCCCTATATAAGGCGGGGCGTGAGGGCTCCATTTGTTCTCTCGGATTTGACGACTGTATCGCTACCATGTAATTAAACCGTTCGTTACGTTACCAATTCTCCCACCTCCACTGGACCCCTGGGTTCTTCACTTCGGGGAATGGTCGTCGTCACGAGCCAGGAAGCTCCCGGACGTGCGGCCTAAGCCCCGCCTCGAACAACTGGTTGGCAGCGGTTGGGATCGGACCATGCGACATCGTGCTACATCTGTGGGTGAGCGTTTGGACTTTGCTTTGAGATTCGCCAGGCTTCAGATTATGGGTAATTAATTTTGAACTGCTGGGAATCCTTAGTGTTTGACTCGTGCGCTAGGTTTGTGTACAACCTCGCGACAAGTTTTATTGCAAAGCCAAAGCTAAAGAGCAGCGATCATGGATCTGATGAGGTTACTGAGAACAGATTTACTCTGTTTATGTGAAGAATTGGGTGTGGAGGTGGAGCAAAAGATGAAGAAATCTGAGATCAGTAAAGCGATTTCAGAGAGCGCGGAAGCAGAGGAAATTAAAATTGCGTGGGAACTGCTTCAGAACGCTAAGAGCGAAGCTGCAGCAACAGAGGAACGAGAGCGAGAACAGGCTGCAGCGAAAGAGGAACGGGCTGCAGCGAAAGAGGAACGGGCTGCAGCGAAAGAGGAGCAAGCTGCAGCTAGAGAGGAACGAGCACAGACTGCAGCGAAAGAGGAACGAGAACAGGAGCGGGCTGCAGCGACAGAGGAGCGAGCGCTGAAAAGGCTAGAGCTCGAAATTGAACAACAGCGATTAAACTCGCAGAACAGTAGAGTTGGGGCTCCGGTACGAGCAAGTGAGACCGAGTCGTATCAAATGAAGAAGCTCATGCAGCCGTTTAAAGTTGGGGAAGACGTGGGCCTATTCTTAGTTAACTTTGAGAGGACATGTGAGAAGTTGAGCTTCGCCCCAGAAACGTGGCCGCAACGGCTTTTGACTCTGTTGCTCTGTGAGGCTGCAGAGGTTGTCGCGCGCCTTAGTGCTGGAGACGCGGACGACTACGACAAGGTGAAGTCCCGCCTTTTGAAGCGGTACCGCCTTTCTGCCGAGGCGTTCCGTCAAAGGTTTAGAAACGCATCCAAAAAGAGCAGCGAGGGCTACTCGGAATTCGCGTACGGGCTTAAAACCAACCTGATAGAATGGTTGAAGAGCGAGGAAGTGTACGAAAGCCGAGACAAGGTAGTCGAGTGTGTGTGCCTCGAACAGTTCTTTCGTAGCATTCCGCAGTCAGTCAAGCTCTGGGTGCAGGACAGGGTGGGAGTCGACTCTGTCGAAAGGGCCGCTGAGCTAGCCGAAGAGTACGCAACGCGTAGAAAGCTGAGCGGAGAGGAAAGCGAATCCGGCCGAAGCGATCAGCGCAAGACCTTCCGACAGGGTAACGGCTCGCGAGAAAACGGGCCCGAGAAGCCCGAAGCAGGACAAAAGGTCCCAGAGAAGAGCGCAGAACACTCGAACGGAGACGAGGCGCGGAAAAGCCCAACAGGGCAGTTCGAGGCAAGGAAGCCGTTCCTGTGCTACAACTGTCAGGAGCCGGGACACACAGCGGCCAGATGTGAGAAACCGCGGGTTGTGTTCTCGTACGTGAACGGTAGTGACGAGGACCTGAAGCTCCTTCGTCCCTATCTTCACGAGCTCCAGGTAAACGGAAAGCCGTGCAGGGTGCTTCGGGACAGTGCAGCGACGATGGATGTTGTTCATCCGTCGTATGTAACGACATCCGATTTTACTGGAAAGGTAGTTTGGATCAAGCAGCTGCTTGAAAAGCACAGTGTCTGTCTGCCTATGGCGACAGTAAGGATAACTGGCCCGTTCGGAGAGCTAGTGACAGAGGCGGCTGTCTCGCAAACAGTCCCGTTGGAGTATCCTTATTTGTTTTCTAACCGGTCAGATTTCCTGCTGCGCGAAAGGGGTCAACAACTGGGAGAAGGACTGGTTCAGTCGTGTACGAGGTCCAAATCGCGTCAGGTCGCCCCTTTGTTGACGAGTGATCCAGAGCCAGAGGCAGCTGACGGGGAGCAAGCACTCCCAGAGTTGGAGGCAGAAAACCGGGATGAGAGGGACCAGGTTGTAGAACAGCCTGATCTCATAGCACTAGGAAGCGTACGCCGTCCCAACGCGCCGGCGAAAAAGGCGGAGGAAGAGGGGATCAGTGAAAGATCTCTCGTAGCTCCGGCGTCACGTAACTTTGGTCCTCTGCTACGAGTAGACAGAGTGTCTTTGACAGTCGAGCAGAAGAGCGACCCTAGTGTGTCAGGGTTTCGCGGTACAGCTCAGGAGATTGCTAGGACCAATGTGACGGGGCATGAAAAAGGCGGATTGTTTTATCGGCGCTATAAAGACCGCATTTTCACGTCTAGAAATCACGTGAAAATCGATCACTGTGACTTCAGCGTAAGAAAAAGGAAAGGCAAATTTAACGGCAATGCCGATGGGTTGAGCAGATTTTTCTGACATCACGAAAAATAGTAGGGATGATCTCAGAGGTCTTCGTCATCCACGGGAATGAGGATCTAAGTGGGGGCACTTCGTTGATACCCCAAAATGACCTCACAAATTGCGAAAAGTTTTTGTCTTTTGTCTTTTGTTCTTAGTGACCTCGTTGGAAAAATGAGTTTTTTTGGCGACAGGGGGTCTCGATACCCGGAATTGTACCAAATTTTGGTAATCCGTAATCCAGTCTGGCGGGTCTTTGGCGAATTCCGAGCGTTTGACTGCGGTGTGGCGTGGTGTTGTGGGGGACGTTTCCGCTGATGCCTCCGTTGTGAGAGGTTTGGGAGTTTGTTTGGTGCTTGCAGCGTCTTCTCAAGGCCTACTCCAAGCCCACCTCTTCAGGCCAGCGATTGTACCACCGGCCATTCGAGGTTTCCCTGGCCCCGGAGGGGCTGTTAAGAATGGAACCTTCGGCAACCTTCTTCCGAGTTTCAACGCTGCGGAAACGAGTCCCGAAACGAGTCCCGACGTGTTCAGGACTGACGCCCACCTGTCGAAGGCTGCCCAAAACGTGTCTCAACGCGTCCGTGACGTCAACGGGACGTGTGTGTGTGTGCGTGTGGGTTCGTGCGCTCCGGAAGGGGAGAGAGGCCTGGCCTAACTGCGGAGAACCTTGGCTATGACTCATTTCTGACTTCGTCGCGGCGGACCCAGCTGCAAAGCACGTGGCGGTCGCACCTGCTGCCCTGGCGGAGAGAGAGGGAGAAAACGGACCCCTATATAAGGCGGGGCGTGAGGGCTCCATTTGTTCTCTCGGATTTGACGACTGTATCGCTACCATGTAATTAAACCGTTCGTTACGTTACCAATTCTCCCACCTCCACTGGACCCCTGGGTTCTTCACTTCGGGGAATGGTCGTCGTCACGAGCCAGGAAGCTCCCGGACGTGCGGCCTAAGCCCCGCCTCGAACAGGGCTTGTTCTGAAGAATGTTTCCCGACAGCGAAGTTGCTCGAGCCTTTTCCTGCGAAAAGCAGACGTCTTTGTACGTCGCGTGCCACGGTCTCAGACCTTTTTTTTTATCTTCAATTGGCAGGTCGCTGTGGAAAATATGAAAGATATTTCCTACATCTCTCAGCGAATTGTATGTAAGGCTGTAAACAATGCAGGTGGCATCCTGAATGTACAAATCACGAAGGAACTCAGGACGTCCGTGGCTTCTGCAAGGCACCATTACCATGCTTTTTGGGAAGCCAAGAAGAAGCGGGAGCTTGAAGATGCAAGGCAGGTAAAAAGGCGCTGCATTGACGAAGAAGTTCAAAGATTGAGAAAGAAGAAGAAACTGGAAGTAGCTGTTGCTGAATTGACGGCTTCAGAAGACAATTATGCAGAGAAGGCAGAAGCCTCGAGTGACCTCACATGGATCATGAAATCCAACAGCCTCAGGAAGACCGCCAAAAGCAAGGCACAGGAAATTCTGAACATTGACCTCGAAGTCCAGAAAAAGCAATGTGAACTACCATGAACATTGGACAAGTGCTTGTTTAGTGTATATTTTTTGTTTAACATGTGGGACACGGCAACGTGTGTTGTTAATGTACTTCTTTGAATCTAGCATACAAAAAGGAAAGCTCCTTAATATCTTGTCTCGTGCTATAAATATTACATTTTTAACGCATTTAGAATTGTGTTTTGTCTAAGTAAGGCTCTCCAACATGGTCCTTGAAAATATCCTGGCTGGGCCTTGAAAGTCCTTGAAAACCCTTGAATTTTTGTCTTCGACGCCAGCATGAACCCTGCACATCCTTTGTACCAGCTCCGCCGTCTGCTACACCAACGCTTTGTCAAACCTAGTCGAACCCTGCCACGGTTGCGGTGCAAAATAGGTGGATTCGGTGACACTGCAAGACGTGAAGGTCTGTCAAGTTCTGTCCAATGACACAATGCAGACAAGAGTCGGAGCCAGGGTGCCACAGGCAGCACAGATAGGATACGCCGCCAGCGATATAGGACGTCTTTGGCTGAAACATTGTACGTCGTTGGCAGCGTACAGTATCCGTGCTGTTTATGGCACCCGGGTTGACTCTTGTCTGCATTGTGCCATTGGACAGAACTCGACAGACCTTCACGTCTTGCAGTTTCACCGAATCCACTTACTTTGCACTGCAACCGTGGCAGGGTTCGACTAGGTTCGACAAAGCGTTGGTGTAGCAGACAGACGACGGGGCCGGTACAAAGGAGAGGGATGAGAAAAGGGCAGTCTCGCAAGCCAGCCAATGCGAGATCCTCTCTTTCATTTCTGTGCGCTCGTCCGACTGGCCGGGACGGCGGATGGCTGCGCTGCTGGCGGTAGCTGCCGCGGCTCATGTGCAGTCACGGAGACACAATGAGAAAGCGCGTGATCTGTACCGAGGGCTCCCAAACTCCTCTGCCGTCATGGCGCTGTATGTATTGCAACAGGTCAATTGCTTCCCCGCAGTGCGCAGGTTCTGAGTGAGAAGCGCACTCAACGGGGCTAACCCGCTGCGATCAACAATCAGAAAAGTATGAACATTGCAGTTCGTCTCGAGGCGAATGTCGAATAGCCTATTATATGAAATTACTATGGTATTAGAAAATTGGAATATTTGCACCACCCTATTACATAGTATAGAAGTAGTGCTCTAGTGGTTCATGCACCCCTTAACTTGAATACCACATTTACATAAGTAGAGCAGAATCATTTTGGGAGTTTGCAGGCAGATTGCATGCAAAACCATTTTTCAGTCCCTTTTGGGAAAGGAGGGAGTGGGACACACAGAAAGGGAGATTGTGCAGTGCGATTCATCTTGAGCTGCATATTTTGAGCGTGTCGCAGCTGTACAGTGGAGAAGGAACTGAGAAAAGCTTCTGATGCCGTGTGCTACCATGCTAGCACTAGCTTGTACGATAAACTGTCGCCAATACTTCCATACTCATATTAGGAGTATTTAATGCCAGCTCAATATTTGTATTCTTGAGTGACAGTAAGTAAATATGTGGGTGTCTGCTCACTTTGTGCCTATCGAGTGACTCTAATCCAAGATATTTGGCTCGCACGCCTCTACAGAGTTCAATTTTTGCAACGTTTTCTGGGCCCACACACGCAGCATTGGGAAGGCTCGGTTCTAACGGCGTCCCTCCTCCACAGGTCT
Source organism: Ixodes persulcatus (assembly GCA_013358835.2). Lineage (NCBI taxonomy): Eukaryota > Metazoa > Arthropoda > Arachnida > Ixodida > Ixodidae > Ixodes > Ixodes persulcatus. The sequence goes on along the minus strand of JABSTQ010010761.1, from coordinate 51,988 downwards.
GTGGGGCCAGTGGCAGGGCCCCGGTGCCTCCGAGAGTCCCGCGCCCCCTTCTGGGGGTGGCGGAGGAGGCTCTGGAGGCGGACCCCAGTCCGTTCAGCCCTCGCAGCCTCCGCAGCAGGAACTGTCCGACATGCTCCAAATGTTGGACCAGTCCGGCACGGCCTCGTTCGAAGAGCTCTCCATGTTCAACTCCTTCTCCGAGTGAAAGCGCTGGCCACCATCGTCCCCGCTTCGTTGCAACATCGGATCGGGTGTTGGGAGGACCTCACGGGGGGGATTGGCGCCCGAAGGAGTGGATTGTGCCGAGTGCTTTACCTTGTTTCGTGGACTCACCAGTGCAGTTGGATGAAAGGGGCCTGGAACGGCCCTTAACGAGGCACACCCTGCGAGCAAAGAAGACCCGCCACTTGTTCAGTCAGAGTGACCCTTCTTCTCTCGTTTGAAACTTTCGGGCAGCACAATTGAGACCCTTAGGAAACATCTCACGCATGGCGTTGTCGATCGTAGCGTTGTCCACCGCTGGTGCCCCCCTCTCCTTCGGGACGAAGTCCCTCAATGCCTTCTTCAAGCAGCGACAGATGCCAACGTACGAGGCGCACGTCTCGTGCGGCTTTTGAGGTGATATGGCATTGGATCGAACTGCCCGAGTGCCGCGCCTCAACCAGAACTCGCCCGGCACGCCCCGCGTCGTACGTCGGCACATTTAACGACTGTCGGTGCTCGAAAGAGGCGCGCAGTGTAGATTAAATCGAGGTACTCGACCGCATCAGGCTCGCGCCGCTGCGTTCCGGCGAGCGGGCCAGCCAGGCGTCTTTGTTGTCCTGCACGCACACGCTGCCTAGGGCGGGTTTTGCGCAGAAAGGGCGCCTTACTTAAAAGTGGCGTCCGCAAGACGCACTTTCTCCCCTCACGACCGTACGCACCCTCCCCGTCGCATCGGGGCATTTTTACGTTTTCGTTTTGCTCTCATCTTCCCGAATCTTCCCGCCTTTCCATCAGCACCGCGCCTGGGCGGCCACTGTCGAAAATCTGCGAGCGCGCTTTCTGTAGCCCGCGCAACACAGCCTTGGGCATTCGTTTGGTTTCTGGCTGGGGGGTTCTGGAAGTAGAGTTTTTGGGGAGAGGGTTAGGCACCCCTCTCTCTTTCTTTCTCACCTCGGCAGTGGGATCGGGGTGCCGCGGTTCCCCGACCCTCGAGGGTAGGAGTCCCTCGTTTGAGAGAAGGCGGCCCCCACGCGAGCGTCGGGAATGCACGCGACGGCTAGATCTCCGCGTTCCACGCGTGGACTGACCCGCCGTTTCACGTGCAACAAAGCTGCAACCTATTTTTTAACCAAACCTTTTTGGGGGAGGGGGTTGTGCTGCAAGTGCTCTGTACACCTACCCACGAACCGAGGTCACAAATATATTGGAATACACTGCATTTGCAAGAATGGAAGCTCACTTCTTTTCCGTCTCTAAATGCATCGCCGTGGGCTGCTTAAAGGTTTGTTATCTTCTTATAAGATTAGGTGATACTATAGACGCTTTCCGAAATAGTGAAATGATGCGTAGATTATCTGCAGCCGCCATTAGTTGGTCTCATCGCTTACGCCGTGAAGCCCATAATTGGCTTCGAGTTTCTCCGAGTACGCTTCGAATGCTGATGAAGCACTTGTGTCTAATGCGTGCTCACAGTGCATGACCAACTAATGGCAGCTGCACATAATTTATGCATCACTTCGAAATTTCGAAAAGGGTCTATTGTCATAACAAGGACGGCAGAAGTTACACTTTCGAATCGGATCGGCATGCTCCTAGCTGATCCTCACTGACATTGTTGTGAAGCAGTGAAGCAGTTTAAATGGGATAATGCTTAAAAACTCATTCAGCAAAAAGGTTTTGCTGGATGAGTTTGTAAGCATTATCCCATTTAAACTGCACTGACACGTCCACGGACATACTCTGTATTTTTTTATGATGGTACCGAGGTTGCCAATGGCTTACGCTCGCAGAGCGAGTGTTTTGAAACCGGACGTACGAAATAGTTTCCTGCCAGAATGAAGACCCCCTCCATGGCTTCCTTTTCTTTGTTCATTCCACACTCCTTCTTCGCTGAAATTCAGTCTAGGAGCTAACTGCTTTAAAAATTGGGAATATTTCCCTCTTTTTGAACAGAAAAAAGTGAAAGCCGTTTACAACTCCCTGTAACGCCGAATTGGAGCGCAGCTCTTGAGGAGGAGGAGGGAAGGGTACTCAGGGGAGGGTATACCCCTCCTCCTCCTCCTCCTCCCATCATTCTTCAATTCTTCCGGGGGGGGGGGGGGGGGGGGGGTCACGTGACCCCGGGGAGGGGGGGTCGCGCGGTGCATTATGGGAAATGTCCCATAATGCGCCGCGCGAGCCCTCCCCCGGGACACGTGACCCCCCCCCCCCCCCCCCCCCGAGGTCACGTGACCGGGGGGGGGGGGGGGGGGGGGGGCTCGCGCGATGCATTATGGGATATTTCCCATAATGCACCGCGCGGTTACGGCGACACCGACGCCGCTCAAGCCGGAAACGGGCGCCTAAGAGCTGCGCTCTAAAAGGGAAGCAGGGGTGGTTTTCTCTTTTGTGTTTTTGCCACCGCCTTTAAACAAGCACCATCTGGGGGTCATCCGTAAGCTACAAATGAAGGGCAGTTTAACGTGCTTCCGCCTGCCTGTCGGAAAACACTTGCATTGTGCCGTTGTATTAGTTTTCGTTGCTTTTTGTGCCCTATATACTACAACCAATGCTAAAAAAGGTGTTTTTATACAAGAGACAAAATATATGCAAAGATAGGTGCTGACAATGTTGGTCATGCCGGACGGTGCCCTCCAAAACTGACTATGGCGTGAAGCAAGGGCCAGAGAAGAGAGTGCATACGTGTGCAGAGGCTTAGTGGAAAAGGCTCCATTGTGTTCTAAGCTATCTGCTATGAATATCAAATAGGTTGCTCTTGGAACGTGTAGTGGCACTGCTTACCGATAACTTGAGGAGTATACCTACCCTTTTGCTGCCATTCCTGAGCAAGAAAATGGCTAAGGAGAGCCAAAGCTTGAAATGCATGGGAATAGCCACCAAACAGGAAAACAGATTTCAGAAACTTGGAGTAAGACAGACAGAGACGGTAATGTCTCGTTAATGTAGACCCCAAGAAATGGTCCATAATTATGAGTCGTCTAGAGTATGGAGGCAAAAAGGCACGTCTACCCAGCTCGTCTTCGAGAATATTGTCTATATAGCAGGGTATCTACACTAAAACGGTCCATCTTAATGAGACACAACTGTACCCTAAGGGAAAAAGCACACGCAAGTAGTTTGTATCATTCCATGAAACTTTTGGATCGTACCACGAGGCAAGGAAAAATGTCTAGCGGCCTAAAGCTGATCCATAAAGGGCGTTTCAGGTGCCGCATGGGTACATAAGGCTAGTTATGGACACCTAAATGCTACACCGCTTGGTTTTGTTTTTTAAAGCCTTTTTACAGACGACTGATTAGGTAATTCAAACTCCAGGAAGCCACAGACTTTAGTTTGAATTATCAGAAATTCATCTAAATATGATTTGAGGCAAAGTAGCAATTTGCTATAGGAATAGCTACACATACCAAGCAGATTTTTTACACTTTCCTTTACACAGGCACACACATAAAACATAGATGAAGTTTGAAGTGAATAATAGTGGTTTAGGCCGAATATTTTCTAATTGAATGTCAAATAGTTTCTCCAGGCCTTTTACTACCGTTGTACCATGCTTAAATGAAAATTCAGCTGAACTTATGAAGGTTGTTTCCAGCCTTCCACTTGTCCACCTCTTAAGTTCAATTAGTTTTAATATAACTATATCTATGAACCGTGGCCTCAGAAAGTCCAATGCCTAGTTGGGGTGGCGTGTAAATGACTGATTTGACAAAATTAAACCTAAAGAGACTCTCAGCTATCCTAATCGAGGGAATTTATAAACCTGCTTGCTATATGCAAATATTTCTTTAATTTCGAATTTAACCCCCTCAGAAAAATGTAAAACACAAGCACAAATAATGAAAGCAAATTGTCAGGACACTTCTGCTTGCATAGTCGTGGTGAGTTAGTCCCATTGAGTGCACTTCTCACCTGTGTACTGTGGAAAAGCAGTGACCGCGAGCTTTGTGGGTAATGCTTTCTCGCTGTGCACAGCTGCTCGGCGAGACGTGCACTCCACAAGGTTAACCTGCTGCAATGAATAAATAGCATGAGTTAAGCGAAAACGCTGTTTGAATTAAGCAGCTTATAAATGCATTAAAGACATAGCAGGACAACCAAAAAATTTTTAATTTGTTTGAATTAACCGGAAGAATGAAATATCAGAGTTTGAATTATCACGAGTCCAATGGATGTCTCTTATCCTCTCAATGAGTCAACAAATGTCACTTGGTGCTTTTATGCAGTCTCCGATGTCAATAGCTTTGGCACATTGCCACAATTTGGGACCGAATGCATAGCCATAATCAATGACGTGGCAACTCTCCGAGGAGAGAGTGCTCAGTGTCATCTGCAGGTTTCAGAACAAAAGGCTTTTATGCGGCACGAGCATCCAATGAATTTTGGCATTGTGTGAGGAACGGTCACAAAAGACCATTGTGCTCATACACGTGCCTTTGAAGGCACTGCACATTTGAGCCACATATCCCAATTATTACTTCCATGAGATATCTTTGCTAGGCCCATATTCTTTCTGGGTAACGGCTGGACCATCTTTATTCAGATAACTTTCGAGCATTTCTCAACCTACATCCGATTTACCTTAGATAATTTTTTTAGTCATGTTCAATGAAAACAGTTTCCAATCTGTGCTCACTGAAGGCATGCACTGCAGGGAACCTCAACTTTGAGAAAGAGACATTGATACTGGGGGGTTAAAAAGAAATATTGAATCCAGACATTTCATTAAATATAATTTCACTGAACACCATCTAATTGAAGTTGTTTCATCAAACACTGCTTAATCAATTACTGGTGCTCTCATGGTCTCTATTGTCTACCGTTTATGCCTTTGTTTTGTACCGGAAAATGGCCTTTGCTATAGCTGGCAAAAACTAGCATTTTGCTTTCACATAATGTTCGTACTTGTATGCACTTGTGAACTTTTACTGCATCGATTTGTTCAAGCAAATGGATGTAAGTCACATTCTTCATCTACAAGGTGTTTAAAAAGTTAACCAAGTTTTGTTTTTTTTTACCGCAAAAATAAATTATATGCATCGCCGAATGCTCATTCTCTGCCCATGGGCCTCCTGCGTTCCCCAGGGGGTGCTGCGAAAAGGGACTTGTTAGGCCTTGTTTTGGGTAGTACAAACTTTAGCGTCTCAAACTGTCACGCATGCAGAAGCGTGCCAGCTCTGGTGCCGAGCGTGAGATCACGATGAAAATACAAAGAAACAACAAAAATTTGAACGCCGTCAAAGCTAAGACGCTAAGCGCATGAGCCAAGAACTGCCGTTTCACGCGTTCCAAAGTAGACGTGACAAAGAAAAAGAAAAATTAAAGCGTCGCTTCACAGATGTTTTGACGTCACCACCCAGAAATAAGAGACGCGTACCCTAGCAGTGGTGTCATGAATTTGGCACTTTTGATTGTCTTGCGGCGTTGAGTCTGGCCGATTTCTGGCGTCCAAAAGTGTTTTTTCGTTCTTCAGCACCAGACAGAATTAAAAAAGCTCAACCAACGTGCCATAAGTAGTGCGAGGCTCAATCAAGTGAGCTTGTACTACCCAGAATGAGGGCGCTACAGTTTGTTCAAAGCTTCAGCGCAGGTGCCAAAGTCTCAAAACTAACCGTTACCTTATTCAAAAGTTATAAGTGACTTTCTGAAAATTTAAATGGGAAAAATGACGACGGATGGAGCTCTTGCATACATTTAATTTCATTTATTTCCCCCTTAAATGCCCACAGAGGGCTTTACATAAAGGGGGGGGGGGGGGGGGCAAATTTAAACACTCAAAGTAACACAACAAACAAAAAAGACTAGGATGTTTGTGAACACATGCAAACAGGACACTAGAGGTGACGAGAGAGGAAATGGCAGTTCTGAAGTTATTGGATTCTGGGATGCTCACAATAGGTTCTCGGGGGTGTTACGTTCCACACCCCGGCGAGACTGTGCTCCATCTAGGGCACACTTACAGGGACGGTCCGCAACACCATCGCTCGGCAGAGACCCTCTCGAAGACCCGGAACCAAGGCTTTCGAACATCAGCTGAAGTGAACAACATCAACGGGTCTTCATCTTCCTCTTTCTCCAACATCTAGAGAAGCTGCTGCTGCGTCGTCATAAATCTCCGGGCCAATGAGAGTGGCTGTTGGACCTCATCTTCATCGAAGCCGCCCACTTTTCTCCCCCAAAACCTCAGCCCCCCCCCCCCCGAGAGCCAGTGACAAAAGCGCCCAGTGCGCATACACTATTGCCCCCCCCCCCCCCCCCCAACCTCTCACACAATGCTTCCAACCCCCCCCCCCCCCCCCCCCCCCCCAAGCCAGCAGCCACCACCAATCACAGAGTCCCGCCGGTGACGCAACATCGTCACGTCACCGGGGCTATAAAAGGGGGACGCGCGGAGGAGGCGGAATGGGACCTACCATCGAACGCAACCATCATCTCATATTCCATTAAAACATAGTGTTGTATTTAAATTTTTCGCAAGTGTCCGCCTTTCTTTTTATTCAACATTTTGGCGACGAGCATTTACTACACATAGTCACCAAATAGGCCAAACCCGGTCTTGTAAGGGAGAAAGTTTGAATAGGTTAGTCGTAGGTGTAGTTAGTTGAATTTTGAATGGATGGTCGGTGAACGGGAAGATGTGGAGCTGAATGGCGCCAGTTCCCGAGGGTACGGACCTCATTTTCCCATTGAAATATTTAAAAAATCACCTATTACTTTTCAAATGAGATAGCGGTTAGTTCTGAAACTTTGGCATCTGGTTCGTTGGGGGGGGGGAACAATGGCAATGGCAATGGAACACACAACCAGAATCATATAAATATCATTCTGGAGGGAAGTGACAAGCATTGTAAATGTGATTATTTTTTTCCAATGTGACACAACAACAGCGTCGAAATGATTGGAATAACGAATAAGGAAGCAGCATTGAAACTATTTGATGAAATGATGCTCGATGAAACACCCACTTATTCAGTGAAATTACGATGACTGCATTGAATGTGTCTTCGACTGGTATGTTTCGCATCATATTCCTTCCATGTATCAGAAGTCGTCCCGTAGTGCAGTGTCCAACTCCTGGCTGCCAGAGCTTCTGTGGCAGGCACGTAGCCAGGATTTTGTTTCGGGGGGGGGTGCATGGGCACCCATGGCAAAATGCTTTATGAAGCGGAGGGGAGAGAGGAGGCCCCAGCAAAATGCCTGTTCTGTGTACTGTCAAGCTGGAAGCGACCTGGAGTAGAACAGCCGTCCACCACATCTACCACCGCTGCTGCGACTCCGCCAGGTTTGCGACCGACGACGACATGACCCTGTGGTGTCCTCGGGTGAAAATCGAGGAACCAGGTTTTAGGATGCAGTAGACACGCCTTGTGGATACGCGTTTCGTATCCACATGATGCAAATGGGGCCGATCCACACACCATGTCGATTGGCCTTGTTTGCATCGCCTTCTCATTTGCTTCTCGATCATGCTCATCCTGCCAGGGAGCAGGAAGTGCGGTGGACATGGCCTAGTCAGTAACTTGTCTGACTCGCAATCGGGGGTTCGAATCCTGCCTATAATTTTTCTAATTTTTCTTTAAGGCAAATAAATTACTTTATATAGTGAAATCACTTGGGATGCGGTGACCTATAATTCACTTCCGTGTCATTTTTTTTTTTTACTTTTATTCCACACGTGAGCGTTGTTTGAAATTCCCGCGCGAAGTCATGTGACTGATGTCGTGACCCTATCTACCAATCAGGATTTTCGCGTCACACCACTGAGGCCGGCTTTTCTGCGACACGAGCTATTTAATCGCATTAATACAAGAAGCAAAAGTACACATGTTAATTGAAAATTCTACTATAGTATTTTCAGTAAACAAGTATTTCTGCTTTCTGTGCTCCCTTGTCAGACTGAGCCTACACTCCCTTTGCTTTCCTGTTTGGCTTTTCCTAATTGATTTGATGTGCCGGCTTTCACTAGAATCGGGTTTCGTTTTGCCCGATTCTTTTGTACCACCGCTTATTCTTTTGGTTTGAGGTCCTCTAGGAGCTTTTGTTTCATAGGTCCTGGCTTTGAGTTTCGATTTATTGTTCTTTTGTTGTTATTCTTTTTATGATTTACTGGTGTAGGGCCCCACAGTGTTGGGAAGTACTTGAAGTACATTGTACTTAAAGAGCTACTTCAAGTAGGTTTAGGAAACTTGTACCTTACTTGAAGTACATTCTCTGAGTATGTACTTGTACGTATTTACCTTAAGTATTTTTTTCTGGTACTTTCTGAGGAAAGTACAATTCCCGACTTCAAAATACAGTCTCCAAATTTGGTTTTGTTAAATTTTTATCACGAAATGATGCTTTGTCAGCTCCGAAGAAATACTGGGAGGGATATTCTATTCTCACCAGAAACATATGAGCAGACGACGCATCGCTCCGTTTGTTCTGGAGGCGGCTTCCCCGTAGCCTTTTTAACTCTCGCTACTTCTCGGTCGATCAACGCAAGGGAGGAGGTTTAAAATATTAAGCGAGCAAAATTAATCATAATGTAGCACCTGAGTCTGTGGTGCGGAAAAATTTAACTTTCGAGTCAAAGAAAAATACAACAGAGGAGAACGTCACAATATTTTGAGACATTCTCTTTTGTCTTTTCCTTCGACTTGAAAGTTCCTTAATTTTTTCGCACCCCAATCTCAGGTGTCACATTATGATTAATTACCACCAGCTCGCTTGAACACACACCATTTCTTTTTTTCATTATGGAGAGGACACTTTTCTATGAGACGATTGCTTGCGGAAGCTACGGGGCTGACGTTATGCTCTTTCCTGGTACATTTAACCCTATTGGGTGCAACAATCCAGTGCGAGAAAATCACCATGCAGTGATTTTCAGGAATTTGGCTCAATTCACAAAAATAACTACTCTGTGGCCACTTTATCAAATATTCGCCGCTGATTTTGAAAATAGGTCATGCAGCCCTGATTACCCCTGGGCAATGCATACCAGTTAAAAAATCACTGTATAGGGGATTAATGGGCATCATGAACGATTGTGTTAAAATACTTGTACTTTACTTTGAACGTTAATTGGATTTATAGTACTTTACTTCAAGTATTGCACCCAGTGTACAATTACTACTTTACTTGAAGTACATCACGTCTAATTACTTTGTACTTTACTTGAAGTACCTTTTAGAAATACTTTACCCAACACTGGGACCCAACGATAGTAATCTCTGGAGAAGGGATGACCCTTCTTCAGAGATTATTATGTCCTTGTCCAGCTCGCTGCGCCTTGCATTAATGGCATTCACATTGGCGTTTCAACATTCGTAATTCATCTCATGTCTGTGCTTCTCTAGCTTGAGCTTCTTTCATTTTCTGTTCCAGATTTCGAGTCATCGGAGATCGATGAGGGTGCATTTTCCGCACCGCTGCACACCATAAAAACCAAACATGTTTTTTTTGTAGCATAAGCTACGTACACTGGCCGAGGTTGAGCAGTTTCGCGTGGCTGTCAAAGAGCCGTGCTGCGCAAGCGCGAGGAGCAGTGACGTCACACGGCGCACAGCTGGCGCGCTCCGCCGCCACCGCGCGCACCTCGCCGGTCTGCGCATTCCAGAGGAGTGACGTCATAGCCGCGGCAGACGCACTGGCGCCGCCACGTGTTCAGCTGTGCGCCTCCGTTGCGCAGTAGCCAAGTATGACGCTGCACCGGAGCCGCTTGATAGTACTTCTCATTTTTTGCGCATAAGCTCACGCTCATAGCCGAGCTAAGCCACCGCAATTGTTTTTTTTTTTTTTTTAATCTGGAATTTGGATTTTTAAATGACACAGGCTTCTAACTCCAATTTAAATAAATCTCTAGGCGCGATCTCTTCGTTGATCTTGGTGGCAGCTATCTGAAAGTCAGAAACCAATGGTTTGCTCGTATCGGCGTCGTCTGAACTCTGAAGTGAACCAACACCCACGAACACAAACACTGGCACAAACAGGGGGGTAAAGGTGGGTGAGGAGGAGTGGCAAATCCTGTGCGCCGACACCCGGGGTCCCGAGTGAAAGATCGCGAAAGAGAGCGACAGAACACGAGAGAAAGAAAGCAATGTTGCCAGCTGAAGGACGACAGTCGCAATGGTAATCGTGAAGACTGAAAACTCTCAGCAATATAAACAGTGATAATTTAACGTTGTAATCTAAATTCTGAGCTATTCTAATGCTTATAAAAACCAATATACTCATTACGTTGCATTAACTTCCCTTCTGTCGAAATCTCGGAAATCTGGTGCTTGCACGGTTTCGTATTCCTCGGCCGCGCCCTCTCGCGCCCCACCCGCGAAGTCGGTTATCTGGTTTAGTTTAGCGTTGACGCGAGGCCGTACATCTGCGCGCTATGCAAAAAGAAAGCTTCGAAAGGAACGTGAATACCTTTCCACCGGTAAGTTCGTGGATTGTTGAAGTTCGTGAAATCGAATGCTGTCGACGAAACTTCGCAGAATAAATGGTATGAGACTCCCTTTCCGGAGGTGCGATCGGGGATACGAGCGAGGCTTCGGTTGCCATGGTAACCATGTTTGGGACCCCGAGGGTCTGCCTGCATGCTCCGCCGCTTGCGGCGGCCAGAATGCATGAGAAAATGGCGGACCTTTTCCTCTAGAGTTAGTCAGAGCCAGGGTGTAAGATAGACAGGTGGGGAAACGGCCCATAGAAGCCTACCGCAGCGCCATGACCGGATTGTGTACTCGTCTGCTTGCGGGTACCCCCGATTTGCAACAGATGGCGCTGCGGCGAGAAGAAAAAAATCGGAATCGGATTAACGTTGGCTCTGACCAGGGTGTAAGATAGACAGGTGGGGAAACGAGAGCCAAATGAGCGACCGGATTGTGTCCCCCTCGGTTTTCTCTTTTTCTGTGGCGCCATCTATGTGGAGCACCGCGAACTCTCACTCCGGGTGGGCGACCGGTGGCGACCGGCTAAACTGACGGAGATGCTTTCTCGTAGATTTTCAATAAAGGACTGTCGTGCTCTCGGTTTAGTTTGCGCACTCTCCCATAAAGTTCCATGCAAATCCGATCAACGTTATTAGAACAACTCAGTTCTGGAACTCCGCTCCGGAGGGGGGTCCCTTTGCGTGGCGCCTGTTAGAGGGCGCGCGCTCCGCATTAATACTCGCTATCATCATCATTGACGGCGCAGTTCTGGCTTTTCTTACGGATAACAGCAGCAGACAACTTTCAAATTGTTTCTGCTGCTGTTGGTAGTCACATTTTTACTTTTTACTGGCGAAAGGGCAAAAACTAACCCAAAACCATGCTGAACCTCGAGAGGAGTCGGGACTCAAAAGCAGCCGCGGAGCAGTAGCAGACGAGAACGCGTGGATTAATGCGCCGGCAGCGCCACCTAGCTGCAAAAAAAATCGGACACGGTTTCGGACCCCCTCCAATGTACAGCGTCTATGGGAAGTTCCATAACTGAGTTGATCTAGTAACGGTGGTCAGAGCCGTGGGCACAAGACACGAGCGCAAAATAAACTTACGCCAAAAAGACGTTTGAAGCAGACGACGGTGGTGGCGCAAGCTACCACCCAATTTAGAAGAAGAAAGTGTGCTGCGGGAAATTCTCTCATCCACCCAATGACCCAATTCACTCTTAAACATGGCCGCGCTCATCCAAGCCGTCGCTCGTCAAGCTCAGGCAACTTTCACGCGAAGTTTTCTCGCCGACGAAGCGTTCTCCGACTGCCTAGTGCGACTACAAAGAGCGGCGAGCCAGATCACCTGCAAGGACGTCAACCTGGACGAGAAAATGCTCCACAGCATATCCAGGGCGACCTCATACAACGGAAGCGACGCGGCGCCCGTCACCTACATCTCGCTCTCCGAGAACCGCACCTTCACCATGAGCATCTTCATTGTGAAGCGGGGTGCGCGCATTCCCTTGCACGACCATCCGTCCATGTACGGCATCCTCAAGGTTCTGTACGGTTCGGCCAAGATAACGAGCTACAGCGCGATCGGGCGGAGGACCGACGCCGTCACCGACGAGCTTATCGTCGACGCGCAACGACACCCCGACGTCTCCGTGGGCGCCGAAAGCAACGCGTGCTGTCTCACGCCCACCGAGAGGAACATTCACGAGATTGCTGCGGTAGACGGTCCCGTGGCATTTCTCGATATCCTGGCGCCGCCTTACAATATGAAAGATAGAGACTGCCATTATTACAGAGTTGCGCGCGAATCGCGCCAACATCAGGGCAGCTCCGACGTTCAACTGGTCGAGGTCCCTACGCCTCACGACTTCTGGTGCGACGCTGCACCGTACAGTGGTCCGCCCATCACGCTGACGGAGACCGAGTCATGATGACGTTCGGCGTTGTAGTGAAAGCGATCGTTCGTATTCTGTTCGTGAAGGATTGAATGCAAGCACGACCCGTCGACGTCGTCCCTCGCGCGGGATGGCGTCAACAAACGGCTTGTTGGCTCGTGTTCACATGGGAGTGTGTTGACGTGAGCAATAGCACACCGGTTTCTTTTGCTATTGACAACGGCAGAGATGCACATTGCATTGGGCTGGGCACTGACGTGCTCTTCAGCGCACAAGAAACGAGTTGTGCTTTGATGACGCACATGCATAAAATATATAGAAAAATAAACCATCCCACATGTGCAAAATAAACAAATTGTTCAGTGTATTTTCCTTGCACTCGAGGAGGTTGCCTTGCACCAGATGAATGCAATGTTCCTAGCGTTCATTGAAAGGTTCATATGCGGTCTAAAGAAATACGCCGACAAAGCAGATCCCTTGTGGTTATTTAGTACCATTTAGTAGTTGGTACTAACCTAAACGTAAAGTACTTGGTATCAGGTTCATTAGTAACTTGGTACTGGGTGCGTGTACTCCTACTTATAAAATAAATTATAAATTAAAAACAAAAAAAGTGGAGGGGGAACGAAAGAGATTGTCAAGCTAAAAGGGCCCATGAGTACCACAAGGGAGTCTCGAGTGGCGCAACCAAATAGCGAAACCGAACCAATCGAAGTTCAGGGAAGCACAGCAAGCACAGCACGAAACCCAAGGCGCCCAAGGAACTTCACCGACTTCACCTCGAATGCTCTTAAATGATGACGATGATAACAGCTTGATTACTACCAACACCATCTAGGAAAATATTGCCCAATTTTTACGAAAACGAACTATTTTAAAATTTAAAATTGCATGTGGGTTAAACCAATTTTATTATAATTGGTTTATATTTTAATTTGTAGTAGTTAGTACTATCACACTAGATTGTGTAGGTGACGCTTGTCACCGCCCATTTTTAAGACGTCAACACAGAAGTTTTGGACTATTCATATTCCCAGTTTCCTGTTCCTGTGTTTCCTTGTGCCATTCCGGCCATTCCATAATTTAAGGTTCACTGTTTTTCCGATGCTTTTCACCTTACCTTTCCGGACTTGAGATGAACGGATTCTAATGAAAGAGATCGAAGTTCCCAGGCGAGAACAATGCCGGACTTGCTTACCGTTCTCGGTAGCCCGGTCGGCCCGGTGACGACCACCAAAGCGAAGGTGGCAAGCGGTCATGTGCCTGTGCAGGCGAAGCATCGCAAAGTTTCTCGCACTTAGCTGTTTCAACAGATATATGGGGCTCGGCACCACCCGTTGGGGGCTCTGAGATATCAGCCACATTGGCTGGTAAGTATCACTTGTCAATCATGTCTTTGTTAAGAACTTTGTTATGGCATCGAAGTCGACACCGGTGGACCGACGCACTCGCGTTTGACACGGCATCGCTTCAAGTACGCGACTGGTCCAAGAATGGGCAAATTCGAAATGCTTTCTGACGCTTAACGAAAATAACAACAAACAGTTTGCTACTGCGAGCCCTTTCGAGCTTAGGTGGTTTCGGCTAGTATCGCTGAAGACATCATTTCGTAAACGGTATGCAGGCCATCGCATCTTAAAAGTAATGCAATACTGGGAATGTTTGTTGCTGCTTTTTGTGTGTACCATATTTTACTGACTGCTCCGGTTTCACCCTGTCGGATGTTTCTGCTTCGACTTGAGCAGTTCCGCTCCCCCCTTCCCATGTATGGTAGGGAAACGAAATTACAGCGCTCCTTTTCTAGCTTGAATGTGTTGCATGTTGCACCCTAACTTCAAAAACACCAGTCTTGCGTTGAAAGCCACAAGAAAATCAATTTAAAGCTAAATAAACGATCTTTCAATGTGCACCTGGTGGATGCATGCGGAGCCTATTTGGGAGGTAATCTAGCAACGTTGGGGAACTTGCTACGTAGTCGTGACGTAGCAGATTCCTTCGGAGCAGCGCCGCTCTCTGGCACTTCAACATTTTCCTTCTTAGCTTTCCTCCTCAACTCACAAATCACGCATTGAACCCAACAGTCCAAGAAGACGGAAAGGAGGGACTCCCCTCTTTCTCGGACCCTCGTTTGTGCACCCGGATACAGCCATTCTCCCCCTAGAAGATTAGCCAGTCGCTCAAAACTCGGACAAAAGTTGCTTTCCCCACCCCGTTCAGCCCTAAGCTGACAGTGCTGTGGAAGCTACGTCCTCCTTGGGCCAGCCACACGCTCGTCACCCCACGGGTACTTCGAACGGCTCGGTTGTAACGCGTTGACGCTTTTGGCACCACCACAACGCTGACAACGCCACCAAGGGCAAAGCTCAAAACCCCGCCAGCCTTGCTACGTCACGAATGCGGGGAAGCTTTTCTTTCTGTTTTTGTTTGCGCCGGATATCCCATGACGCATCGCGCTCTCCGTTCGCTTCTCTTCGAGCGCTTGCTCGAGTGCACCGTTTGGAACGAAAAATATAGCCAATCGTTCAAAATACAAACGTGCGATTATCATTTACGGTTATTTTCAGTCATGCTTGACTAATTTCCGAACGAAATTTGAATATTTCAATTTTTGTTTCCGTACCCCTTTAAGGTAAAAAATTTCCCATAAATAATTAATTCCCTGCAAATTACAACAGGTAGATAAAGGTCTCGTTCTAATGAAGCTTTGCGTGAAGAAAGCTATCACTTCAGGTGCCAGAACCTTCATTCATTTGGATGTGGCCACGTCTACCCACAGGATGCCTCTTGGTAACAAAAAAAAGGAGAACAAAACTTGTACAAATACTCCCACTGTCTAGATTGTGCCATAACATGCCCACTCCGTTCAACCGTGATCGTCCAGGACAGCGGTTCTCAAATCTTTGGATGTTATGGACCCCCGACCCACTCGGTGGCCAATGGGGGACCACCAATGCACTCTGCATCAGAGGTCTTGTGCGATAACATAGGAGTGCCTTCATTTAGAGTGTTTCTTTTACTTGGCGCGGACCTCCGTGAACGCTCTGGAGGACTCCTGGGGGTCCACAAACTACAGTTTGAGAACTGCTGGTCCAAAAATAAGATATTCTTAAGCCTGCTTTAGACAGGGCAACTTTCCCAGCAATTTCGGTGTTGCTGATGAGAGTTTCTTTAGCGTTCCCTAGATCCTGGCGCTGTGACACGAATTGCTCAAATCGCCTCTGGCTCAAAACGGACAAGCAACTCGGACAAGTCGCAGATGTTTCAAGCGGCATCAGCCAATCTGGGACAAAATATTTTCACGTGACACCCCTGTGGCGCTGTTGATGACAACTAAAGACTTGGTTCTGGTTTGAAATGGATTGTTTTTCGGAATAATCCATTTAAAAAAGATAAGTTAGTACTCTTGACGTCATTTAAAGATATAAAAACACATCTATAGTGCATAACTGTCTGTCTAAATAATCTAAGAAAATTAAAATTGAATGATGATGGCAAATCATAACAATTCGGTTGCTGCGTATGAATGCGGGCGGCTTGTGTTGTGACGTCAAGTTGCTGGGAGAAATTGCTCCGTCTGAAGTGGGCATTGGGTGCTATTGCTCAGATTGTGTTTTTGTAAACCATATGTTTTGTCTCGGAAGAGTCAGGGCTATGGTAGATCGCTCAAAGACTGGTACCAGTAGGCTTGCAATAGCCAGACGTTAATAAAGCAAACAGTGACAGCAATTTATGAAGCAAGAGCTATGCAAGTCGATTGCAGAGGTCGTGGTTCAGATCTTAGCAGAAGCCATTGATTTCATCATGAGCAGCAGGCAAGCACGGAGGAAGCTTGCTCATAGTTCTAGTGTGCCATAGTCAAAGTCTAATTGCTAATGATGGTGACACGCATATACGTGACTAATGGTACTAAAGGTGTCGGGAATGTATGAACTGTGATACAAACTCTTCTGTTCTTGCTTGCATCCCTGTGGCAAGCCACAACCTGTCGCAGACGTAAAGCCACTTTGAAGGTTCCAGCCTCGGTTGGTGACAAGCAGTGGTGTAGCCAGGAATTTTTTTTGGGGGGGGGGGGCTAAGGTGGCTGGGATGTCCATGACTTGGGGTGCGGAGAGGGGTGGGGGGTCAAAGTGCATGTGTATTTTATAGGGTCGGCTGGATTTTGGAGGGGGGGTTGACAAGCCCCATAAGCCCTTGCCCCCTGGCTACGCCCCTGATTACGAGGCTTTAGACGGTGTATAGACCAATGGGTGTGTAGGTGACCATTCATTGCACAAATCTCACTCAGCATGCTGGGCACCTATTCTGTTCTCATGCAGTAGCCTGCTAGAGCATCATGCTGCATCGCAACGTTCCCCCACTGCCCAACGGCCCGTGGCTTCTGCCGCCGTACGTGGTTCTGACACCTCAGCCCCAATTAAACATGCCCCATCCAAGGGGTGTATCTCGGCAGTCTCCAATGGGGTCCCCGAGGGCATCGCCTAGCCCGTACGCCCGACCGTCTCAGCAGCCGTCTCCCCGGCCAGCTCCCAGGCCAGTTCAGCAGCCGTCTCCCAGGCCACCCCAGAGGCCATCTCAACAGCCGTCCCCTCGACTGGCTCCCAGGCCGTCTCAGCAGCCGTCTCCCAGGCTGGCTCCGGGGTCATCTCAGCAGCCCCGTGTTCAGCAGCAGTCGGGCTCTCCTTCCACTCCAAGAAAGGGGCTCAAGTAAGGGTTGCTCACAACTTAGCTGCTGTGCTCAGTGCAAGACAATATGACTTTTTGGTACGAAATTGGAGCTGGCAGGCCCCTATCTGTAGGAGTGACCAAAATGTTTCACTTTCTTTCTCTTTAAATCTTTTTTTTTTTTAATGCTAACAATTTTATATGAAGTTTTTGACAAGATTAACTGCTTTAGTTTGAGCACTTTTTTTTTTTTTCATCTCTGGTTTAGAAATATTGCTGCCAATGTTGAACTAGCAATTTCTTTTCACAACAGGTTTGTAATCCTTGCCGAATGTTCCAGTTAAAACTATCTAGATATTTACGGGAGTTATGTTGGATGTGAGCCAGTCTAAAGAGCATCGAGCAATGACTGCTAACAACAGCTTGCCGTGTTCAGTCTGTGTGTCTGATCCGTCATGCTGGAGTGAGCGAGCAAGCATGGATCCTGCCTTGCTCACTCCAGAATGCATGTGCAGCCACGTAGCCGGTTCTGTACCAAATACTGACAATGACGTCTGCTACAGACTTTAGAGGATCATAATGGACACCTGAAGTTATAGAGGTGTATAGGAGAGCATGATCGTTTAATGCCACTCAAAAGCAAGCAGTGAAGCTATCTTCTGGAAGTTTCTTAGTGGAATTTGATCAAACTTGCAACATTGTATAGGATCGGCAAGGAATAGGAGGCGGTAAAGGCTGTGAGAACTTGTGAGCGATCAGTAAGGAAATGTGTTCATGTCATGTTGCAACCTTTTGGAGAGAAACAGTTTGCTGATGCATTCGAGGCTGTACATTGACCTGATACATATCTGTACTTGTCCACATTTTTGTGCATGCACACAGAATTTTAGTGCCAAAGCAGGCAGCACCAATTCAATTGGGGTGTGTATCTTTAACTCTTACGTTGTTTCTTTGTGACATTTAGAGATATTGTTACAAATTCAAAATGGTAGACGAATTTAGACCCGAAAATAAATGTTTAATGAGGTGAACTTGTGTCTACAAACTTAGAGATGTATACCAGCGTCCTGCATCAGCAGTGCAGGTAACTTCCCCGAAGCAGCACATTTTGCTGCTTGTATGCACATGGTTTGTTCAGGAATGTTCCGAACCAGAACACACGATGATAGCCGAGAAGGAGCTGCCAAACTCACCATGCGCATTTCAATATATTTGATCACAGATGTTATCCAAATCTCTGGTATCTTTTAATTTTAAAGAAATATGGGCTATTTCGAGAATGTCAGCAACATACAGATGGTGATGTGCCAGCACACTTCAGGATAAATAGAGTGCTGTTCATATCGATGGTACCCTCAGTGATACCAAATGATCTTGAATACTGCTGCTATTTCATAGAAGCTACAATGGTCAAAAATAGTTCACTGAGTGCTTACATGTGGCCAAGTTGATGCCAGCAATGCTTGCTAAGTTAGCAGAGCCAAGATGAGTGCATTACAGGCAGCTCACTACTCCAAAAATGTAATATCTGCTAATCTGTTTCACTGTATGGCCAAGAAGAGCTTCTGCACAAATGCAATGGCATTATGTTTAACTGTCAGCTTTGTTCACTTCATTGGATGTTTTACATGTTTACAGGTTGTTACTGGAAACCGACATGAAGTGTGATCCGCATAAAACAGTACAGTGCAAAAATTGTCTTTAAATGGAGCATACACTTTCTCCTTCCCTTGGTGCTAACCTGTGTTTGATGCACCACGTTTGCTTTGCAGGCGTCAGTTAGAGCCGATTGTTGTGGAGGACTGTCTATCCCCAGAGGCCAAGCGCCGTCCCCAGGGATACCCTGCTGGGGAGCAACCACCACCAGCGAACCGAGTCAGTCTCATTTCTGTTTGTCATCTTGTGGTGTCCAAACCTGCACTCAGCACAAAGCCTTCATCCAATAAGCACAGGGTTCTACACCCGTTTTCACCTCAAGAAAAAAGCAAGTTTTGCGCATTGTTCATATGCGGCATGAAGTACTTCTTACGAGATTTGGTTGTCGGAGGAAAAAGCGACGCTTCTGGCGTTTGGAACGTGCAGCATGTATCTCGTCTACAATTCACCTTTATATACTGTAAGCGACTTAATTTTCGCGGGCTCAAATTTTCGCGGGCTCAAATTTTCGCGAATCGGGCCAAAGCTGAAAATTTGCAATTATTCGCGGGTTCTAATTTTCGCGAATTGAGTGTAGCTTTCGTAGCGTTCAGATATTGCCCGAATTGTTCGCAGGACGTAATTTTCGCGAATTGTAAGCGATTTGCGAAATTCGCGAAAATTAGGTCCTCGCAAAAATTTAGTCGTTTACAGTATCTTAATTTTCCACATAAAGGGGGAAATCAGTAATGCTCGGAGAGGTGCCATACTTTTTTTACTACGGTTCTTGAGGTGAAAACTGGTACAGCTCTTCAGATATTGCAGTCTCGTTTTAGGCAACGGGTCGCATATTTCCGTCTAGTGTATTTTTTGTGCACAGGGGTGTGATCGTTGTGCTAATTGCACCACACTACAGCAAGAGGCTAATTTTGCTACATTTGAGTGAAATATGGGTAATCTGTGCCCAGCTTGTGCCAAAAGCCCATTTTCATTGCTTTTCATAACCGAAACTAATTGTTCAATAGGTTTGGGTAGAGAGCAGCTTGAAATCTCTGCTTGCGAGGCACCATCTTGCAGTATTTACAAGTAGTAATCTTAATCTCTGGAGAGCAACCTCCCTCTAGAGCGTTCAGAAAAAAAGTGCATGAGCTAGTGACCTTTCTAAGGAAACAACATCACTTGTGTTTGTTGCTGTTGGCCTTACAGGAAGCAGAGTGCAGCTCGAGCAGTGGCAGCAACACATTCACAGCTGCCAACGAGAAGTGGGCCAAGGTGTCGGAAGGAATTTTGAGACACTTCATGGAACGCCGGCAGTCCAAGGAAATGTACAGCCAGAAGATGGCCCTGCGGAACAAGGTCTACAGGATCCTGCAGCGCATCTTTCCCTGTAAGTGGGTTGGCCTGTGCTTCTCTGTGTGAAGCAGTCAAAGAGAAGGGCTACAAGTAATTAAAATTTGGTATGAAACTGCATGAAACTAAAAGTGGCATGTTTGTATACTCCACATGATATCATAGATCTTGTTACAAACCTTAGCAGTGAAACTTTTACAGTACCAGCAGCTGTATTCAGTTTTGTGCTGCATGGTGTCGAGGCTCATGGTACAATCAGGATTTCAGATGTCCATATTAAGCCACTTCTCTGCAATATACTAATTTCTTGCAACTATAAGAAGTATGGCTGGGCATCTTGTAAGAGACATAATGAATAAGAAGATTACGAAAACTATTCTCCCTAGAAATGCACTTTGTGCAGATAACATTTTCAAACTTTTGACCATGCAAGCTTTGTTTGGGAGGAGCGCATCTATTACTCAAGCAAATGCAGCATCCTGAGAGATAGCCTGAGAGCTAGTCCCACAAGTGGGAAACCAGGTGAAGAAAGTGGATGGACAAACTTTCAGTGTTTGACCTGAAAATCTTGAAACAATGTTTCAACTGGATTCTAACCTATGGATGCATACAGTAATTCAAATCATTGCTACAGTTGGTGTAGTTTAGACACAAAAAGTTGTCTTGTCGTCATCTGCAAGCTATGGAATGCAATGCGGGATAACAAAAGTTTACAGCCTCAAAAGAGGTTCATGCATTCAGCGATTAAGGGATGATGCACATGCCCTCGTGGTTCTTTTTTCATAATGTCAGCAGAATGGGTGAGGATGACTATGTAAGAGATTACAGTATAGTCTAAGAGACTTTCAGCATCCTTGAACTACTTTCTATTTCCAATGCCGTTGACCTGATTTTAGGGACTTCCCATCTTTTGGTGTTTTATCAATAATGGGAATTTCAACAGAAAGCTGCAAGAGGTATACAGTATGACCAGACTATTGACCAAGTTAATAGTCTGGTCGTTTTTGTTTTAGCTATGTGTAGTCTCTCTGTTGAGCATCCTTCAACTGTGAAAAGGTCACTAAGATAACTTTTTAAAGCCAGGTTCTCTTAAGGGGAGACACTGCCCAGAAAAAAAAATTTCTGTAAAAAAAGTTGATTTTGAAAAATGACATATTTACATCCACCAACATCTAGAGAGTATTCCCAAAAAGTTTAATTAATTTTCACTGCATAGTTAATTTTTTATAAACAATTTTCTGTCCAGCAAAGCTAAAGAAAAGGTAGGGTTTGGAGCACTTTGAACGCATTTTTCTCCATTCCACTTTTTGGTATAAATTCCATTTTAGTCAATCTATCGTTTGATAATGGCAAAACAGGGAAGGCTCATTCTTCCCTTTTCTTGACTGAAATTTAATAAGGAATGCGGCTATGGAACTTTTTTGTCACTTTCCGAATGTCTTTTATAAAAAATGTTGACATTTTGTCGAAGACACAGAAGACCAAAAAGTTGACCAATTTTTCAGAAGAGAAAATTTATAGAAATAAATTACTTCTTAGAAAAAACATTCCATAGCCGCACCCTCTAGGCATTCTGCTACATATCTAGCGAATAAAAATCTCGGATATCGTGATAGTTTTCTGACGATAGATTAACTAAACAATGTAGGCGTGTTGCTGATAGAAGCTACTCTAATTTCCTTCTCATTTAACCGACAGACCTGAAATTTTGTTATACACCCTCTAGCATGACCACCAGCCTACCCTGTAAATTTCATTCATTTTAAGACAAGGGTTCAAAAGTCGACCCCCCTAGGGGGTGTGTCCCCTTAAGTGGGAATCACATCAAAGTTTGGGAAAGGGAACTTTGTTTCTTTGTGCAATGCATAAAAACCCCAGCTATTCGCGACTCCAACTAACTATAGGTGGCGCCACTCATTTTCCAATATGGCGGTTATAGTGAGGGTCGGAGATGCGCGCCGCTGTTGAGCCTGTCTAGTGTGCTGGCTTTACTGAGCGACAAAAATGATTTCTGGTAATACGAGGAAGATAGGGTGTTATGAGCGCAGGTCAGCTCTTTACCCTGAAAACGAGAACGGTGTTTAGCGTAATATTTACGCAAGGATGCGCGTTTGAATTCTGGAGCGAAACCGAAACTAACATATATTTTGGATTTAATTTATCGGTATAGGTCTTGATTTCGGAGTCTTTCATACCTCAAGAAGTGTCGCACATCGTAATTATTAAGTTAGAGAATTTGTTCGCGGAAACTTTATTTTATGACATACATGTTCGATCCAGGCTGATGTTTGTAGTTGTTGAAAAACTCGGCGCTGATATTTGTGCGTTCTCGCTGCCTTTTCTCGCTCAGATAATTGTCATGGGAAATAATGAACTGCAGGTCTTTTAGTGGGTTTTTGGGTATTTCGATGATTAATTGGCTTAACATTATTCCCAGGGCAAGAATAAGAGAATAATTCCAATTTTTACAAATGCCCACAAAACATGTAAATTAATAAACGCTGTTCTTACTGCAACAACCCAAAGACGGAATCCGAGTCAGGCAGCTGAAGTGTGTGTGTGCCTTTTACAACAACGCGTGAAGCATAGGACTTCATATTACATCCAGTGTTTGAATGTTTGTCTATCTTGATAACGATGGCAGAGTTTTTCATATGCTAAAATGAAAACAAAATTATACCTTTTTCAAGAGACTATTATGGTTAAATGGCGTATTTTCATGATCTTGGCGTTAAATGGGGGCATGCAGTGCCGCGATTGGTATTAATAATAATAATATTAAAATTCAGATATTGTAATACGTATTTTTTCAAGCTCTAATATAATTTGTTGCATATGATCTAATTTCAAACGCGCGAACAAATATGACAATTAAAAGTGTGCTAATTATCATCACTGGTGGCAATTGCAGCATTTTTAATTACCAACTAATAAAATAAAAATAGTCTAAAGTCAATGAAAACATTCTAGCTAATGTGAGAAATCCATGTAAAATTAAATTAATTGTGGTTAAAGTATATTTTGCTATCAAAGTAGCGACTTGTGACAATCGGAAAAACGTTAATCGCCGCCAATATCCTTCCAAACCAAACGCCCCCCCCCCCCCCCCCCCCCTCCGAAAAAATAAATAATTACCAATTTTTTTATAACATTTAGTTACTTTCATTTTTACGCTCCGTCGTTTTGCCATTCTCAGCCTTTCCAGTCCGAAGGAACGCCTACCTGCTTGCAAGTCTGCTCACTGCAGCACGTTTCGTTGGTGTTGGAAGCCGGTGAAACAGTAGTGAGGTTTAGTACTGCGTGTACGAGCGAACACAAGTGCTGTGTGTTTGCGTTAGCTTTGCGTGTTCCACACTGCGCGTGCGCGGAGCCCAAAATTGTGGTCTTGGATGGCGCATGGCGATGAGGCGCACGCACAACGTGGGGCACGCAACTCTAACGCAAACGCACACCGCTTGCGTTTGCTTCTATGCGCAATACTAAAACTCTCCAGTAAGATACAATTCTATACCGGCTGCAGCACTACGTTGGGACAGTGAAGAGTGTTGGTTGCATTCGGAAATGACATTTCGCGAGCCATGATCGCGCGCAGCTCCGCCGTGTCCGCTGAGCAGGAGAATCGGGGGACCCTCACTAGAGCGCTTCCCGTTTCCGCCGCGGGAGGGCGAGCGTCGAGCTGGAGACGCGAATAAGATGGATAGGTGAATCAGTGTGAAAAGTTCTACAAAACTGGAAGTTTCAAAAGACACTGTTAAGGGAACGAGACAAGACAGCACCACTTGCTACTAGCCACTGAAATTTATTGAAAAAGAGGAACATTGTAGGGATCTGCGTTTTGATACTCAGCTATATGCTTCGTGTTTATCCGTCAATTTAGTTGCAAGTAGCGAGTGGTGGTGTCTTCTTCTCGTGTCTATGTCTTTTGGCGCACTACTGTGTGATACACACTAAAAGCCCCAGGCTGGCATTGGTGCTGCACTGGCCAAGTTTCATATCTGTGGCGGAGACACGAGATGCCCGTTGGGGCTGGCTAACTTCACACTGTCTAAACAAACACAGCACAATTACAATTGCTGTCTTTTGTTGCTTCCATTTTTTTTGTCAAAATTTTGAATTTGCTCGTGTCTTTTCTGTCCCGTGCCGCAGTGTGTGGCCTCTATGTGGTGGGCTCCTCCGTAAATGGACTGGGATCCAACAGCAGCGACATGGACATGTGCCTCATGCTCACCGACTCGGAGGTAAGGCCTGCCAGTGTGAACCTGGCTGCCGATGATAACCATACTCGACAAAATCCCTTTGGAACGAAGTGGACAAAATCCACTTTGTCT
Source organism: Ixodes persulcatus (assembly GCA_013358835.2). NCBI lineage: Eukaryota > Metazoa > Arthropoda > Arachnida > Ixodida > Ixodidae > Ixodes > Ixodes persulcatus. The sequence continues at coordinate 27,509 of JABSTQ010010761.1, read as the reverse complement.
CGAAGCAGCCGTAGGATGTTTTGCATCTCCGCAGTCTTCGGTGTTTCCCGATGTGCCTCTCCAGCGTTCCTTCGTGTTTACCCTGGCCGCACGCAAGGTCTGTGATCGCAGCATCCGTGGCAGGAGCAACAACGGGAACGTCCGCACGGACATGCACGAACGAATCAAAGTTATTGTCGGCGGTTTTGCCAACCTGTTTTCATGCACTCCTGTAGAGATCGTTGAAGCTTTGGAAATCGTGTTCCGTCTTAGCAAGCATGCTCGCAAGAGAAAATCCGACGTGCGCGAAGCAGTTCGCGATCTTTCACCTTCGGGTCGTGGGCACGCTTTTTTCTGCACGAGAAACTTCTTGAACCCGTCCAATATGCTTTGGTTGTTCTACAAAGTGGTGGACAGTGTCGAAGCGATGCCAGAATGTCGAATTTTTTAACGGTTTCGGACTTGGGCCGGCCATTTTTAATGCAAAAGCGTTAAAGGGGGGGTGCAGCGATTTTAAGATTAAAAGAATTTGCATCTCGTCGTTTTCACATTGTTTATCGTGTCCCGGGGGATAGAGAAAACATCTCCTTCATAAAAAAATGGCGCGATTTCGCTGCATGATCGCAAAGCAGAAGTCGAGCTTTTTCCCCCACCTGCAGCCGCGAGTGGCAGCAGAAGGAACTACAATGAGAAGCTTACATTATCTCGGTCGGCTCTAAGCTGCAGCATAACGCTCACTAATGTCAGCGGAGAGAGGGAGAGTAACCGTCCTCCGAGAGAGCACACGCGAAGCTACACGGCACCCCAATTACGGCACTAGGAGTGCGGCCAGGTGTGACCCTGAAGACTGGGAGTGAGTTGAGGGGTGCCAGAAATGCCAATATTTCTTTTTTTTACCCAACAACTAGGACACGCAACGAAATAGGTTTTTTGTTCTTTACTTTAGAAGGGTCAGAGGGCAACTTCCACAAATGTTTGACCGAAGTCCGGAAATCGTTGCACCCCCCTTTAACTGTCCCATGGAGTGAAGCCAGCGTTGTTTGTAGCAGCGAAACGAGCAAAAAATTCCCATTGGCTGCGACGCGTCATGTGGCTGCATAGAAATGGCGTCATCGTTGCTAAGGAGCCAACCGAACTGCTGCGGCATAGCGGGAAGAGGGGACGTGGGTATGCAGTGGCCTGACGTTAGGCCTAACGCTAGGCCTATCGTAACACCTTGAGATCTAACATTGTCAACTGGTATGCGCAGCTGTTTGACGTGAGGGGGGGGGACGGAGGTATGCGTCCCTCCCTCACGTCATCAAGCCCACATCGCCCAATCGTATGCTCAAGGACGATGCCGTCCTTGGCGTCATCCCCCAGGCGTCGTCCTTGAGGTCGTCCTCTGGGCATCGTCCTAGACGTCGTCCTTAAGGTCGTCCTAGATATCATTCTTGACATTGTTCTAGTGGTTGTCCTCTAGGCATTGCTCTCGACGTCGTCCTAGAAGTTGTCATTGAGGTCATCCGAAAGGTCGTCCTCGGCATCTTCCTGGACGTCGTCCTAGAGGTTGTCCTAGACGCCGTACGTGGCGTCGATCTCTAGGACATTGTCCTACATGTCGTCCTAAACTTTAATACGTGTAGAAACATTACTCTAAAACATTTCACCCGCTGGACTATAATGCTTTCGCCTTCCTATGTACACGTAAGCAGCCTTATGTGCTTTCCTGTAATTTTCTCAACCTCGCAGATCTAAGGCGCCAATCACACACTTGCAACCGAGAGCAGTAAACTTTCGTTAGTTCGACCTCGGTTAATTCAACTTTTAGTTTAATTCGATCGTGTTCAAAAGTCTTGGCGAGTGCCACTACATTCCTATGGGTTGAAAAGTTTGATAGTTCGAACTTCGGAAGACTCCGCATCGGATAATTCGTCCCGAGCGAATGCGCGCGGGCTCTCATTGCACGGCGCCACGGCAGAAAAACCACCAACGTACGGCGAAACACGGGCCCTTCGCTGCGAAGCCGAACGTTCGCAAATATGCGCCTGCTCCTTTACGATGTTGAGATGGACCGTAGCGAATAACACGAGCCAGCGCAACCAGTCTGGCTTGGAATAGCGCGGAGAACATAGCATGCGGTTGGGTGCAGAGATAGCGTGCGCTCTCAAAGGGCTTTTCTGTAGCATCGTGTGCGGTCCATCTTGCACGCCAAAAAGTGTGAGCTCTCTTTTCTTTTTTTTCTTTTTATGTTCATGGTCTGGCTGCCAGGCGCCAAAGTCGGCTCGTAAAGCTTTCTCAGCGCACACTCTCAAAGCGCTTTTCTGTAGCATCGTGTGCGGTCCATCTTGCCCGTCGGAAAGCGCGGGTTCTCTTTTCCTTTTCTTTTTGTTGTTATTTTTCTCTGTCGTAAAACGTGCCTTTTTTTTTTAGTGTGCGAATTTTTGGAGACGTAACGTTCAGTTACGCTGTTCTCTGGAGCATGCTTTGGGACACGCGTTTTAAGCGCAGACGGCAGCAGTCCATCCGTGGAGTTAACCGTTTTTCTGTCCTTTTTTTTAATTCAATCATTCGGATAATTCGACCAAATTTCAAGGTCCCGTCGAGGTCGAATTAACGAAAGTTTACTGTACGGCCAAGAGAGACAAGGAAGGTTTTTAAGCCTCTTGCGACGGCGGAGGACTGCATGTGCTTCTGCAGAGCAGGTTGTACGCCGTCGCAAGAGGCTTAAAAACCAATATTGTCTCTCTCCGTCATACTTGGTTGCAAGTGTGTGAACGGTGCTTAATCGACTTTCGGTAAACACTCCCAATCTCTCATATGACGCACATGTGTGTATAGTACGCCGTAAATGCTCCCGCGCAGGCGTGCGCGTGTCGGGGGCTCCCAAAGGGATGATCTCCTCCGGGCTCCATCGCTCCTTTGACCTGATTCTGACAGGCGTCGGGCAGCGTCGGCCACGGGTGCCATGTGTAGCGTCGGAACGTTGACGCTGCTCCCTGCCCGCGTCGGCGCATCGGCATAGAAAGCGGCGCTTTGCCAGCCGTCCGTTTTCGCAATTTGCCGTTTGCCTCGGCGGAAAATGGGGAGGGAACACAAGGGTCTCCTGTGCAACTCCGTGTAGGCTTGCATACGTTTGGCACCGTGGTCTTCGTAATGAGTGTGGTTGGCCGCCGATACACTTAAAGTAATCCGGTTAAAAATGCATGCATTTCGGTCAGGACCACGTTGAACTTGGATAAAAGCGATAATTTGAAAAAAGTGATTTCGTTATATCATAAAACCCAAAATCACATTTTTCGCAAAATATTGTTGTCTTTCAACCCGCATCTCCCCTTAACAACACTTTTCCTTTTGTGTTTCTGTGATTATCAAAACATGTTGAAGAATCCCCGTCGGCTAATGTCGTGAATAGGAGCGTTTATGCACGTTACAGTACAATTGCAGTCCATTCACCGAATTGGCGACAGTGAACTCCTTGTGCGTTTCACTGTATTTTTAAGCACAGAGCTGGCCAGTGTATAGTTTTCGTCTCAAATTTAGAGCTATACTTGCCGACAGGATGAGAATGTTAAGGAGGAGTTTCGGATTTCCCATCTCCAGTGTGAGATTCCCGCCTTCATTAACACTCCGGCGTCTCGTGAGCCTCAAGCGCACGTGTACAGCCAAAGTAGGGCAAAAGGCAGCGAGAGCTTGCGGGAGGCGTGGCAATCGAAAGAGACGCCCGGCCGTTCTCACACGAGCCCATACTCCGTTCCACCCCACGGCCGACCTCTGCGGAGCCAGTCCAAGGTCGTGCAAGTGTTAGGTGACCTTGATGCGCGGAGAGCGTATCACGTGCTACGTTCACAGAGCTGGATTGGCCGAGATGGCTTGTAGCGTTCGCTGTGGTCAGATTTAGGTGAAACGGAGAATAATGGCAGCGACTGCGCCACCGCTGCAAAATGTCAGACGCTCCTCCGTCGTACATTGCCCGTGGAGATATCCACAACCGAAGTGATCCGGTATTGCTGGCCCGCGCGGTGCATGCCGCAAGTGCCCGACCCTCGCGGGCCCTTGCCATTGCGGGTGTCCTCTGGTTTGAATTGTGACAGTTATTTGGCTTTCAGGTGGACCAGAAGAATGAGGCCATCCTGGTCTTGCGCCTGGTGAGCAACAGCCTGAATCAGGCCGGTAAGAGCTCTCCCGGTGTTGGTCGTGGTGAAAGCTGTCCGTAACACGCTCCACCATCGCACCAAATCTTTTGAAATAGAGACGAAGGCGTTGGAAGTTTTGTAGCGTTAGCTACACTGGCCGAGGTTGAGGAGTTTCGCGTAGCCCTCACATTGAGCTGTGCTCATTATGCGGAGCGCGTGGCGGCGGCGGAGCTCCGCATAATGAGCACAGCTCATTATGAGGGCCACGCGAAGCCGCCGCCGCGCGCTCCGTCGCCGCCGCGCTTGCCTCGCCCTCGTCGCCGGTCTGCACATTCCAGACGTCATAGCCGCGGCAGATGCACTGGCGCCGCCGCGTGCCCAGCTGTGCGCCTCCGTTGTGCAGTAACCAAGTCTGACGCTGCACCGGAGCCGCTTGATAGTGCCTCATTTTGTGCGCATAAGCTCACGTTACGTATATCCTGGCATAGCCGAGCTAAGCCACTGCAATTTTTTTTTTGCCTGTTTATGAAGGGATGGAGCGTGATGAACTAGGCTGATTAAGAAATTATCCACACTTCGGTTATCTTAAAATCCCTGTTTGCCATGTTGTCTTATGGCACTCTTTGTACAAGGTTGCTGTCTCTCCAGTCGCTGCTATGCGAATTTGAACGTGTTACGTGTTAAGTGAGTTCAGTTGTGACTATGGTGCCAGGATCGCGTCTCCGACTGGTGTGTTTAGCGTCCTATCCCGCCCATACATCAAAAGTGGCCCCGAAGTGGCAACAAATGACGTCACAGAAGCCGGAGTGTCATGCTGTTGACTGTCGCGATCCTGGCGGTGTGTAGAAATGCTGGCGAAAAGCACGAGCGAACGCGAGTGTCGCTGTCGTCACGGCGTCTTAGGCGTCCCAAATTCCGGCTGCTGTAGCTTCCGTGGACTGTCACAGTGGAGAGCGACCTGCAGCAGAACAGGCGTCTGCCATATATACCACAACTGTTGGGACGCTGCCAGGATCGCGACCGGCGACAGCATGACACTTCTATGACGTCATCAGGCGGAAATCGAGGGACCACTTTTTTGGACGCGGTAAACACACCAGTCGGAGACGCGTTCCAGGCACCATAGTTGTGACTGAGGTGCAAGAAACAATGGCTTCCTCTCTTGTGATTTGCACAAGTGCCAGACGCACGTTCACAACTGATTCTGCGAACTAATTCTGTAGGATAAAAGAGTGACAGTGGATGAAGTGACAAATCATTTGCAAATGAGCCAAGGCTTTGCTTGTGCAATGATTCATTATGTGCTTGAGTTAGAAAAGGTTTGACTAAAATATTCCGCAGCCAGAGTGCGGATTATTTTTTAACCCCCTCGCATAATGAGGCATCAAAGTTCATGCAGATCTAAAGTATGCAATCTGATATTGACTGTCTTTGCTGAAATGTGAGCTGTGGGGAAGTGTTGAGATATATTTAGGTCTCCGTTATGGGTTGCGGTTAATGTCATGGCAAAATACCTTTTCAGGGGACTGAAACTTTGAACATCTGCTTTGTGCAATGACGCTATTTTACGTTTCTTTAACAGTAGGTAGTACTTAAAAACAATTTGCTATCATAACATAGGAAACAAGCTCTCGCATTATTTATGATAAAAATGAATTGCATGCAGCTCCTAATGTTTAGAACCACTGAAATATCATTACTGCATCATTCTAATGAACAAAACAAAAAATTGCGGTGGCTTAGCTGAGCTATGCCAGGATATACGTAGCATGAGCTTATGCGCACAAAATGAGAGGCGCTATCAAGCGGCTCCGGTGCAGCGTCAGACTTGGCTACTGCGCAACGGAGGCGCACAGTTGGGCATGCGGCGGCGCCAGTGCGTCTGCCGCGGCTATGACGTCACTCCTCTGGAATGCGCAGACCGGCTAGGCAAGCGCGGCGGCGGCTCCGGCGCTCCAGCTGTGCGCCGTGTGACGTCACTGCTCCTTGTGCATGCGCAGCACGGAGCACGGCTCATTATGCAAGCCACGCGAAACTGCTCAACCTCGGCCAGTGTAGCTCACGCCACAAAAGTGAAAGCCGTTTACAACTCCCTCTAACGCCGAATTAGAGCGTAGCTCTTGAGGAGGAGGGAAGGGTCCTGAGGGGGGGGGGTCACGTGACCCCCCCCCTTCCCGAGGTCCTCCCGAGGTCCTCCCGAGGTCCTCGGGGGGGGGAGGTCGCGGTGACACCGACGCTGACGTTGCTCAAGCCGGAAACGGTCGCCTTAGAGCTACGCTCTAATACCAAAGTCATTATTATATAGTATCGCTCAATACAAACTTGAGGACGTACCTATGAGACAATGGCGATACTGAAAACAAAGTTATATTTTATGCCCACAATGTGCAAAGAAACAAAAGGGACAGCTGTAGCGCAGTCGCACATTGCGGGTAGAATGGTGCCGTCACATACTTGAGGACGGAGGTGCGGCGTGGTTAATTCTCACAGCCGTCGTGGTTGGCGTTGTGGATGCCACGGACGACTTTCACCAGTGATCCGTGAAGTAAGTGGGTAAGCACGATGGAAGTTTCTAAAACCATCCAACATTACGCGTAGCAACCTGCCAAAATGGTATTTTGCACGGCGCAAGTAATGTTTGAAAACAAGTTTTCAAGCAGACGACATGGAAGACTCTCGTTTCGTAGTGCCGTTACTGGCGGGATTCCGGGGCGGCCAACAAAAAACCCACTTCCCTGGCCTCGCGCCAAAAGTGGAGAGAAGGGTTTTGCTGTAGCAGCGACCTGAAGACAAGGTCGAAATCTCTGCAGAGTGTTGCCCGTAAAGCTATCACTTTAAAAGTGGGAGAAGAGAAAAAGTCAGTTGAATATTCCGAAAGTGTGAAGCATCCGAAAGGTAGTAATACGGATGCTTAATTTTACTTGCTTAGCTGAAAGGGCTAGTATCTTTTATTGCTTACATATCTTCTTAAACCTGCTTTCAAACACCTTCAAAGCCTGCAGGCCACTCTCAGAATCTCTCAATGCAAAGTTACGACTGTTCTAAACCTGTTCCGGAAATTGCTCCAGAGCTACTTGCTAGCGTAAAATACCGCGGAAGCGCCCACTATTAATATTTCCCAAACTTGGAAATTCTACAAATTATATGTTACGTGCCCGACCCGACCGGACAAGCGCCCGTGTCTAGATTAATCCAGTTTTCAGTGGAAGGGGGGGTTGGTGCTCCCCCAGTATTTTCAGTGGTAGTATACTTCCATCTCTGCTGAAGATGCTCGTTCAATTACAAACCTACATACAAGTGATTACAGCTCAAAGCTGGGACTGGGGCACTGTGCAAGCAGCTGCTTGTCGTGTTAACAAGCTTTCAGGCTGGCAGCTCAAACACATACCTACATCAATAAATTTAAAGACCCGAATGATTTTTTTTTTTTTTGTTTGTACGAATAAAATTAATCTTCTAGAGGCTGTGTTTTGTGATGTCACAGCGGGGCTTGAGAGTTGACATCGGACTACCGTTTCTCTGTCCTGCAGACTTTGTGACGAAATCAGAGATCATCTATGCCAAGGTGCCCATCCTCAAGTTCAGCGATAGGGGCAGGTGAGTGCCATGATATCCCGACTCAACGCTCACCTGCCATCAGCCTAGAAGCGACGTTTTGATGTGCTAGTACAAAAAGTTTGGAAAGAAACTACTAGAACCTTTGCATCTCTTGGGCGTGTTAAAACTTAAGTTAGTTTTTTTTTTTTCCTTTTCATTATCGTGGCACATCATTCCTTGTCGGCTGGCCTAGAATGCCTCAGCGAGCATGTGCTCTGCTTTTAGAATAGTTCCAGCTCACTTTTTCTTTTATATGGTCACCAGCCACTATTTTGTCGCACCGATGATCCTACTAGAGAACAAGCAACCGTGTGCAGCTGCCGAGCCATCAGGGAAAGCGCACTGTGCATCCATACCCTTATGTAGAACTATCAAGTGCTAATGATGATGATGATGAATAAACTTTTATTCTGCGAGCATCAGGTGCAGATGTTAGGGCACCCGCCCGGTGGAGGGCATCCTTAGTCCGGGATACCCTGGCTGCGGCTGGCTATCCGGGCCCTCGTCACCAGGTCTTGCTGGATCCCAGGGTCCGGGCTGGTCAGACAGGCCATCCACTGCTCGTAGGATGGGGTGGGTTTGGGAGTGAGGTCCGGGGTTCATTGGCATTCCCATACCTCATGGTAAAGGTTGCCGGGAGAAGGACAAAAATTACAGGTGGCGGGGTATTGAGTGGGATAGATGGCGTGAAGAATTGTGCTGTGGGGATATGTATTGGTCTGCAGTCTTCGGAGGGTGGTGGCTTCATCTCTTGACAGTCTTGGGTGCGGTGCTGGGTATTTTCTTCGGTTGTGACGGTAGTGGGCAAGTATGTCGGCATACTTGATGAGCAGGTCGGTCGTGGGGGCAACAAGTGAGGTTGTTCTCTCTTGGGTAATGGCCCGGTGTGTATGCGTGCGGGCGGCGGCATGTGCCGCCTCATTACCTTCGAGGTATTCGTGTCCGGGTACCCAGACGAGGTGTACTTCGGGGAGCCGGGGAATGGTCTTGAGGATGCGAAGCGCTGTTTTGGAGATGCGTCCCCGTAGGTAATTGCGACAGGATGCCTGGGAGTCTGTGAGTACTGTGATTATATCGTCGCCTGTCGTTGCGGCTAGGGCAATGGCGATTTCCTCGGCGGCTTCTGTAGATGTTGTGCGGACTGTGAGGGCGGTAATTTCTTGCCCTGCTGCATTGGTTACACATACAGCATGGGCTGGCTTATGCGGATACGGGGACACGTCGGTGTATCTGGCAGTTGGGCTATCGCCGTATTTCGTGTTCATGGTTCGTGCTCTAGCGATGCGCCGAGCCTTATTGTAAACCGGATGCATGTTCTTCGGGATCTGGGCTACACGAATGGCTGTTCTTAGATGCAGAGGTACGCATTCTTTGTGGTCTTGCAAGGGGGGTGTCGCGTAGCCTAACTTTCTCAGTGTGGCTCGTCCTGTAGGTGTTAATTTAAGGCGTTCTAACTGGGAGATGTGATGTGCCTCTTGTATCTCTTCCCAGGTGTTGTGAATTCCTAGTCGCAACAAATTCTTCGTTGAAGTCTTGGGAGGTAGTCCTAAGGCGGTCTTGTATGCTTGGCGCAGGGCAATATTAAGTTTTGATTTTTCGGTTGTTTTGAGGGACAAATATGGCGTGCCATAGGCGACCCGGCTAATGAGTATGGCTTGTACAATGCGTAAAGTGTCAGATTCTTGCATGCCAAATCTACGATGTGATACACGGTGTATTAGGTGCATGAGCTGGGAGAGTGTCCGTTGAAGCGGTGCAATGGTGTGGAGACCCGATCCGTTTTTGGGGATCGTGAGGCCAAGAATACGGAGGTGGGGAACGTTGGGGACAGGCTTTCCTGCTATGGTGATCTCCGGATCCGGGATGCTTCGTTTACGTTGGTGCGCCATCTTCGTGCAGAGAGTAAGAAGGGCGGATTTTGCCGGGGCACACTCAAGGCCCCTGGCGCTGAGATATTGATGTGTTTCTTCGATGGCGCTTTGCATGGAGTCCTGTTGCTCGCCCATGGATCCCGTAGGGGTCCATAGGGTGAGGTCATCTGCGTAGATTGCGTGCCTTAGATGCGGGATATTTTGCAAGAGTGGGGGAAGGTCCTTCATAGCGATGTTAAATAGAAGCGGTGATATCACGGAGCCTTGAGGGGTGCCTTTGGAGATGGTCTTAAATGTGTTCGAGCGGAGATGTCCGATGCCGATAGTTGCAGTACACCCGGTTAGGAAAGCCATAATATAGTGATAGATTCGTTGTCCGCAATCAATAGAGGTTAGTCCTTGAAGGATGGCTTGGTGGGAGATGTTGTCAAAAGCACCCTTGATGTCCAGTGCAAGGATGCAAGTGCTAATGAAACATAACCTGTGGAGTGCATGGCTTTTGATATCTGCTGCACCACCTGGAGGACCTCTGGGTAGTGCAGGAGTCCCAGTGGAGTACAGCATGTGTCAAAAGCCATGGGCTGCACCATCCGTGTTTCATTACGTTCCAGTAATACTCGAAGGCAACATGAGGGATAGGAAGTGTTCTATGCTTCTCTTGAAATGGTAGAGTTAAGTTACACACGCAATTCAGTTTCACTAAACTGGATGCATTACCATCTTTTGTCGCTTGCTGTCCTTAACATTACATTCTCAGCTGCGAGGAAGCGTTGAATAAAAAGGTCATGGCCCACGGAGCATCTTTGAGCTAGAGGTTCCTGCCACTCATCTACACAAAGCTGAGTAATAATCTAACTTCCAAAGGCTTTGCACCCTATCATTTTCTGGGTCAGCTTGAAAATGTGCGGAGACATGGAATGCGTACATCATTCTCGCTTGCCTCGTATTATCCCATTTGGGCCGAAACCTTGTGCACGCCGTGCAAGAAAATGGCGACATGCAGCGAAAATTACCAGGGTAACGAAGATGCCCACGCCGCATTCATCGAAAAGGGTCTCGCGAAGAGTAGCTCCGTCCTGCACGCCGAGGCGCTGTAGACAGGCCGACTTAGTGTGGCGTCACTCAAGAAAGCAAGACGGCCACGGGACCCAGAAGGTTGCATCCAACGGCGCGCGTGTTCTTTTCCCCGGCCCCACTGGAGAAAGCAAGACGGCCACGGGACCCAGAAGGTTGCGTCCAACGCCGCGCGTGTTCTTTTCCCGGCCCTGTTTCAGTGGAGTGGAGATCGACCTGAACGTGAACAACTCGGTGGGCATCCGCAACACTCAGCTGCTGAACTGCTACTCGCGCCTGGACTGGCGGGTGGCCCCACTGGCCCTGGCGGTCAAGGCATGGGCGGAGCACCACGGCATCAACCAGGCCAAATTCATGACCCTGTCCAGCTACTCCCTGGTCCTCATGCTCATACACTACCTCCAGTGTGAGTGGCCACGCTTCCTGCCTACGTTCAATAGCAGTTTGAGAACCCAGTAGCAGCCCTGTCTCCAGCCTTCTGCCGGGCTTTGGCCGTGCGAGGGATGAACTGTTACCAAAGGTAGAAAGCTCGCGACCGAGGCGGACTATCTACTGCCGGGTCCTTAACCTGTTGCCGACTATATAGATGTCTGCGAAGCCAGAAGTCAGTCTGACCTATGGCACCTCGTCTCATTGCTGAAATTAGAGATGCCGTGAACAATTTTCGAACCTAAAGTTCGAAGGTCGAACCAGGCGGTTTGAAAGGTTTGGGAAGTTTTGCTTTGGCGAACTTTTTGCGTTTATAAATTGTATTATTTCGAATATCCGAACTTCTTATACTTGAAAATTTGATTATTTTGATCTTAATGCATTAAGAAATTCGCGATTTACAAACTTTTGAACTTACTAAATTAAAAAAATTCGACAATTTTCGAACTTTCAAATTCGTTTCTTGAAGAGTTCAAAAAGTATCACACTTCCGAACCTGCTACAGTGGAATCTCGATGATACGAATCTCGCGGGACCGCGAAAAATATTCGTATCATCCGGAATTTGTATGAACCAACACAGACCAAAAATCGTGTCCCGTTGCCCAACAATGGTGCACAACGTCGACGGCGGCAGGCCGAGCTCTTTTGCCAAGTCACTGCGCTTCCTTTTCGGTTCACTGTCGACTCTATTCAAAATCTCCAGCTTCTCCTTGAAGGAAAGGGCTTTCCTTTTGCGCGACATAGCTGACAGCCTGGTTGATTTCGTTGGAAGAAGTCCGTTCGCAGAGAAAACCTCGAACACGCGTCTCAGCAACAGAACAGCATACGCGGCAACGACGAGAAGCGGGTCCCCGCATTCCGGAGTAGGGGTGTGCGAATACTGGTTCGAATCGAATAGTGCAGTGTCATCCCTAGCTTTAACACATTTAAGAAAACCTTTTGTTTGTGGCTTTCCCTTCCACTGCGAAGGCTATGAATGACGCAGTGCTATTCGATTCGAGCCGGTATTCGCACATCCCTATTCCGGAGGCTTGGCCCCACACCCAAGAAAGACCAATGAGACGCCAGCAACTGAGTGACGTCGAGCCGCCCAAGGCCATCAAGGCGTTCTTTCCCCGGCGGCTTATCCGCGCCGGCGCGCCGAGCGCGCTCGCGCCACAACAGCCCGCCCGTTCCCGGGGAAAGAGTGACAAAGAGGGGAGAAAGAGCGACAAAGAGGAAGGAGGGGCAGCCCGTGCCACCCCGTACGTCGCCGTCTCTTGCTCCCCGAGCCGGCCGAGCCTCGCTCGGAAGTCGGACCCTTGCCGGGTCGTTCGTATCATCCGCCGAGCTACACAGGTCCGTTCGTAACAGCCGAAATTTTGCCCATTGGAATCAATGCAATTTCGCCAGGACTTCTCAGAAATTCGTATCATCCCGAAATTCGTATCACCCAAAATCGTATCATCGAGATTCCACTGTATCTTGAAAAGTTTGACGAACTGCGAATCTCATCAGGATTCAAAATTTTGCGCCGAAGCTTTTATTTGTTGTTCCTAGGCGGAGCCTCCACACGATTTCTTGCCTATTTTTCCCGTCGTTGGCGAGCCCCGACTGGCGTCGACTGTCCGGCGCCGACTTCATTGTTTGTAGCTTGGGAAAGCGAGCAAAACGCGCGACGCAATCGCTGAGAGAAGCTCCGCCTTCAGGGCCAGCTCACTGCCTTCCGCGGTGCTTTGGTTGCGCGTGGATGCATGCTCGTGTTAGCAAGGACAGAAGAACCGCGCAACAGCAATTGGCTGAAGGCGGAGCGGTGAATGGAGTATGTCTGGGGCGCCCTTCTCCCAAATGAACGGCGCGCGAGCCACAAAGTTGCGAAGGTTTCAACTCTCGAGCCTTGTTTGCTGTCTATCGTTGTTCCATCGGAGGAAAACGCGCCGGCAGCAGTACAGACCGCTTGAGTCAACGTTTTTAGATTAGGAGTTCTTAGAATCTAAAAAGGTTGGCTCGAGTTTAGAACCAAATTTCGTAACACCTGTTTGGGTGTGTGCATTTAGGTTGATTGTACGCCATCCAATGTACATGCAAAGCCTTGTTTATATTTGAAGCAGTAGCTTAAATATAAACAAGGTCTGGATGCTTCTGGGGAGCCTGTTGAACCGCATTTTTGGGGGCCTTGAGTTTAGTCGTTAAGTGCTGCTTGCGCTCTCGCTGTGTTGGGTTCTGTGTTGATTCTATTCTTGCTGTGGCCCAGTATTTACTCCGTGCCGCGATCCATGGACCTCCAGAGAAATAGCCTGCCTCAAAATGAGCGTCGCCTTCCCCACCAGCCAGAAGTTGTGGCCCGTATCGAGTAGTACCGAAGTAGCGAACACTAAATGGACTTTACGGCACGTTTAAGATTCATAGTAAAATTTCCGGAGCTCAGCTCCCGATATTTACGGGAACTCCAATCTTCGTGAGGTTGGAAGACTCCGAACTTTGCGAGCTTAGGCTCCGAAAATATTTGATCGTTTCAAAGTTTTTGAACCTGAAGCTCAAAGAAATTCGAAATTATCGAATTTTGCAATCATGAATGATACAAGACTTGAAACTGTCGAATTTTGCGATCCTCAATCTTAAAAATAGTCAAATAGTCGAAACCGTCGATTTTGAATTTTTAAAAAGCTCAATGACTTCGAACCTTACGAATTCGAATTCGGGCAGTTTCGAACGTTCCAAACTTTGAGAAATTGGACCCCTGGGAAGTTCGCACAGTTCGAAAACCACCGAATTTGAACTTTGGGTGGTTTGCGACATCCCTAGCTGAAATGGGGAAATGTGGCTAGTGAAGCAAAATCACCAAAAACATAAGCATGCTCTAGGGACTGGGATGGTGTTGCAGAGGGTAAAGCATAAATGTGAAGTTTGCATAAACAAATTTTATATTTTTTTAGTCTTTTCTTTCGAGCAGCAAATCTCCAACACTTTTTTGTATTCCGGGCGACGAGAACCACACAACTTTCACCATAGGAGTATTTAATTACTGTAGACTGCATGGATGCACTAGCCCTGTTTCTTTGCACTGCATTGACATTCAACTGCACTACAGATGAATGCGACCTTTTTTGAGCCATTTCATATTCGCTTCCGTTTGATGATCATGGCTGCAAAATGTGTTGAAAGCACGCCGTTATGGTCGCTCATCTTGGTAATGTCGTTACGGCGACGTTTCTGCTCCCACTCCGGCCTCACAGGTGCGCCTTTTCTGTTTTTGTTAATTATACTGCTTCGAATAACTGTTCGAGGCTTTGAGCTGTAGTGTGGTATATTTTTTTTAATGTTATGTTTGCGGGCGCTTTCTGTCTACAACGCTGGATTTGTTCGATGCAGGTGGTTGCCGTCCGGTCGTGCTTCCCTGCCTGCAGAAGATGCTGCCTGTGAGTGATGCCTCTTCACCTTTTGCTTTGACCTCCGAGATGAGATCAACCGCTACGAGCCAGCCACATAGCCGCCTCGGTGGTTCCGAGGCAAAGCCTTGCCCTGCGTATCCCCAGGTGGCCGGTTCGAAGCCTGGCCAAGGTGCCTGTGACATGACGGAGGCTTATTGCAGAAACGAGATCTCGGTTGCACAACAAAAGATCCCCAGGTGGTCCAAATTAACTCTTAGTCCTCCGCTGGGGCGTACCAGAGGACCTCCCTCAGTTTAGCACATAAAGGCCCCAAATTTGAAAACTTTTTACGAATGAAACATACCTTGCGTTGGTAGCATTGCCCTCTATCTCAAGCACGGGGTGTACCCGCCGCAGAAAAAATTCCAAGAGGAGGATGTGCGGAGCCTGAACCTGTACGAGGAGCTGCCGGCGTTCAAGTCCCACAACGAGCAGTCGCTGGGGGAGCTGCTGCACGGCTTCCTGTGCTACTACGCCCGGCAGTTCAGCTTCTCGGACAGCTGCATCTCGGTGCGGCTGGGGGACTGCATCCCCAGGGCTGCCGCCATGGCTCACCGGTCACCCAAGAACACCCGGCAGCAATGGAAGTTCATCTGCATCGAAGGTACGGTGCGATTCTCTCTGTCGCCGGTGTCGCCGGTTCGCTGGCAGTCGTGACTCCAGCCAACCCCCGGGGGGGGGGGGTGAGTAACCCGCGTAACGACGCACTCTTTTCTGTCCCGGCCAGAGCCCTTCGACCGCACCAACACGGCCCGGTCGGTGTACGACTACGCCGCCTTCCAGCTCATCGTGAACACCTTCAAGACCAGCCTGGCTCGTCTGGAGGCCACCCACGACCTGTCGAGCGTGCTGCCCACGTCTTGCTCTCCTCCGAGCTCCCGCTCCAAGTGAAAGGGTGCCTCCATCCCGTCCATGTCGTGCCCCGATCGGAACTGCAGCCGTGCTCATGTCTTTCCCGCAAGTTCGAGCTCGCGTAAAGTTTGGCCCCCGCCGACGTTGGGTCGACGTCGAGCTGACTTTGCGCCTGACCCACATGTTGATGAATTGACGTCGGGCCAACCACGCACTGATCCACGTGTGCCAACTTTAGAGATCTCGCCCCTCAGTGTCAAGAGAAAGTTGGTGCTCTACAGGCACCCGGCTGGCACTGGTGTAATATTTTCCCTCTTTTATGGTTTGTGAATGGTGTGAATTGTATCGTCGGTACAATTTTCTGAAAGGCTCAGTACAAAAGATGCCATGTAGAAAGGTCTGAAGTGTTTGTGGCAGGCTGCAATGGGAGTGAGGGAAGGCGGTCCCTAGAGGCTGTCAAGCTTCAGCTCATATCTGCACTGCCTTGAGGTGTGAGCTGGGATACAGAAGTAGGAAAGAAGCTTTTTATGGATGGAGTGCAATGAACTTTGAAATTTTTGAATGCTGCTTTTGCTAGTTAGCATCTGCTGGCAGAATGCAAGGTTCTGAACCAACTTTTTTTTTTTCTACTGTCTTGTTTTCATAATGCAGCCTTTTCTAGAAGCCTACTCCTCAAATACTGAAAAATTGTGAATAGAGAATAAATATAATATTTCATAACCTTTTATGTACTGTGATCACTTATCAGGACGTTAGATGTGACTGAGGTCATGGCTACAAAGAATCCTGTTGAAAGCAAATAGAAATTTTTCGTTTCCTCTGACGTCTCGAGGAGTCTTTCAGCAAAACATGACATCTTGGGGCTTGTAGCAGCGTATCGTGGCTATTGTAAATGCTACTCCAAAGTTCAAACGGCATAAAGATGTGCTCTGAGCCAGTCTTTGTACCAGGGCAACGGATGGCACCAAGGGTGCACACCTAGCAATATCATTGATAAAATGAAAATTCGACGAAGCTTTTACCTAATCCAAGGTAGGTTTTGAGGTGTTCAAAATGACCTTCATAAGTTAACATTCAATAGGTCCCTCGCACTATGGCTGTTAAATGGTGAGGCAATATGAGGGATTTTGTTTGCTTAGCATATTTTATAACCACATTTATGTAATGGGCTTTGTAATGAGTTCCTAATCGGTAGTTCCCAGATACCTTTAGGAGCAGAGTGGAGACTTCATGCTGCCTAAATACTTTTGCCAGAAGTTGCAGTATCGAGCATAGGAACAAACAGACTACCTCTCATGTGCAATGGCAAAATGTGTTTACAGGCTTTTTGTTGACTGCAGATGTGTGGTCAGCAAACTGTAGATCTGCTGTTTTAGAAGGTTGGTCCTTGCAATAGTGTCATTCAGTGCATGCAAAGTTCTCCAGTGGTGTCGTGGAACAGCAGTGTGCCCAGGTGCCCTAGAAGGATGTGCATCTGTTTCATCTGTGCTTTTCACCCACTTTGCCGTGCCCCAAGTGTGTGATTAAGGCGATCGAGGAGACCTCAGCCTATTAACAGTTCGAGAGTCCCCTGCTCTAGGCTCTTATCCTTATTGATATCTTTTTCACTGAGGTTGCAAGTGAGTTTGACAAAAGTGTGTAGGCTTGGACCGGTGTTCCACCTTACAGAACTCTTGAGTAGCCCGACCATTATGCTGAAGTTGGTGTTGCCAAAACCAATCAATTTATGGGCAGCTGTAAGTCAGCCACTTTTACATGCAACTAACCTATTGTGACATCACAAGTTGGCTGTACCTACAAACGCTTGTCATTTCCCATTCTGTACAGGAGGCTATCTAACAACTTCTGTGCTAGGAGGCGAGCTCTTGTGATAGCATTATTGCCTACTTGCAAGTTTCGAGCTTGTCCTATCCTGTTCTGCTTGTGGCAACAGCATGAAGAAATGTCCAAGCAAAATGTGAGGGCAGTCAAAGCCGATAGGAATAAGAAACCTCCCATTTCCGGCGTTTCACCCTGAACAAACTCTGAGAGATGTTGGCTGAAAGTTCCAGGTTTCCCTTCCGGCATGAGTGAATGTCAATCGAAACGTTTCGATCAAAAGAATGACTCATAGCAGCTACTTAGCACCGCGACTGTAATCAAGAGTTTGTTATTCTTTGCGGTCGCTGCACTGCAGTAGTATCCCTAAGTATTCTGCCCCTAAAAGATAGCCTAGAAAAGCATATACCCAATTTTCCATTTTGCACAGTAAAGGCTAATTTGATTCTTTTTGCATGGTATTTTCACTTTATCAAGGGTGAATCATTTTTTGTAATACCGTGGCCAAGTGGTTGCTTAGGGCATTCACCTTGCGTCTTATTTCGCTATTCAAACCCCCTTCCTATAATGTGAAACAAGTCTAGAAATATAGCAATTAATGGCAGTTACATCGGCCACTGTAGGACTTTTGTTGAATTGAGATTAACTGACGCCCATATCTGGAAGATCTGTTCCCACGTTTATGATTCTTAACCAACAAATAATAAAATGTGACAACTGTTGCACATAGACTTGGGAAGGTGCAAAAATATTTTTAAAAAGAATAAGGGCTAATTTTCAGTAATTATAAAGTTCAGTATTCAGAATTTGCCAGTCTACTCCGAAAGGCCCATTTCTTGCCACCACTGTCAAGAAATGCCAAGCAACAAAAAATAAAAAATTCAAACATGCATCAATGCACCACGTTCCTTGTTCTGCTTGGTCTATACTCGCTCCAATCTACCAATCTGACAATTACAGGTTCAAGTATCTGGTAGAATGCGATAGATCTCTGGCAACGAAGCTAGATTATAGCCACCCTTACCAAGCTGTTTGTTGCGTTGTTTTCACTCTACTCTGGTACCACATGCAAACAGGAGGCAGCTGCAAGGTGAGAACAGCAGGGAGGGGTAGGAGCTTTAGTTGTCCTACCTTCGACTTTTGGCATTCTCAAACACCTAGTGCGTGCATACGTAACCAAGGCACAGAATGTGCACTAAAGGCCAGTAATTGGATAAATGTCCTGCTGTTCTGACCGTCGGCACCTAGTTCTTGAACTTACCCCGCACCGTCCCCAAAACTTAGTGTGGTGCCCTCTTAAAAAAAAAAAAAAGGAAAAAGATTGTACATTT
Source organism: Ixodes persulcatus (assembly GCA_013358835.2). Classification (NCBI taxonomy): domain Eukaryota; kingdom Metazoa; phylum Arthropoda; class Arachnida; order Ixodida; family Ixodidae; genus Ixodes; species Ixodes persulcatus. The sequence goes on along the minus strand of JABSTQ010010761.1, from coordinate 9,031 downwards.
TGAAAAGAATGACTGAATTGTTCCCAGAATTTGCAAGTATGAACAATCTAGACCTACCTGGAAGGAATCAGAAAAAATAAAGCTAATTGCTTAAAGAGCACACAATTAATCTTTTAGACTAACATGATTTAGCGTCTCCTGGTTTTGGTCATCGTTGGGTGCGTGTCCCTCCACAGAGGGTGACCAAAGCAGCTGTTGGTGCCAAGTCAGCTCTGCTTTTCATCCAATAGCGTCTCCTGGTTTTGGTCATCATTGGCGGAGTGTCCCTCCACAGCGTCACGTCGCCTCCAAAAGCTTCCTACCTCCATGTTGAAAGCGAACGAAACCCACTTTTGCCACAGAGTGGTGGCAAACCTGGAGGAAGAGAGCAGGCTGCTGAACAGACTTAGGCTTTATTTGGGGACATCTACTTCGCAGCCGGTCCCGACGACTGGCTCTGTCCCTGCGAGGCCGAGCGGCGCCTCCTGATCTTGTCCTGCCTCTTCTCCTTGGCCTCCTTGGCCCTCTGCGCCAGCAGGCGGGCGTAGTCGGCCGCCTCCTCCTTGCGCTTGATGGTGCGCCTCTTCTTGAGGGCGACGCGGTGGCGCTTGTGCTGCAGCATCGAGGGCGTGATAAGCCGCTGGATCTTGGGGGCCTTGGACCTGGGCTTCTTGCCCTCCTTCTGGGCCAGGGGGCGGCGCACCACGTACTGGCGCACATCGTCCTCCTTGGACAGGTTGTACAGCTTACGGATCTTGCTGGCCCGCTTGGGCCCCAGTCGGCGCGGCAGCGTCGTGTCAGTCAGGCCGGGAATCTCCTGCTCGCCCTTCTTTTTCACCACTAAGCTGATGACGCTCAGGTTCGAGTCCACGATGCAGCCGCGCACCGACTTGCGCTTGCGCTCCCCTGTGCGCCGGGGCCGGTAGCACGAGTGGCCCTTGGAGAGCAGCAGGCGCACCCGGCCGGCCGTCAGCACTCCCTGCTTCATGGGGAAGCCCTGCTTGTCATTGCCGCCCGAGATGCGCACCACGTAGCCCTGCGGCAGGGAAGGAGGTTTGATTGGAAGAGCAGGAAACTTGTTGAGTCCTTAAGCGGATATTCTGATTTTCACGGATAAACGCCACTTTAGATCTGCCGTAGGGCATTTCCAAGGGTTGTGTCAAGTGGCCGCTTCCCTAACTATCAGACCGAAGTGTTTAGTCTCATTCGTGCCACGAAGGCATTTCTACAGTGGCCGCTCGGAGTGAACTCTTTGGAATCCCCATATTCAGGTGGGCAAGAGTGGAGCAACTGACTGCTTGGCATATAGTGTCTGAGCTAATGGTACTACGATGAATCTCTTAGCATATACATAATCATACTGCTGTGGCTACAAACACAATAGACCTTTGACAAAAATCCCTAAAGGCTGCGCACAATGTCCTGCACCTTGCCCTGGCAAGAAAGAGGGAGGACTAGCAGTTGATCGCCTACCCTTGCCTGCATATCCTCAGTTGCCTGCTACAACTGGACCTGTGGCTACAGTTCCCACCATTACTTTCTGCACCATGGACAGTGCTGCACATCTTACAACAGGCTAATTTCTTTGGCGTAAGCAAAATTTGTTGCACGAAGGTTTAGGCAGTGGGAACTTAAGTCTGCCATAAGATGACATCTGGTGTGTCTGCTGTAGATGGGCACGGCTCCCAGCCTGGGTCATAAATAACAGTCACACGGTACTAATTACGCAAATGCAAGCTAGGATAATGCCCATCCAGAATGAAACTAGGAACTATCCTTAGGTTCTGCGAGGCGAGCTTTCACTCCATGCACTCAGAGCTGCAAAGGGGTGTCCTGCCCGCTCTATCGGAAGCCACCGAATGCGGGAGGCTGTTATTATGCTCTTCGCGAATGTCATAGCCTCATTGATAGAAAACAAAAAATAAAGCTGAGGGTTTCTCACTAATGTCACCATCAAGCAAAATAAGATTGCAATGCTGTGCCTTTAGAATTATTCGCCGTAACCCGTATCAAGTCAGCACCCTCGGAATGGGCGGGCGGGACGCCCCTTGAGCGGGATGTTCCATGTTGCCCCACATGACTAGGTTAGGTTGGCGCAAATGCGCTCGCCGGAGAAATCTCTGGACAAGTATGATTACCACTGTACATTAAATTTTTGACATACCGGGGGGACCATATGCTGTCTGTTCTGACGGCCAGACTTACAGACACGTCACAAATACAGACAGCACAATTATAAGTGACTGCCAGTCCAACAGAGGCGACAAAACCAACAGAATGACGGTTTTGCCTCAGACTTCATTCAAATAGACCTCATGGGATTGCACCACACTAGTGACCTAACGGTACCCATCTTTCTCCTCGACGGCATTGTAATAACCATGGTTTCAAGTTTTTGGGGTTTACTTCTCTTCGAATTCAGAGGTGTTTATGTATTTCAACAAATTCAATGTTTTTCTGTGTCAGATTTTAGTGCCTGACAAAAAAAAAAAACAAACATTCTTTGGGCCTTATGTTGAAGAAAGCAGGACATGGGCATAGAATTCCCCTACATCCAGAGGCATACCTGCCAACCTGTGGACTTTCAAATTCGTAAAACTCCCGCGGGGGGGGGGGGGGGGGGGCGTACACTAAGCGATGTGCAGTGTAATGTCAGCCTTGCCACCGTGCGAAACGCTTACATCTCAGGTGCACGTGCTACAGAATCCAAACTTCTCTCCTTTTTTGTGCGGCACGAAGTAGGTCTTCAGGAACACCTGAAAGTACCTCTTTTGAGGTTTGGAGTTCGCCATTGTGCCGCGAAGCCACCGCGACCAGGGGAATGCTACGATTGCACGTGCAACAAACAAACACAGACGCCGCACTGCTCGCCTCGAAACTGGCCGAAACAGAGAGGCCTAACCACGCCGAACCAGCGTGCGCCGCCGTGGCGCCGCCGAACACAACAAAGGCTTTGGATTGGTTTTGGATCCGTGGCCACCGGATAGACGTATAGTAAAAACAACGACGCTGCCGTGGACGGTACCTACCGCCCTCTTGTGGCGGTGCAAGGTACCGCCAGCAAAAACTTTACAAAAAAAAAAAAAATGTAAAAAAAAAATAATATTTTTTTTTTTATATATTTTTTTGTAAAATTTGAAGAAAGATTCGTAAAATCGTAAAATTAGTTCCAATTCGTACATTTTACGAAAAACTCTGAAGGGTTGGTAGGTATGCAGAGGACATGTTCCTGCTTAGAATACCTGGAAAATGTCTTGGTACCAAAAAAAGAAAACGAAAACAAGATAAAGGGTTTGGTTTCTAAAAGAAGTGGTCTTGCAAACAGTATAATGTGGCCATGTTAGAAGTGAACACAAAATAAAACTGTAGTTGAATCTTTTTTTCCCAGGAAACTAGGGTTTCTCTTCAGCGAAGGCAAGCTCCAATTCAGAGTTTTTCGGTATTCTCAGATTTTGATAAAACCTTCTCGGGGGTTCAATTCCCGATTATAGCTATTTACCAAAAACATCGAACTCTAGTTATAACCTAGGATGCTACGCACCTATGGCTCTCACTCCAAGAGGCCCCTTGTGGCGATTTCATAGAAATAAAACAGTTGAGGGTACAGATTAAAGTGATTTTTGAAGTCATCAAATCAATACAGATTCGAAATCTGGGCTTTGCAAAAATCATCAGGATTCTTGGTGTTATTACAATGCAAATTTAGGAGTAAAGCCATAAGGACGAGATCGTGCAACTCGACCAGAAATGGCTATACGCACGATGCCAGGTAGATGGATAGACGGATACGTCTGAAGTCTCTGAATCAGGCGGCGACTTGCGCTACCTAGCGGTGGTGCCGACTGAATCGATTGATTTTGAGAGCCTGCGCCATCTAGCGGTGGATTTTAATACCAATGTTTAGTTGCACAACACAATGACACGCTCTTTGCAGCCAACTTCGTGATGCACTTGTACTCGATCACCGACGGACACCGAACTATACTTGACGTCAACTCTTTTGTGCTACGCTGGTAAGGCTACAGGCCGAGTGGTGCGTGGCTGTACTCAGTTTCACTTCAACTGCGAGCATTGACGAAGCTACAACAGCGAGCTCTGTGACTTCAACAAGCGCTCTCGCACAGTGCATGCGTCGTTCAGGGCAGCGTGCTTGCGCTCGTAGGTTTGATTGCGCTCGGACATATGCCCGCATGCCACTGCCGATTTTGGAGGGAGGGGAGGGGGAGCAATCTTAGCACAAAAATGTTGACGCCGAGTATAAATTAAGCTACTCCAACCAACGACAGCATTTGGGGAGCATGCATGATCGTCCTCAAGTTCGAAAGGTGCGTGCTACTTCTAGCGCACCCGTTTAGATCTTTTTGTGTTATGCTTTTTTATTTTCTTAACAAGTATGTCAACATGTTTGTCTAAACTTCCACACACAGACCCCGTGACTCAGAGCCGAGTCAGTCCATCGGAATTGCCCTATCCAGGCTGAGGATATCCATGTCAAACTAAACAATACTTCTAAAATGGCAACTAACACATGGGAACGAGAGCATAACTGCAAAGACCGCTTGCTTTGCACGAGCGATCGTGCACAGAAACCGGTTTTGGAAACCACGCGCCCGTGCCTTCGCTATCTCTGCAGCCAACAAGCACACCGCGGCACGCTCGACGGAACTACATCACCCTGGAAAATCTGTAAAAGATCCAGGCCCCAGAGCACCGAAGGACGGGGATCTTGATCTGACAACGCCGGTTTGGTGTTCATTCGAGTGAAGAGCACCATTGTGCGGGGCCCGTTTCCTACGAGCGCAAAGCCGTTAAACTTTGCACCGACATGGATCTGGCACTGACGTGGCGTGGCACCTCACGCACACACTTGAGATCCACCGTCTAGTCGACGCGTCCATGTTTAGTAGTGCTGGCACCACATGCACTAGCTCGGGCTCGCCGATCTCGACTGGCGGTGTCCACCTCTAGGTGGCATGAGCTCCGCGCGTCGTGTGTATAGCCATTTCCGGTCGAGTTGCACGTGCTCGTGCGTAGTTTCTTTTACTTTAGTGCATATGCCCAAGCTCTGCCATTGACACACATGCTCAACGATTGTTTTTAGGGCACCTAAACCTAACATCGCCACCATGACCTAAATTAAAATCAACGGAAAAAATAGACAGGCGAACTAGCCAAAAACACAGAAATCTAAAAAAAATGACACTGTGAACATGCCATCTGCCCTGTTGTCACGTTAGTAGGACAATGCTCAGCTTCAAAGTGCGTGCCCTAGATAGCAGCGAAATCAACTTAACACTGAACAAAAAAAAAAATAAACTACCGCTATCCCAAGTACCTATGACAGGATTCAGACCATGCGCTGTTGCGAAATGACGGTGGACGCAAAATCAGTAGAGCGACTTTGGACTTTCCGAGACTACGATACATTTTGCGGGATTGGCACCCGAACAGCGCTCTGGTCGTCTTTTTCACTAATTTTGAGAGTTCGCCTTGATTTTGGAGCGAGTATAACGCTGGCATTTTTCTTTACAGTTGACTACCTAACACACGTTCCTCAACACCGAAAGCACGCTACCGACATTTGGCTTACCTTCCATTCGTCGCCGAGGGAGTCGGCCTCGACTTCTTGTCCCATGCGCTTTTCGTAGAAAATGCGCACTTTCTTCTCATCGTCAACTTCGATGAGTTTCTGGCACCCAGTCGCCGGATACGAAATGTTCAGCTGAAGAGAGAAAAAGGGAAACACATCACAAGAGTTGAAGCTCGCACTCGAAGCACAGCAGCACGGAAGAGCTGGCTTGAGGGTCGCCCGCTGCCGGCAATCCGATTCATCGCGAATAATAGTAAACTATTCACACGCGCAATGCCGGTCATATTGGTCGGTAATGTATCAGGGCTCGAGAAAACAGCATATTTTCTTAAATATTTGCATGTTTAACCACGAATTTTGCAAATTTTCTTACCTTCATCTTCTGTCATTCACGTAAACGTGAGCCGCCTAAACGAAAAAGGACTGCTCGAACGTTTTTTTACAAAGTACAGGCATGCAGCGAGCTAGAGGGCGCTAGCAAACGTATGCGATTATTATTATTCGAGTTTGGCCATAGAGTTATTATACTGTACGCTAGAGGTTCAACTGGCGCTAGTGTGCTGCTGCAAATAAAGTCCCTGTATCTGGGAAAAGTGGCGCATTCTCTTTCCTTCTCCTCTAAAAACCCTCCTTACCCCACCTCTAAGTTCCGGTTTGCGACGGAGGCGCCCTCTGGAATTTCCCAAGCGTCTCGACGTCTCGGTCAGCTGAAGCGGTCGAGATGCCGATCGTGTGGACTTTTCTCGTCACACAAGTCCTCATTCAGAGCCCGCATTCGTATCCGACAGTCCTCAAGCCGCTCTAGATCTGCTCGTCCAACCGTGGATCCCGAAAGTGCTTTGGATAATCATCCCTTCCGAGCTGCATTAGGTCTGAGTCTCGCGAGTGTTCGGCTTCGCAGCTGGAGCAGGCGAGTTGCCGATCGTGTGGACTTTTCTCGTCATATAAGTGTGGCAATGACCTTATTTAGAGTCCGCATTCGTATCCGACCGTCCTGATGCCGCTCAAGATCTGTTCGTCCAACCGCGGATCCCGAAAGTGCTTTGGATAATCGTCCCTACCGAGTTGCATTAGGTCAGTGTCTCGTGAGTGTTCGGCTTCACAGGAATTGCAAGTCGCTTTTAATCATCATATCGAACCGCCAAATTGCAATTTTATTTTCAACGATTTCAAATGATTGACTACTTTATAATACGTGACCTTGGCGAGCTTTCGGGAGGGCTTGGCTTACGGGCGCTAAAAACAATTTGGCGGCCTTTTGAGGGCAACGGTGATGTGGTTGACGATTTCTGTGTGTATTCTGTGCATGCTGTAAACATTTGCGGCACCGCGTGCCTTTCGCTGCGGCGCTACGCGGTGTCGCTTTTCTTCCGAGCGTAATACATACCATTTTCGTTATTTTAATTGATGAAACCGTTTTTAGACATGAAAACTCCGTTTTCGTTTAGTTTTCTTACTCCGTAATTTTATCAGTGTCTGTTTCTTTTCTGTTTATCGTTCATAGTAAAAAAAAAACGGTTAATTACCATTTACGCTGCTTTTAGACTCCTGGGCCAGCGTCCTAGGTCTAGAAACCTGGTGCAGACTTGGAAACCAGCGCTCGGTTTCGGCACCTCATCGAGTCAAGCAATTGCAGGTTATTTCAGTAAAAGGGAATGAGTGAGCCAAAAATAATTCAAATCTCATCCAGAGAGCAATTGCAAAGCAAGCGAATGAGAGATCGAAATCTTCTTGAAAATACACAAGCACAGATGATATTAAAAACAAAAGCAGTCACAATTTTATTCATTTCACAAAACTGCCAGCAAAGTAAAAGGCCACGGCAGAAGTATTCACTACAAGTAGAACACATGCAGAGTACATAACAGATCACAGTATGAAAAAATGGAGATAGATGACACGGAGATGCACCACACACCATCAAAATACTTTATTAGTTCACGAATGTGCAGGTTGCTTTACTGACAGGTGCAGTCACTGTTACATATCATAAAGTAGTTCTAAAGCCCTTACACCTACTAATGCTGTTAAATAAATTGTACAAACCACATGGGGTTAAACATCGAGCTGCTTGATGAGACGGGTCTGCAGGTATCAGACTTCAGATGCATACTCGAGATAAGGATGCACGAGTGTGTTTTATGCTGCAAGTTTGACTCGCCTTGTATGCTAAAGAGTCCATCAGCTCGTGAATTATGTCCGACACAAACCTGAAGTCCTAGAGATGCCAATGAAGTGTGCGTTCTACAGGGAAAGGCTACCCCGATTCCCTAATACCACATTTGAACCATGGGAAACAAAAAAAAAAGATGAATCCTAAAAACTTTCTCGAGGATGCCTTTACTTCATGCAGTCCTCTTCATAGTGGATTTTCTGCAACGAGAAAGTGCTTAAGTCCAAATTTTAAATTGTTCTCTTTACGTTGCACCTGATACTCCTGTCGTTGTGCCATTATCAGTTTTATCTGCATAGAATATAGTTGTCTTTGTAGCTCCTTGTTATTCATCAGTACACCAGAAAGACCTGCATTCTGATGATACGGCCTGATGCCAAGTGTAAACAGTGTGCCTGAAAAAGAATAAAAGATTATTATTTAGTCTTGTCAAGTGGCTAAGAGTGAGACAATAAAATCGGATGTAAGTAACAGCGTGTAACTGTCTGCACTCTGCCAGGAAATAAACAGCAGTCGAAGATGAAAACTCATCAGCTGTTGCTGCGGCAATCTGTCCAGGACAAGCTGGAGAAGCAAGGGCCTGTAGAGCGCTGCTCAGACCTTGTTCAGGCAGCCATGGGACGTACACACTTCTTGAACGAATACATGAGCATAGACGACAGTCTTTGTAGGTGTGCCTCGATCAACCTGGAAACAGTATCATTATGCTAAACTCACCAACACACACAACACCTCTAGAACGAAATAAATGAGCAGAGGACGACAGTCGTTGGAGATGTGCCTCGGGTCGACCTGGAAAAAGTTATCATTGTGCTAACTCACCGACACACTAACACACTTCTAGAACAAATAATGGCGTAGACGACAGTCGTTGAGGTGTGGCCTCGGTCGACCTAGAACGTATCATTGTGTTCAACTCACCAACCACACTAACAAACTTCTATCACGAATAACTGAGCAGAGACGACAGTCCATTGGAGGTGTTCCTCATCGCCTGGAAACAGTATCATTGTCTAAATCACCAACACACAAATAACTTCTAGAAGGGAAATTAATGAGTCAGAGACGACAGTCTAGTTGTGCCTCGGTCGACCTGGACCAGTATCTTGTGCTAAACTCAACAAACACACTAACCACTTCTAGAACGAATTATGACGTAAGATGAGTCGTAGTGGCCCGTCGACCCTGGCAACATATCCATTGTGCTAAGCGCACAACCGACTACACACTTCTAGAACGATAAGATTAGCATAGACGCGTCGTATGGTGTGCATCGGTCGACCTGGACA